>OV816024.1:127363981-127535235 GCA_929113105.1 Agrypnus murinus | reverse complement strand
AGGTCAATTATTATTATTTACTAATCTACGAGCCCCGTCCCAGTGAAGTTCGCACACTTCTATTTCTGTTAATCGCGCCTCGCAATTTTCATCCTGGATTTTTTGGTTTTTCGAAGTAGCTATTTCTTGTTGCTAGAGTAAAGTACGGACCTACTATATTATAAGTTATGTTGTTTCATTGTTAGATTACAATATGATTACAATGTGATATTGTTAGAAAACAAAGTACACTCCACAATTTTTTCCCAAAATTTCCTTTGGTCTTCAAAGTAACCGTTTCTTATTGTTAAGGTAAAGTATTGCTTCTGCACCTACTCCATGTCACGTTTTTTTTTAAATTTTACTAAGGCAGGGATCTTACCGCTTCTTTGCGTCCGCAGACTGTTTGGAATTGAAGGAGTGGCGTGAGCAAACCATTCGATAGAATTTCATGAAACTTAACATAGAATAAGTGCAAAGACAGTACTTCACTTTAACAACAAAAAACAGCTACTACGTATATCAGAAAAAAATGCGACGCATCCTATAAATAACAAAAATAGAAGGTGCGAACTTCACTGGGACGGGGCTTGTATACTAAATTTAAAACATGGGTCATTTTTGTTCCACTTTATCTACACGTTCTACAAGACAGATTTGCTTTATTCTTTTTTATATTAAAGCTTTAACTCTGTAGATTAGTCAACACTACTCACCTTTTATTTTTATTTAACTTTTATATTTTCAAAACTGTTCATTTTTTATTCCGTGGAGTTTTAGTTTTGTGTTTATTAATTATATAAATTTTTAAGCAATATTTGTGATCGATGCATTTCAATATTCCCAAGGCCGATTGCTTCGTCACGTCTTGGTACTAAACATCCACCCTATACCTGCTTACTAAGCCACTCGCAGTATTTGCAGTGGAGCATTTTCACAAAATCCGATATTTCTGCTGTCTCTGTGTGTTCGTTCTTTCAAAATTTTTAAATTTTGCAGATTGAGATATTTGATGAAAAAGTAGAATAGGAATGTCTAATACTAATGTTTTATCTATTAAGAAACATGGACAAAATGACTGACAAAGTTTCGAAAGCTTATATATTAAGCATACATACAGGGTATATTTTTGGTTTTGTAACATAGGGGAGTAGTATGTAAAAACACAATTTGTCAAATATTGCCTCCCCTAATTATTTTAGAGGAAAAGCCTTTATAGCGAAGTGGTAGATCTTATTGAATACTCTTCAAAACGCCCCCACTTGACTATTCCGTGTTAAATAGTTTCTAAGATATAAGCGATTTTCTGATATTATTCTATATATTATTCTATATATGTTATATTCTAGGAAATTAACATTGTAAATCGGAAATTTACTAATAGCAATTATCGCGTTAGATTTAGACACTAGGTGTAAATGCAAGAATTATTAAGCACAGTTTTATGGAGCAAAATCAGTTCTCAGAATGTTACAATGTGGAATGTTACAAGCTGTGTAGATGAGGATTTTCCAAGGAATTTATTTTTATAAAATCTTGTTAGCCATGACAACAGTTGCCAAATTATTCTAAAGGAAGAATTATTCCTTGGAGAATTCTCATTTATTTCTTCCACACCAGTAGAAATTGTAACATGCTTAATAATAATTGTGCTTAATAATTCTTGCATTTACACCTTATGTCTAAATCTAATGTGGCAATTGCTATTAGCAAATTTCCCATTTACAACGTTAATTTCATATACCAGAAACTCACTTATATCTTGGAAACTAATTAACACAGAATGCTAAAGTGGGAGTGTTTTGAATATTATTAAATAAGGTCTATAACTTTGCCATAGTGACTTTTCCTTTAAAATAATTAGGGGAGCTAATATTTGAAAAATTGTTTGTTTTACATGCTATTCCCCTATGATACAAAACCGATATACACCCTGTACTATATGATATATGAATTCAATGTAGCATTTTGATATGAATAAGTCGGGGGAGGAGTACGAGTCGGTAATAAATAGGGTGGTAAGCCTGGAGAGGGGAGGTAAGTCTGAGGAAGAGATAAGTCGGAGGGGTAAGACAGAAAAGTAGTAAGACGGCGGTAACTAATAATAGGATAAGTTGTAATTGGTGGGGATTGGCAAGGGGGTGTTTGTTAAATAGCGCGTTCAAAAGTTCGTCTAGTAAGCTTAGTATTTGCAACAGTTTTTGTTCGATTGCGTTTATTTAATAACTATTAATTGTAATCACACAACAAACGTTGTTTAGTAGGAAATCCTTCATAGTAGAGTTCGCAAACTTAAAAAACACATCTAGAAATCAAGTCCGTGGTATATTGAAAGGTAAAAAGGTATCGAGTACGTTATCGGATGCTATTTAGGGTGTATATCTATCCCCTACATTCGTCTGGCGATATCGGTGTCCAACACCCTCCCCACCCGGGGGGGGACTGAAAAAACAGCAAATTTAGAATACTTTATTTGCTATTCGGCTATATGAAAATAAATACGATCTCTAAAGTATTAAGCGAGTTAGAGCTAATTTTCCCTCAAGAATTATCATTAAATAAACGGAAGGATACTCACTAGATTAGCTTTTAACTCCCTTATTATGCGTATTTCAATTTCTGCAAACATAGAAAGATGTTTATATCGTGACAACTTTTGGACGACCCAAGATATCAAAAAAAATTCAGAAAATAATTGTTATTAGTTCGAGATTTTACAATCCAACGTTTTTTGAAACTTTGAAATTGGCTAGACAGTAACGAAGATATGACCAATTTATTCCGACAATGTATAAATTATCGCTGAGCAGCGATCGTTCTATCTCTATTTTCACCCGTCTTCCGTCTCAATCTAACGCATTGCTCTGACCAGGTTCGTAAGTACATACAATTATTAGCACAGTATTGGAGTTACAAATGCAGGTGATTTAACGTTTTGTTGAAAAGACTTATAAAATTCTTACTGTTTTTGTAAATACGACATTAACCTTAACACGGAGAGTTCTTCAAGTTATTCTATAACAGACGATGATCTATTGCATAAGTACATTTAAATTTCTTTAAATTTATAAAAAAAGAAACAGATACGTAGTTATAAAAAATGTGTTGTTTGTAAAACGGGCGGGAAACTTCAGGAATCCACTGCAACAACTGTGGAAACATTCAAAGGTCAGTCAAAATAGATTAGATATGCAATAAAGTCATAATAGATAATTAAGAGAGCTTCTTGATATAAGACACAATTCAAGTTTACGCGCATATATAAAATAATTCCACTGTGAACCTGTGTAATCCTACAGGTGACATTTAGAGATTGACATTATAAAAATAACTTCTAAAGATAAACCAGTATATATTAATTCCGGTACTTGAACACTGGAACCATAAAATCCACTAGAAATAAGCTGTGCTTTAGTACTTAAGTACGCAGTCATTGTTTCAGTGACGAAAAAGGATAGCTTGAGGTGTAATTATTATTCCAGAATATTTAATAATAGCAGGAACTTTCCAGTTATTGTAGATTTTTTAATTTATTCTGATCTAATTTACCACATGTGTATATTGTAACGAAATCTTCAATAATTTTGGACAATTAGGTATTTCTAATATTTAACGCATACGAATAACAAAGGTAACAGGGTTAGTTGGGTATCAT
Organism: Agrypnus murinus; assembly: GCA_929113105.1. Taxonomy (NCBI): domain Eukaryota; kingdom Metazoa; phylum Arthropoda; class Insecta; order Coleoptera; family Elateridae; genus Agrypnus; species Agrypnus murinus. The sequence goes on along the minus strand of OV816024.1, from coordinate 127,531,601 downwards.
AAAATCGAATCATCGCATTGTAATGGATTTTCAAAATGAACCATAAGAAGCGCTAGTTATAAGTTACACAGAAAAAAAATGATTAAATCAACCAAAATTATTATTACTTCAACAGTAATTTATGATTAATATAGGCACAACTATTATTATGGTTACATTGGCTATAGCGTGATTGTTAGTCAAGTTTCATTAATTCAACAAAACTCAATATTTGGCAGACAACCATAAGCATGTAGTTAAAACTAACTAAAGCCTTGTGTTATAACAACTATGTCTGTTTCATTAAATTAACTATAAAAAATTATTGGTACATGACAGTACTGTTGATGCAAGCACTTTATTTACTTAAAGAAACTAATTCCGTGTTATTCTTTGAACTATACAGTTAATAAGCAAACAAAATGAAATAGTTACAAGAATTAAACCAGATGGTTGAATGATAATAACGTAATAATATATTTAATTTAACATATATTTATTTGTTGCACCATATAAAAAGTTTTGTTAGATCTACCATACAGTTCAGTTGCAATAAGCGTATAATATTGTTCCTACATGGGCTTTCAATAACAACTAATTGCTTTCTTTTAAAAAGTTTATTATGTATTCCATAACTATACATATAATACATTATGTATCATCCATGCTAAGATACTATCAGCGCCGCCCTTGATTTTGAGGCCCCGAGCACAAATATCGAGTGGGGCCCCCAGTAAATAAAACAGTGTTGATTAAAATAAGGTACCTCGTCGCGGGAACCCACTAATATTTACCGGGGTCCCGGGCATACGCCCGGCTGACCGACCTTAGCAACGCTTCTGGATACTATAACACACAAACCAAACAATAAAATAAAATATTTTTCATACATACAAATCATTCCATACTAAAGACCATATTTTGCAGTTACATAATGCTAAATATTCCATATCCCATTCCCCTAGTTTCTGTTTTACTTCTTCCATATTTTTCCTATTTTACAGTCACTATTACTATTCACCAAAACAATCAACGTGCACGGCGATAACACTGAGTTTGAAGCAAAGATTTGATGACGAAGTTATATTGTGCACAATTGCACATGTTCATATGAAATGACGCCTAGATGGAAATAATACTGCAAGATCAGCATAATTTAATAAATCAGTATAATCACCCTAACAATATCGTATACTTAGTTGTGGTTGTACATTACAATATGTTTTAGTTAAAGGTAATCAACAAAACATTTACTTCATTTAACAGTTTTGATAATTGCTTCGATTATAATTGTTCAACTATTAGAGCATTGTTAAAGTAATATCAACATTTAGATTTTTATTGGTTTAATTATAAAAATAGTTAATTCTACCATATTTTTCATAACTATCTTGTATTGTAAGCGTCAACTATATTATTTTTTTGAGTGTAGGTTACCAAAAAAATAATTGTTCAAATTTTAACTAAAAAGGCAAAAGAAATTTTTTAAATCTTGCTAGGAATACCAAAGCTTTTGACGGTTTTCCCTAAAGTTGCTTCGTGATCGACGTTCTGTAAAGGATGTAGAGCTAAATCAGTAATGAATATATTAGATGCAAAGATTAGATTAAATAAATATTAGATAGTACTTCGTTATTATACTTAATTATGAAGTTATGTTCGTTTATGAATTAAATAAATTTAAAGCTTGTATGTTTAATTAATAACCTATTCTTCAGACGTTATAGTACTGCTTGGAATTGTTAATTATATTGTTAAAATGTTTATATTGTTAAAAATAAATTAATAATTTATTGTAATTTTTGTTTAGAAACCCCAAGGAACAACCTCCCAAAAACGAATATCATTTAGTTTCATCCGTTCCAATAAGAAAGAACTAACGAAGAATAAGAATTAAACAAAGGAATTTAACATCTGTAAAATGGACATATTTTACTTTCATAACAGTTTTACTCAGAATGGTATTTTAAACAGAAGCAAAGAATGCTGTTCTAATGATGACAATAGACGGATGTATTCTTCATTTTCACAGAATAGCTTAATTAATACTTCAATAAATTATAGTTTAAAAAAGACCTTACTATTAGTATACCGAGTAGAGATAGATAGTATTAAGTATGTGAAAAATTTAAATTTTTAATTTAAATGCTAACCATCTTATCTTAATAAAATAATAGCCTGATTACATGCATTTGAACATTTATGTATGTGTATAATTGTATACATATTTTCATTTGTCGGATTATTGTGATTTCTTTAAAGTTATTTCAAGATATCCAGACAAGTACGTAGGTATTTTAAATAAAATATAATTAATAAAACAATTGCTTTTATTAGTTTAGCAGATCACAGAAAAAACTTTTACAATTTCTTTCTCCCACTTGTCAAAACAATCAGCAGTTAATGTATTCGACATACATAATATAGACAATACATTCTCGGATATTCCAATATATGTATGTAGTTATATGTTCATATTTACGCACACTGGAAGATTAAACGCCTTTAAAACGTTTTTTATAATCTACATTCTAAAACAAAGCTCTTTTGGAAAATCCATTCTTATTACGTGTATACAACTTCCATTTAAGACGACTATTTTTTGTTGTTGTCTGGTTTAAAGATAAATACATAAAAAAACCCCAAAAACTTTTTAAATAATTATAAGTGCAGTAAAAGGAATCGTAGGGTTTTACCCACAAACATAAATTAAATGTTCGGTAAACTGTATAGCTGAATTTGTTAAAATGCAATCATTCAGATATTGCGTGGAGATATTCAGATATTAACATATTCAGATGTTAAGTGGACACGTTTGCAAAAATTCCAGAATCCAAAGAATGTCATTTACTACCCTATAGTTGTCGAAGGGGCACATTTCGTCGTCGTTAATGCACACTGGTGTATCTATTTTTTAGCAACATTACAAGAGCGCGATTTAAATGCTTATAAAAACTTTATTACAGATGATATGAACCTAATTCTTTGAAATGTTGTAACTAGCAATGTTGTTAGTTACAGCATTTCAGAGAATTCATCATATCATCTAAATCTAATCAATAAAGTTTTTCTAAGCATTTTAACCGTGTTCTTGTAAAGTTGCTAAAAAATAGTTACGCCAGTATGCATTAACGGCGACGATATAACATTACTTAAAGTAATTATATTCAAATTTTATTCTTGAATAGTTTAAGGGCCTCAATACTATTTGAAGGTAACTTGTTCATGTTTGCAGTGAAAGATCACCCACCTGTACTTTCGTTATACGTATACCAGTCGTTGTGTATCAATATGCTATATAGGTATATCGTTATTTATTTAGCGTATACCAATGGTATTTTATAGACCTCAGTTACACATATTGTGTATCAAATTAATAGAAAACTGTTTTAATGCTTTTGTCTAAGGTTTTGGATGTGACTTGTTAAATGTATAAAAACGCGTAATGTTTATTTTTATTAAAATAGTAAGTTATTTTTTTTATAATAAAATAGTTTATTCATAACGATGATAATTTAAAATTTATTACGACAAATGCCACGCTAGATGTGACGTCATATGTAGAAATGCTCAGCTTTAAAAAATTATTAGTTTATTGTTGTTTAATCGGCAAAATGGCTTTCCTTCATATATTGTTATTTGGACGAGCTATTGCCGTAACATTGCCCTTCCGCACCTGCGAAACGAACGAGCTGAGAAAACAGAAGTTGTAAGATGATCATATTCTCAATTTATTAAAAATATAATTTTGTATGCATAAATGATAAAAAAAACCTTTGTGCGACCCTGCACATTTTAATATATTTTAGTCGAGTTAAAAGTGCGACGATATTTAGATTTATCTGATGTTCTTTTAAATACCAGGGACCACCTTTTCATGTTTTTGCACAGATAAAATTTCTTCTAGAAAAATCTCGTAGACATCATTTTAATGTATTTGCAGACTTTGTAAAATATCAAAGGTTAATTTTGACGTGTTCCCATGGTTCTAAAAGTTATTTTGCAGGAAAGAACCTTGATAAAATTTAATTTATGAATATTTTAAAGAGATGCCACAAAGGATTCCAGTTTTTAAAATGCATTTAGCTTTTATCTATGGCTTCCTGTGCATGTCTATCGGGAAATTCTGTATAAATATGCCTCCAATCCCAGATATATAAAATACAGCTTGCGCCCAAGTGTAGATTGTAGTAACTTACGCAGCAAATTCTTGTTCTAGAATCATCTCAAAGCTGTCAAATGCTTGTTCCTCATTGGACTTAAAAATGCCACGCTATTCCGCCATAGGTTCGCTTAATATCTTCCCTCTTTCCCTTTTTTCGCTTGTATTTAAAAAGTAGTAAAGATTCGCATCTAAAAAAGTTCTTTTGGGCCGTGAGCCTCGTACCCTAAAGTAGCGTCCAGTCGGACGGTGGGTGTTTAACCCCAAGCTGGTGGGTTTGCCCCAGCAATTTTGTTTCCCGTGCTATTATCGTATGTAAGCGATTTTACAGTTAAATAATTATAGTTCAGTTTTGAACAACACTACTTTAAGTGTTATACAGTACCGATTTTGTTGTTAGGATATTAATCCAGTGGAAGATTAGTCCGCAACTTTAGTTTGAGTGCAGTGTTAATTCCCGCTTATTTGACCTTTGATTGGTTTAATAGAATTTGTTTAATGCTAATCAACAGTCACTTTTGAATTAATAGTAGATTACATACCGAGGCGGGAAGTGTTTCATTCCTGTCGAGAGCTAAGATAGCTCACCGAGGGCCCAGGCCCGAGGTGAGCTAATGCTCGAGACAGGAGGAAACGTCCCGCCGAGGTTTGTATACTATTTTATTCGGAATCATCATATTTTTTAACAAATAAACAACAATTAATGTGATGCAGTTTCATTTCTACCGTTTATCGACGTCCACTGAGTAAGCGTTGGAAACAAATGTCAATATATTTATGTCAAACATTTTTTGCGTAATGTCCGACAGTGAGATGGAATGTACAGCCATTGAATGTACGCCACCTGAATTAAAAAAGGCAGCAGAAAAAGCGGGTGAAGATTTGCTGCCTCAGAAAAGCAAATCGCGCTATGAGCTTACGTACAAGGTTTTCAAGGATTGGTGTCTCAAGAAAAGTGTTCAAAATGTAAATTCTGAAAACATTCTTATGGCCTACTTTAGCGAGCTTAGCGAAAGCCTAAAAGCCTCAACTTTGTGGGCAAGATACTCAATGCTACGAGCAACGCTGAAGATCCGTGAGAACGTTGACATTTCGAAATTTTCCAAATTAATTGCTTATTTAAAAAAACAAAACGTGGGGTACAAACCCAAAAAAGCAAGCGTCTTCAGCAAAGAAAATATAGATAAATTCCTGCAAGAAGCACCAGAAGAATTTCTTCCTCAGAAGGTATGTAATTTTATAAACAATTGTACCATTTTCTACAATATTTCATGTATTCCAGGTTGCTTTAATAATTGGCGTTTCTGGGGCCTGTCGATCAGATGAATTATTTAAGATGAAGTTTTCAGATGTGGAATTTCTAGAAAATAAAGTAGTGATTGTAATTTCCAATACTAAAACATACCAACCTAGAACATTTGTGATAACTAATCCTACGTGGATTGCAATTATTCAAGAGTATGTAAATCTCCGCAAGTCAATCGATGGTCTGCAAGACAGATTATTCATGCAAGTTCGATTTAAAAAAATGACCAGGCAGCCCTATGGACACAACTCAATTTCTAACTTCCCACAAAAAATAGCATCGTATCTGAAGCTAAATAATGTCACTGCATTCACTGGGCATTGCTTTCGACGTACAGCGGCTACTTTACTCGCCAACAATGGAGGAGATGTTCTCCAATTAAAAAGACTGGGAGGGTGGAAGTCGAGTGGTATAGCAGAGAGCTATGTTGATCACTCTCTGGATGGTCAACTGAAAATTTCAAGACTGCTGTCCGCAGAGGTTAAAAAACATCCATCCTCCTCACTTCCTGGTCCTTCCACTTTTGTACAACAAGAGTACAATTTCCCTGGTCCCTCAACTTCCACTACGATGCAAACAGATATTAGTAGTGCTGCTTTAATTTCAAATCCTGATTCGAGAATGAAACAACAGTTCAATTTTTCAACTGAACAGTTGAAACACGGACTGTGTATTGGAATTAATAGCTACGATAACTCCAGGATAACTATCAATTTTAACAACTTACCTGTAGAAGATAAAAACAACTCGTCTCCATAATGAATAAATATGTACGAGTTGTTAACGATGATGTGTTTTTACTAAACTTAAAATGTTTTTGTGTTTTTCTTGCTTTGTTCAAATAAATAAAAAAGATTCAGACAATAATTATTTACAACTGACAACTGAAGTGACAAACTTGACCTAATAATGCACCCGCCCTCTACCGAGCAAACTACGAACTTACAACAGGTCGGGAATGATCACATTCCTGACCAAGAGAGGGATAACAGGTAGGGAATGATTACATTCCTGACCAAGAGAGGGAATTAAAAGTAAGTTAGGAATGGTTAATTTCCCACCCTCTGAGGCGGTTAGGAATGCACATATTACCATATGATTCCGAATAAACATATTAACTCATTTAATTAATGAAAAATTAATAATAAAAATACATTATTTGTTACTCAACAAGTAAAATAACTACCTTCGAGCAACATTCAAGTAACTTAATTATCGTTCCCGTTAATAGTAATAATAATAAATAATTTCTTACTAATAGCAATTATGGTAAAAGTTCAATGAATCTCGTTAAGATAGACTAGTTCAGAATTTAAAATAATTAAGTGTTCCCGCAATGTTTCCGCTGCAGTTTTCAGTTTATGTGATAATTTTGTGTTGTGGTCATTTTGTTGTGTTGTAGTGAAATGTTTTCAGGCTTCTATTTCTGCTAAGAAATTTATAAAAATGAAGAGATATTAAGGAGATCTGTATTAGGATTACGTTCCGGTTTATGTAAGTTTAGTTATGTTTAATTTAATAGTTGGTTTGGGATCCCGAAATATTTTTAGAATATAATGAATTATTATTGTATCTTTTTGAAAGAGAAAACTTTCTAATATGTTTCATTTGTATATTGTCTTTCTTTATGCAATATATAGATTTCAAATTTAATTATCGTATAATATAACTTGGCCCAACAAATTGCTGATGTCTTTGTCAATTAAAATTCATTAGTATCGATTGATATGTGTTTGATTAAATTAACGTCAATTTTAAATGAGGAATCTTGCCAAATTGGGACTCCAAGATTTTGTTAACATCAATTTGGTGGCACCCACTAGGTTTTTTTTATTTGTTCCTGACTCTAATACTCAATTATAAGTTTTTGGGGTTGACATCCATACCTGAATTTAAATTTGTAGAATAAGAGATCTTGAATCCGGAGCATTTAGTACAGTAAGTATCCGGTATTTTGAATTTTAGGGTAACAAAAAAGCTTTGTTTCATTGACGCCTGATTGTGGGGCTTTTGTGTATCGAAAACCGATGTTTCAATGTCGTCCAACGCGGGGCTTTGTTTCTATGTTGTTTCAAGTATACACGAGCGTGCAATTTAGCGGTGGTAAATGCACATGGACCACCTGACGTGGTATACCTTCAATTTAATACATCGAATTAATGTATCCATATAACAAACGATATCTCAAAAGCGTTTTGTCGATACGAGTCTGAATATATCTAGTAGGTATATGATAGACCAAATATTTGCATATATAGATTTTTTCGATATACCATTGTTATCGCTACATATTAAACGCCCATTTGTATTTTATTATATGAGAAGGATAAAATGCCAACTAAGCATTTGCGAAAATATTTCAGGAAGAGAGACAATAAATAATATAACAAATAAATAAGTATTCAAGAGATAAAAAGATATGATTGTGAGCCAAAAGGCATAATGAAAACTGGTTTAACTAGGTAACTATTAATATATTTTACTTATTTCCCGCCTACACTACGGGGAACCAACGTCAGTCCCCCATCTAACATGCAACACGAATACACACATCCATAGTTGAGGTGGCGGAATTTTCCAATTAGAAAAATTCCGCCGCCCCAAGTGGGATTCGAACCCACGACTCTTGGAACACGAGTGATGCACTGACACCACTCGTCCACCGCCGGCCTAACTATTAATATTAACGTAGTATATGCAAAGTTTATAACAAATACTTTAAGATTATTATACCGGAAACTTATTTTGGAAAATGGGAGGCAAGATTTAATAAACTGCTCTTGCGTGTGTGGTGTGCATCTGAATTTGACATTTTAAAAATATTTAAAGTGTAATTAAAAAATAATCATTGTGATAAAAGATTGAATATTTTAGATAAATTGTAACAGTTTATATAATATGGTAGCATAACACTAATAAACCACTGTTTAATAGAAATAGTGTTAGTTTTTAATTAGATGCAGGATACTAATCGAAAAATCTGCAAAGATGGCGCTTCAAAAATGTCGCCTATTTTTATATGGTAAAGTATATGGAGTTTCCGGTAAATAATAAAGCCTTACTATAAAATCTGGCCACCTTTGCATGAAAATACCTTGAAAGTGCTTCAAAATTATTTTTTATACTTATTTTTGTTATACATTTTGTAATATTGTACAATAAGGTGATGAAATACATTGGGGGTTATTTTAGACCAAGAATTTAATATTTAATAAAATGAAAATAAAAAAAAATTAGTATATTTATTATATTCTATTAAACAAGACAATCTTAAAAGACAAACACAAAAGGTACACTAGTACTTTCATAAGCTTACTTTTAGTAAAATAGTATGTGAAAAATGAAATAACAAAACGTTAGAAAAACATCTTTACTAGAAAAAAAACAGACTGATAGTATTCATATCTAAAGTATCTAAAATTGGAATTTGGATAGAAATTAAACGTCCTGTGGTATGGTGTAACAAATTTTGTAGTTTTTGATTTCGGAATTTATTTAAGTAAGCTTCAGTAACTGTTATAGACTCTTTTTTCGTATAACAACGTAACTTTGCTATTTGTACGTTCCCATACACAGGGAATTCATAACTTCCTATCTCCATAAGTGCAGATCTTGTCTTAATACATATATTGTTGTCTGGTAGTTTTCCACAAATAAACATAAAGCTCCATCGCTTGAAAGCACCCTACGAGATTTATTATGTAAGCCTTTCAGTAGTTTGGCGGCTCTTGTAAACTTCCTATTTGTTCATTTCTTTTCGTGATTTTTGATCGTAAATTTGAGGTTACTCTCATATAAATAAAAATTACTTTAGGATTATTGTTCTAAAAACAACCTTTTTTTGTTTTAGTCGCTTTATTTTGTCGTTTCAAACAATATATTAAAAATTGAAAGTGAGATCACGCCGGAATTTAAATATATTCAAGGTCAAAGTTCAAAATCCTGGTTGCGAATATCTCATTTCCTGGGGCTCACAGGTCAATTAAGGGTAGTATAAAAATGAAAGATAATTAAATTTCCGACAAATAAGGTTATATTCATGTTTTACGTACAGCGAAGAATGTGTATAATGTACGTTGTATCCGTTTCCGCGCCACCTTTCAATTCCACTCCCAAACGGTTAAAAACTGGGTACTTCAAAACAGTTAGGGTTGCCAACTGACCTTTTTTCAGAGGGATAGTCCTTCTTTCTAAGAGTGTGTCCCTCGTCCTTTCTTGTTGTAGGAAAGGACGGGGTTTGTCCTTATTTAAAACAATCAACGAAAATTATTCAATATTTTAATTAAAACTTTAAACTTTATTATAACCGCTGAAATTAGTTTTCAAGAATTAATTTAAAATTTAAGAAATTTTAAATTAACCGCCAACATCGTGCAAAATGAATCAAGCTGTAATGTGTTTCTGTTGTGTCTAAAAACACATTACAGCTTGATTCATAATGCTCTAAGCTCTAAATTTAGAGCATTACTGTTGTTAAAAGCCATTAAAATGATTGAAGCTACAGATTATAATAGACCGGACAACAAAGAAAATGCGGTTAAAAGCTTAGTAAAAAAAGAAAATGTATGTGTTTTGTATGAAAACTGGTCGCTCAAAAAAAGCTAACGAATGCTATTATACTTTATCAAAATATTTCAAATGCAAATAATAACAACAATAATGGACTGTATGTAAAAAAGACTTACCGACAAGTGCTGCTTCTGATCTTGCTTCATTGAAGAGATTTAACCATTACTATAACATTATGGCAAGGAAAAAGTGAAGTAGGCAGAAGGAAGAGATTTAGGGAAATTGCCGCTATAATTAACTATTAAATGGGAATCTAATCCCCTATGCAAACTTGCTATTTTAAATTAACTAATAACACTTTGCCGTTAAGTCAGGCTAATTTTGCGTTTTTTATTCAACTAACTCAAAATTCATTTTTACTTTTAAAAACTATGCAAAGATTACATTCCCACTATTTAACATATGCGCCGACGCTAACGTCGTCGAATATCCCAAAAATGATAAATTTTGAAAACATTTAAGGAGAAAATAAAACCAAACAAATATTTCCTTTTACGAAATAAACTAATCAAAACTTGGCGTAAACAGTATGTGTGTACATTTTATATTGATAATCATATTCAAATGCTATTTTTCTCTTTTTAGATTAAAAAGGTAATAGATTAACTGAAAGAATGTATTTTAAAATTGAAAGCTTATAATTATTATTCATCAGCTGCGAGGACCTTCTGCTGGTAGCCATCTACTTTCGCTTGACAGATAATACCCATTGCTTATATGTAATTTGATAAGAGATGTAAATAAAACACACAAATATGGTTTACACACTTTTATTTTATTCAGCTATTATATGTTATATTTCAAGTTAAATTATTTACTTATCTACTACAACCATAATTAAAAACATTATATTGTATGAGCATCATCAGTTTAAACTAAACTACCTATTAAGAAATACTAATTATGAAGCATAAGGCTTTTAGTAATATCTTACAGGAAAAGAATATTATATTCAATCATTAACATAGAAACATTAAACTAAATATATTTACTTAATTATAATTAAAATACCGAGTTATATGACTAACTTTATCTTATACTAAACTACACATTAAGCATAAGGCTTAGATATCAGGGTTTTCAGTGAGAACACACATCAGTCTACATCCATTAGTTCTAATATCGAATAATGTCCCAAAGGTAGAGTTTCATAGGAACCGGGTATGAGGTAACGTTTATCATCATATGGGCTAAGAGCAATCTTTTGCTGGCTGATCGAATGAACATGATGTTTATCGGATCGGATTATATTTTGATGTACGCGTTTTTCTACATAGTTTTCGAGACATTCTATATAGTCTGCAAACGTAATTTTTGTATAAACAACAGATTTTTCAACACCTTTAGCTTTTTTCGTAACAGCACTATTAGATATAATATCAACGATTTCATCCTCTTCATATTCTTCATCTTGTAAGCGATTTCTTAATACATCTTCTTCATTTTTTGAAATGACAGTTTTTATTGTGTATAATTTTGATCGGAGCCCGACGTAATGGGTCATTGGCACCCCATTGCATTCATCCTTCATTAGTCCAAGAACTTTTTTATTAACATGCGGAATGCCATATACATTATTCGCAGGGTAATCGCTCGTTTCAAAATACTGCAGACAATCACGCTTCATAGCTTCATAAGGATCCTGATTACGAATTTCATATATGAGAGAATCAGTATCTGAATATAACACAGAACACCTATCGCCAAATGTGTTCCTCATATATCCATAATGGAAGCCGTAGATGGTAGTTTTAGCGAGATCGAGAATGCTCATACCGACATAAATAGGTTTGTTCAGATAGATTTCAGAAATTCATAACTCGATTGCTACTAGATTTTCATTAAATATACAGCAATTTTTAAATTCGAGCTTGGAGATGTAAGACTCGGCTCCATATCTACCCGACCATTTAGTTAAAAGTCGGATATTTACACGCTTCCGTAAATTTTCCATCGTCTTACCAAAGACTGCGTTATTCATAAGCTTAAAGAGATTCTTCTCAAACTCGTTTCTTGCGTTCTGACGTAACCTTGTGTTTAAGTCGATATACGCCTTTAGCCACGCTGATTGTTTAAATTTAAGCACTCTATGAATTCCTCTAATTTTCAACCCATGCTGCAGCACCTGTTTTAGAGCTCTATAATGGATAATATACTTTTCTTTGTGATGGAGAGTAGTCATCAACTTAGCTGCCTGAGAAGAAGATGTGCAGGGTTTTTCAGTCTTAGGATTAACATGCTGTGGACAGAAAGGCAGATTTTTATGAGCATCATGTAGTTCCCTAGGGCATTCCAGATCAATCTCAAATATGCAACTCTCAGGAGCATTATCTGGGATGGATAATACATCAATACTATCTGGTTTAACCGATTCGAAACCTCCATATGGAAGGTACTGTGACATCGCCCATCCATACTGATTATTGACATCATAGTACATTAAATAACTTTCAGGACTAGTCGGATTATATGTTGGAATGTATTTATTGTTAGCTGTAGATCTCCTTTTAGAGCAAACTTGGCTAAGACCACCTCGAATTCCACGTTCAAAAAAGAGAAATTGATCGAGATCGGTTAGGAGCTCTAACTCTTGTTTTGAATGTTTTAACATACAATCCCAAGTAAAACCAGGAAATGTAAAGTAATGAGCGGGGTCTAACTCACAGGTTTTCAAACAACTATTTCTAAATTGTTCAAAAACGTCTGCTAGTAACAGTATATCTGTTTTCATATATAGATCAACGTACTCGCCCAAGCTGCTACAATTAAATTTAGACCATACATCTTCAGCTCTCCTATACAATTTTCTCGAACACGTTTTATTTTCCAACTTATTATAAAAAGCTTCAATAGGCGGTAGGCAAGTTTCACTAAACTTATCAATGCAATCGATATAATCGTACGGTATTATACCCTTTTTTGTTAACATACTGAAGAGATCATGAGATAGTTCAGACAATTGAGATTCCAAATTCGGAAAACTATGCAATTATGAAGCTAACTTTTATAAAGAGGATGCCAAAAATCGGAAAGAATCGATAAACCGGAACTGAATCAGAGAATCGTTTATATGTTTAGTAAAGGAGATATACTTTTCTTTAGTAATCGGAAGTAAATCAACAGCTCCTTGCATTCTAGACGCTATATTGGTAATTATAAATTGAGCATCATAACCGCTTAGATTATGAAAGACAATAGGAATAACCCGTGCATCTTTGTAGTTAATATTGCATTCTTCATGGGCAGGCCCCCTATTATTATTTTCTGAAATCAGATGCGTATGATCACGTACTTTTTTGTCACCCGGTCCAAAAGGTTTTTCGCAAATATGACAATGAGTAGATTTTCTAAATTCTGCTTCCTGTTCAGGTGATATATTAATATCGTAAGGACAAAGAAATACTGTTTCTAAATCCTCACCCAACTGCTGTAGCTCATCGGCAAACCATTCCATAGGATCCAAACAACGATGGGAACGTTAAAAGATAATGAGTCATCATATGAACATTTGACATAATAACCTACTGCAGCGGGGATGTGTTCGTGATACTGATTTTTAATATTACACGGTTTCAGGATACTCTCCAAATCGGCATATACAACGAAAGGAGCCTTCTCTTTATTTTTAAAATTCTTAAACTTTAACAGGTTGTCGCCTACTTTAGGCATTTTGATAGCACAATCGTTGACCTGCTGACAGTCTTCAATATGCTTATTTAACTTTTCTTGTGATCTAAAGTAATGCAAGCATCGATCGCAGAAATATTTTCTACAATCTTCTTTACTAAGTAGAGAGGACAACAGTCGGTTTAGATTCTTTATCCAAACGAAATGATAACGAATTGGTGTAGTGTAGTTTTCTATATCTTCATCATCATCAAAGTACTTATCTTGAACGAGAAGCAAATTCACATGTTGTTCTACTTTGTTTTTAGTAAGATATGACGGTAATGCCACATAGTCTAGGTTTTTCTTCTTCAAAGAATAAACATTAATGGATATGTCATTCTGTTTTTCGAAATTAGGTATCTGCTTGATTGTCATTGGAAATTGAATACCCTTAAGTTTTAAAGCTTTAGAGTAGTGTGGATATTTCGAGATACGCTGGGAATCTTTTTTTACTGGATATAATGCACTGACTACAGCCCATGCAAAGCACGCCTCATCATAATTCTTCACGTTAATGCATGCTTCTTTCAACTTTATTTGCTTTGGCAGATCGATGTAAGATGATCCAAGCTGAGACGTGTACTTATTAATATTAACTTGAAGGCTAATAATCGGTTTAAGTGTCCAACCACTCTCTCGCTCTTGGAATTCCTCTAGCTCAGTTAATATTGGGTTTATTACTTTATCATCAAACCAAGAATGTAGATCTGTATCTCTATATATCGGAGAATTCGAGGTCGTAAAATGCTTGTTTTCATTTAGAAGCAGGTCACCTCTCTTACATTCAAATTCTCCTACGAAAATGACATTAACTTTTACTGCTTCATACTCTTTCAGGATATTAGGAATTCTTCGTTTGAAAAGAGTCTTACAATCGATGAAGAACTCTTTAGGATCCTTATGTTTAAGGTTACTGATTACACCACTTCGAATTCTATTATCAAAAGCTGATATGGAATCATCCCAGTGAACACGATGTTTAGCGGTTTCTACGGTTTCCTTCTTCAATCCAGCACCACTTTTCCGAAGCGTTTTGAACTGAGATCTAAAAGTTTTTACTTGAGCCAATTGAGTCATGAGATGTTGCTTTTCACCAACAGAATTAGCACACTTCCGCTCACGATAGATTTTTCTAATAGTTTGTGTACATTCCTTAAACCCTTCTCCGATACGATTATTAGTCGGAGCAATCAAAAGAATACCCACCAAGGCTCGAATATTACTGACTGCAACATCAACTAAAGACATCTTCGATATTATGATAACTGAACTAATAACTGATAATGAACGTAGCAATCAAGCTCAATGTTGTCAACACGAAGGTTATATTAACAATGAGCTAGCGTGGATGTTGATGATTCTTATATACTCTCTACACGTACCGCCGAGATGACGATGCAAAGATGCGTCGATAGATTCAAGAATTTAGGGTATTTTCCTTAAGAACCTGCGAGAAATATTGAGTATTATAGTATGCAAGACAGTTAAACAAATGAAGTATTCTAGTTAGACAATAAAGGTTTGCTGAGATTATATATAATTTACTTTTATTAACAAGTATTGCAAAGCACTTGTCACAAGAATCACACGAGAACATTTTTTCTTAAGATGTCTTCAACCCCCACACACGTTGACAAAATGAAGCTTCTCCAACCACCTCTTCTTATATACACCTGTAGCAATACCCACAATGCATTTCAGTATCGATTATACCCGAACGTACCTAGTACTAACACGAAATCTTTAATCATAATGATGGCTTTTCTCGGATTACATCATACTTTTACTCTAAGAAATTAGGGTAGGAGTGCAGTTGAAGCTCCTATGAATGCTACTTAGTAATTTATAACCATTACAGCTTACGACTTTCGACATTAATAGCTTGGTGCGGTTAAACAATTACACTGAGAATATTCCGAAATATATATTTTGATGAAGGTTTAAACCAATGCCAACATCGAGCGTGAACACTATATTCGTAGCATAATACAGCGCTCGTTGCAAGACCCGTCTTACAATATTAGATAGTGTCACCATCCTTCGTAAAGGACCCCAATGTATCCATCAAAGTTCGTTTTCACCAAAATACATATATCAAAATATTAACATATGTGTTCTCACAATAAGCGAATTGAACCACATGAAAGTAGCATTCTGATATATAGCTCAAAACATATCGATAATGCATATAATGATAGCTCACAATAGTTATTTGAATGGAATTGAAAGCTCTGAAGGTAAAAATGATACTTAATGTCGCTATGGACCGAACACAGTCAAAGACTATCCAAATAACGAGATTGAGAATTAAAAAATCACAGTCGTTGATACAACAGTGAGGGTTGCAAGCTCGTCTTATCGATGTATCTATGTGATTTTCAACCCTTCGTAAAAGGGTTCTCAAGCTTAAGTCAGTGAAAGCCAACTTATTAACAGATTAGGTAACTAAAAACAATATTTTTCCATATTTCGGAAATACACGTCCGACTAGCCACATCAGGAACAAGAAGCCCCCGAAATGAAGCAGGTCAAGGACATGAAGCATGTCAAGGACCGATAAAGTGTAAAGTGTATTGTTCATGTCAGCTTTACCTAAATCAATAACACCGCATATATCTAGGTTTTTAACGTACCAAGCACCCTTTGTAGAGGCGACTTACCAAGTACAAACCCGATACTCTCCCTCGGTAAGGGCACCATCGTATTACGATTTCAGTAAAAAACAGACAGTTATTAGAAACATGGAAAATATTTGTTTTAGCCACATGTACACCTAGACCTATGCATGACCCTCACCATAAAAGACCGCCCGACACATTTGGGTAGCCTCTAGGAATGATTCGTCTCTTCGACCGATAGGTTAGGGGTATACTTACCTATTGAAGTCGATGTTTAACACTTTCACTTTCACCGGCTGAGGTTGCAACCAACGTGAGTGGAGAATAGTCTTCGCTGTGTAGAAGTGTTAGAATACACTTTTTTAATACACAGATTTTTATAATGTAAATTGCATAATCCCCCAGAGAATGTGTTAATGTAGTCTATTAATATGTGGAGCACGTTTATGAAACTAAAAATTTAGTTTTATCGAGTTGTTTTGAAAAGTACATATATAATAAATTATAGGGGTTGCTAAACCTTTTTATTTTTTCTGTTAGTGTAATACAATTTTAGAAGTAGTTAAAAAAATGATATTTTGATGTGTTAATCATATTTTTGAGGCTTTTAATTTCCAAAATATCGATTTTTTTCAAAATAAACCATTTCTGGACTTTCACCCCTACCTTCAAACTAAGGGTGGTTGCGTTATAAGGGGTGCTTTTAGATGTAAATTTAAGACTTGTGTGATAAACTTCATATTCCCATGTGTTAATCAGCTCTATTATGCCAGATAATGATTTTTAAAAAATAAGGGGTTTTTTGGACTTAGCGTTAATTTATGTCGGTATGAGCATTCTCGATCTCGCTAAAACTACCATCTACGACTTCCATTATGGATATATGAGGAACACATTTGGCGATAGGTGTTCTGTGTTATATTCGGATACTGATTCTCTCATATATGAAATTCGTAATCAGGATCCTTATGAAGCTATGAAGCGTGATTGTCTGCAGTATTTTGAAACGAGCGATTACCCTGCGAATAATGTATATGGCATTCCGCATGTTAATAAAAAAGTTCTTGGACTAATGAAGGATGAATGCAATGGGGTGCCAATGACCCATTACGTCGGGCTCCGATCAAAATTATACACAATAAAAACTGTCATTTCAAAAAATGAAGAAGATGTATTAAGAAATCGCTTACAAGATGAAGAATATGAAGAGGATGAAATCGTTGATATTATATCTAATAGTGCTGTTACGAAAAAAGCTAAAGGTGTTAAAAAATCTGTTGTTTATACAAAAATTACGTTTGAAGACTATGTAGAATGTCTCGAAAACTATGTAGAAAAATGTGTACATCAAAATATAATCCGATCCGATAAACATCATGTTCATTCGATCACCCAGCAAAAGATTGCTATTAGCCCATATGATGATAAACGTTACCTCATACCCGGCTCCTATGAAACTCTACTTTTGGGACATTATTCGATATTAGAACTAATGGATGTAGACTGATGTGTGTCCTTACTGAAAACCCTGATATGTAAGCCTTATGCTTAATGTGTAGTTTAGTATAAGATAAAGTTAGTCATATAACTCGGTATTTTAATTATAATTAAGTAAATATATTTAGTTTAATGTTTCTATGTTAATGATTGAATATATAAGCCTGTAGGATATTACTAAAAGCCTTATGCTTCATAATTAGTATTTCTTAATAGGTAGTTTAGTTTAAACTGATGATGCTCATACAATATAATGTTTTTAATTATGGTTGTAGTAGATAAGTAAATAATTTAACTTGAAATGTATAATAGCTAAATAAAATAAAAGTGTGTAAACCATATTTGTGTGTTTTATTTACATCTCTTATCAAATTACATATAAGCAATGGGTATTATCTGTCAAGCGAAAGTAGATGGCTACCAGCAGAAGGTCCTCGCAGCTGCTAAACAATAATTATAAGCTTTCAATTTTAAAATACATTCTTTCAGTTAATCTATTACCTTTTTAATCTAAAAAGAGAAAAATAGCATTTGAATATGATTATCACTTGTAATATACCAAGTGCATTGATTATTGCCGGAAATGTTTTGAGTGACATTTCTGCAACGTCATAATTGCACGACACGAAGTGGAGTGCAATTACGTTGCAGAAATGCACGAAATCAAAATTTCCAGGCAGAATCAATGCACGAGGCTGTATTCGGTAAGAGAATCGCACGACGCACAGAAAAAATGCATTATGATTAATTGGTTTTATGTAGCTATATATGTTACAAGTATAATTTCCAAAAAATTACCCCTTGGTAGCATATATATATATAAATTTTCGGGAAAATTGTGTGATTGTCATGGATACAATTCAAATTTGAATTTTTCTATTGGTTCTCGGCATCGTCGTGCGATTCTCAATATAAAATCCTAATTAATTAATTATTATTATTATTATTATTATAAAGATAATTATTTTTATCAAAGAAAATTAGATAGCTAAACCTAATACGCGGTAATATTACACGCTGGACCGCGCATAACGCAAGCGCTGCGATGTCACACGCTAGACCGCGGATGACCTTGAAATTGACCAAAAATTACTACGTTGGACCGTAGCGATTTCCGATGTTAATTTCCATAAGGATTGCGCTCGAACCGGTGCTGCTTATCTACTCTATATATCAAACAGTAGAAACGTCCTCGTCGCAGCACTGCCATTTCATAAGACGGCGGATTTTGCCATTTGGGTACGATTCATACAACCACGTACGTATACGTGGAATTTTGGAAAAGCACAATACGGAAAGCAAGCTATGAAGGACTTATTTTCTTAAACTACCTTAAATTTGAATAAAAAAGAAATTATTTCAATTAATTTATGTGGAACATATTTCTTAATATGCAGTGTGACTTCTGCAGTTACAATTACTCTATACTTAATTATATTTTCAAAAAACAAAAAAATGACCAAATGTTAAAGGTTTTTCCTACACAAATGAGTTAGAATCAGTATAATTGTTGAATTTGAATAATAATTATTTCTGAATCTAGGAAATAAAATCCCGTGGAAATCCTATTAACTAATGGATTTAAGCATGCGATCTATAGTATTTATGTAAACTATTCCGAGTTCACACAATTAACAAAAGCGAAACACATTAAGCGAAAATCCCTTTAATTTAGCTTCAAGATTAATGGTTTCCTTATAAAAATTAACTGAAGCGTTCCTACTTAAATGTGACAACAGAGAGAGTCCTTCCATATTTTCTAGCCTTTTCTTAATTATGAACGTTAGATCTGAAAAATAAGGTTAAACATATTAATACCGAAGTATTCTGTAAATATGTGGTCAGTACCGTGCCGAGGGTGCAAATTGTTTAAAAAACCAGGGCGTCAACGCTCCAAAGACACCTATTCGATTTTAATTTTATTGGAAAAGTACCCTATTTTGATTAATGCCGTATATAACAATTTGCTCTGTCCTGCTTTTTAGTAAATTCTCTTATAAGCTGCGAAGGCGCGAGCCAGTCTTTATCTAACGTAGGAAGATTCTTTTTCTTTTCGCGAATACGAAAATGCTGGAGCATGGTCGCATGGACCACCACATGTACAACATAAAAAATCCTATTGTAGTCAGAAAATTTAAGATTTTTAACAAACATCGGAAGTGAATTACTTTATCATTCTAAAAATTAGATTTGAGTGAATCTTATGGAACACTTGCAGGTTGCATTGCATATGAATTTTGCTGATAATAGCGTTGAGCGATAAGGGCCAACGTTGAGCCCTTACACCTTACACCCAGTCTTACGTTTTGAAATGTAGATAATCAAACTCTATTAAATTGAGGTGTAAATTAAATGCTTAAAAATAAGTAGTATCTATTTCCAACGTCTTCGTTAGCAGGTAGGGGGCGTACCCACAAATTATATCAGGGTCCTTCAGAGGACGATCATTAAGTTGTCAATCTCTCATGTAATGAAAATAATAATTTTCCTTACATTTTTAACTAATAATTTCTAATTGTAATCAGCCAAATCTTTATATAAAATATTTTACTATGCTTATTTATATTAATTATTTTTTAATTAACCGAATTGATATATGTAATATATTTTTTTATTATTACCAAATAACTAATTTACATCTATTATTACCACTGTAAGATGGGGGACTTTCTGGTAAGATGGACCAGTTGGCCCATGTATAAAGATGGCACCGCCTACCTCATTTAATAATGTGTATTGCAATTGATATGATCATACAAGATACTGATTTTCAATCTTTTTAAAATTCATCATTTATGTTAAATTTTAATTTTAATGAATTTTAAAATTTAGTACAAACGTATATGTACTCATTAAGATAAGGTATGAAAGTTGTGTATGGGGGAAAGTAATGTATGTGTTAAATGTGTTCCATTACCTCCATTGCGCTCCTGCCAGAGTTTGTGTCATCGATTATGTATGTATGTAAGTTTATTGCAATTGATATGATTATAGATACTGATTTTGAGTCTGTCTGAAATTTATCATTGCAAAATTTGATGACTGAATTGTTCAATACTCTTAGCAATATATTAAGTGCAATAAGAATTCCGCATGAACATTTCGATTGTAATTTATCAAAAATTGCCCCAGACGTCAAATCGAGGTCAGTTCTTTTTTCAAATTGCAATCAAAATGAATGGCAACAAGCTTTGCATGCTCAA
This sequence comes from Agrypnus murinus, assembly GCA_929113105.1. Lineage (NCBI taxonomy): Eukaryota > Metazoa > Arthropoda > Insecta > Coleoptera > Elateridae > Agrypnus > Agrypnus murinus. Next base: position 127,510,598 of record OV816024.1, on the reverse strand, counting down.
TTCTCAAATCATTTTTATTGCACGCAATATATTCAATATATGTACAGTGAGATCCAAATTGAGTGAAGACGGTTTGAATTTCGCGCCTTAGGTTTTAGTGTATTTCACGTTGTTATTGTAGCACTATTGAAATGTGTTGTATCAAATTACAGAGTCAACTCGTCACTTTCTCGTTTACATCGTTGTACTTTGCTACGTTGTACGGGTTTTCATTGAATTTTTGCTTTATTTCGCTTGTTTTCTTATTTTACAAAACCATTTTTTCTACGGTTTGCTACACGATTTTATTATCAAGTAAGCTTATTATTTAAAATTAATGAAGTTTAAAAGCTATATTATTTTTGAGACGCCGCTGTAAAATAGAAAAAGCAAAAAAGTATTCATGTTGCCAATGTGACAATAATTTAACGCGGCGGTAAATTCAAACCGTCCTCATTCAATTTGGATCACCCTGTATTTGGAAGCCAGTATTTCTGTATTTGTGTGTATTTCTACATAAATTTTCATCTGTTATGCAATATTCACTGTCAGGGTGTTTTTGGTGATAGAAATCTTGATATTGGTTATTATATTATGGAGCAAATGATCTTCTCTAGATAGTAATTAAATCTCGTTAACCCTGCGTTAGTCGCGTGGGGGACGCTTGTCACCCAAGTTGTTTTAAAGTAGATTTTTTTGTATTGTATAAAGTTTGAGACTCTGTAGTTCTCAGTACCTTCTAAGAACATGTTCCTGCAGGTGCATGTGTACTTGCAGGATGATTAATTCAATACAACGGACATGACCAGTCATCAAAGTTCATTGGTTGATGCCTGTTACCCGCGTGACTAATTGTGCAACTATATTTTTTATTGTGTTTTACGATTTTGTTGGTTTTAGGGAATGTGTTAATTTTAGTTGTGTGCGTTAATTAGTGTTTTATTATTAATAGATTTTTTTAATTAACAATTAATATTTATCGTACTTGAGATTGAAAAATTTGTTCATAGTTTTGAAGATACTTTTTATTGAGTATGTACTTTATTATTGGTTTTTATAACAAAAACAACAATTAGATTTCATTTTAGAAAGTATGTGAACTCCAAAAAAGAGGATCTAATGAGTAGGTATAGTCAGAATTCTGCGGCGTGGTTGTAGTTGATTGATGAAAATAGTTATGAGCGAGAACAAACAGAATGTCACGTAGAAGATAAAGTGATAATGAAGAGGAAGGTATAGTTATTCAAAGTGATCATAATTCGGATTCAGAACAAGAAATCATTGAGAAGAAGAAGAATCGTTTGTTGAACATCTGGACAGTTCTTTGAATTATGTTGTGAGCATAGATGGGTGAAGCAGTACTACCCAAAAATATAAGGACTCATATGCATAACATAGTTACAGAGATGCCTGGACACAAAGGTGCTTGTGAAGCAAAATCTGAACTACAATCGTGATCAGTTGTCTGTTATTATTGTAAAATATGAACTAAAAATATTAAAATGACATTGGTTGACACCTGTCACCTACGCGACTAAACTAGCCCCAAAAGTGCACGCGACTAACGTAGGGTTAAAGGTTGGAGGGGTTTCTCTATAAAGTCGTAAGAATATTAAGCAAAAGTAACTTAACGAAATTTAGACTTACATAATATATACTATACAGGCTGTTTACTAAAAAAACATCGCAAGCCATAACTCCACTATATTAATGGCCCGATTTCGATAAACTAAAAACCTAATAAAATAGTTGTATAACTAATACAAAACAGTGTAAGTATAATTTTTCTTCTACGCCAACTTTAATGTCAACAATAGGCAACTTTTTTTTTGTAAAATAGAGACATAACGTTTTTTAATTTAGTCATTCATTTAATTCAGTTGCATGTTAAGATTGTTGTAATGTTTGTTTGAAAAAAAAAATAACAACGGTTGTATCAAATTTAGTTAGATTTTTCACGAAATTTTCAAGTATGCCATGGAAAATAATGATAACTGTGTAGTTATTATTGTCATAAAGATACTAATTTATTAACGACTATTCAACTCACATGTCATTTAATAAAAATTGACCAATTAAAATGCAGCATTTGATATTTTTAATCCAATGAAAATGAATTGTATCGACAATTCTCACTAGTGAAAATTGTCGACAATTTTCACTAGTGATAACAATCGACAATTGTAGTAAAACCCAAATATTTAACAACATTTATTTTTGAGTATTGAACGTACAATTATATTATTAAATGTAACATTGCTACATTTATGAAAAACAATTTGATTTTTTAAAGCGTGTTCGTTGAATAGTCTCTCGAATACCATAAGTAGTCAAAGTTAAGTAGACTATTTTTGTGGTGCTTAACACTCATGTCTATCATGCTTGCGAATACCACTCGTGCTGCGCACTCGTGCTATTTAAATGCAAGCATGATAGACATTCGTGAAACCACCACAAAAATAGTCGACATAACTTTGACTACTAATGGTATTATAAGTGAATATTTTACAACGAGAAACAATGGAAAATTTTGCCGTGGGTTTCATATTGTTTACTTTAACATTCGAACTGCGTCTCATCTCAATCTTCAGAAAATGGCTTAGTTAAATGATTTCATATCAGAAAATTAAACATATTCCATTAATATTACTATACCCATTGACATATTATTCCTTAAAGGTGTTGTCGTGTTGTATTAGATGAAAATTTGATTTCGGAATACATAATAATAAATATCGCGGAAGAAATGTGGCAGAAACAATATTGCAAAGAAAATATATTTAAAAAAATGTAATTTATTGGTTGTTTATTTGTAACTGCTGGTGCTTGTGTATTTAGGGACTAATATGCATAAAAAGTACATGGTAACTAATAAATGATGCTTCAAACCTTAAGAAATAATATACAGGTTGGAAACGCATAGGCTTGATATAGAGATATAAAAGCGTCCATAAAAGCGGTAGGGGCATAGAAGCAATTAACAAAAACTTGCAACTGAATGTTGTGTACTGACTGGATATGCACACAGAGAAAAATGTATTTAAATTTCATCAACAATTGTGTGGTATTGTAAAACAAATTGGTCTTAAAAAAGTGACAGGGACAATTTGTGTACAATTATAAAACAAGATTGTGTCATTTAGTTTGTCAAGATTTTGTGGAAGTCAATAGTAATTTTGTAGAATCAAATGAATAGTTGTGTATAAGTTTCCATAACAAATTGTGTTACTTATTAAAACAGAATGTGTAATGTTATTGCATACAATTTTATACAAAATTGTACAATTGTTGCGCTAGTGCCACAATTGCTTAATAGTATTTAACACAATTACTTGTTCACATTTATACAAATTGTGCAATACTCTGGCACAAATATTCTATACAGAAGGCTAGATATCACAAATAAAATATATATTTTTACATATATTAAAATATATGTAACTAATATGTATATAGCTATACAATGTATAGTATTTACATACTATACAACGTGTAATATATACACGTATAACACTAAAATTTTCTTTTGCCGTCTGCTGTTTATATATAAATTTCGAATTTACATTAATAGCGACAATTACAAGTGGTGACATCTATAGGATGTCATCCATAAACTTTGCGAAACACAATAATTAGTAGCAAGCAGTTTGAACACTGGATTATGATTTCATTCAAACAAAATATTGTATTTTTCTAAACATTTTTTACAATTATACTTCAACTTCAGATGCTAGCTTATCCTCTACAACATTGTTCCAAAGAATGCAGAACTAAATCTGACTGTGTTAAATAATTGTCGTAAGTTCCTGTTAGACAATTCAGTAACGAAATCCTACACAACGCTGGACAATACGATTCTACAATTATAATATAAATTTCTCCAACACCGTTTTGAACAATATTGTGCAAAGCTCTTATGAAGTATTTCTCTCTGTGCATGCAGTTGGTATTAATACTTGAAACCCGTACATAATAAACGACACCCTGTGCTTAAGTTTGCTCGCATTTTAACATAAACGTCTTCTATAAATCTTGATGGTAGGAGAAATAGTACAGTAAAATAAAACTTTTCCTTGTATCGCAATCTTTACTATCCCACTACCACTGTATAACTATTGTAATGATCTTTTTATTATGAAATATTAAAACGTTGTTTATATTTAAAAGAAATCTATTAATCTCAGGGTCGGCTAATAAAGGTAATGGGATACTTATGGATACGAGACTCTCTTTAAATTTTTGTATCATTCAATGTTGAGTTCTTACACGAATGATCATTTTGATGTTAGGAAAACAGAAAATTATTATTCTTGTATTGTAGTTTATAGAATTCCTCAAATGAAATATGGTTGATGATGAATTTTATTGACATATATATTTCTAATGTCATATTTGACATTTGTAAAACAATCATTCCTATTACCATCAAGTAAGTATAATACACATTTATATACAGTGTGTAAATAAAGTAAGGAATAAAATTCATATTTTTTGTATTATCACTGTTTGGAGAAAAAGCTCGAACACGCCAGTTTTATTGTTTTCCTTTTATTTTATCTTTTCTTAATTTTAATTATTTATTTTATTTTTACTTATTTTTTTCAATTTTATTTTATTTTAATTTTTTAGTTTACTACTGTGAGGCCTATGACGTCATCGACTTTTTTTTAAATGGAACTTCCTTATTTTTTTGCTAGAAATGAAAAGTATATTTTTTTCTGAGTTCAGCAATAGTAGCAATATAATCCTTTTTTATTTTATTTGTTTTAGTGCTTTATTTCTTGCACAATATTATTTTACAGTACCTTTACACAATTATTTCATTAAACAACCTTTTTTATCTTTTTATGTACACTTGATCTAAAATCTCTTTTATTATTATCTTATCACCCAGAGGAACCACCTTTTCATTTATTTTATTTGTTTATTTTTACTTTTTTCTCTTCTTAAAAAAATATTACTGCCAGTCTCGGTGGATTAGTGGTTTGCATGTTTGCTTCATAATCCAAAGATCGCAGGTTCGATCCCCGGCCGAGCTGGTAATTTTTCATAGCGAAGAAAAATTTAAAACATGCCTTCTTTTCGGATAGGAAGTAAAACTGTAGGTCCCGTGTCAATGCGATGTTTGGCACGATAAAGATCCCTACTGGGGATGGAATCCCCCCAGATTCGGCTAAATTCTAGTAGGGTCAGCCAAATGCTCATAGTAATTGGTGCCATGAGGTACGAAGGATGCTCCGCCATCCTGATTCCTCGCCCAAAAGACAAACAAACAAACAAACAAAATATTACCCCTCTTGGCGATTCTTTAATTTCTGTCATTTCAATAATAATACAAATAACCATAGAACATATATCTATTTTCTTTATTTACAATTTTATTTTTGTATTATTATTAAAGGACAGTTTGAATTTTTAAACTTTTAGAAAAGATCAATATACCTTTTATTTTATTTGATTGATGTTCTTTTTCTATTTTAATGATGTATTGATCTTTCAATACACTTAACTAATATACATATTCTCTTTCTTTTTTAGGGTCTACTGATGAATAAGACATCCTTTTCTTAACCCTTATTGTAATTTACATTTTTTATACTGTAAATACCAAAATTAATAAATATTATTCAAACTTGATTTACTGAGTGCTGATTTTATATTAATTTTCCTTTTCTTTTATCTATAGTTATTATTCATATCATATAGCCTTTTTTTTATTATTTATGATTCCCAAAAACCATGTTTTAAGAATAATGATTTCCTAAGTTTCTAGTAGAATGTACCATTCTCGTACCCACTCACTTTTTCTGATAAAAGTGACCATTACACTATGAACGATTTTATATCCCTATATCATGTCCATGCTTTCCAACTTGTATATTTAACTTTCACCGTATTAGACTATTAGCAGTCGTATTGACGACCCACCGTTTACCACTAAATTAAGACAAAATTATTAGTTGAAAATTATTCACGCTCGTGAATCAAACGTAGATTTATTCTACAAGTAAAGAAAAGTGGTCGTTTTCTAGCGAGTGGAATGTTTGATTTGCGAGGGTTTAGCGAGTGAATTAAATTTTCACGAGCTAGAAAACAACTTTTCTTTACTTGTAGAATAATCTATTATTTTTTTACTTTCCAATAATCGGCCATTCATTGGCTACATGATATTCATTTCAACTTGAACTAGTAGATTTAAATGCTTGTAGTTCGTTTATTTGTAAGTTTAGGGTATTTATGTATTAATAAATTTTGTTTAAAATTAAATTAACGTTTAAAATGTGCAAAAATATACAGGGTATTCCATTTAAAAAATTGTTGTTTTTTTAATATCTCGAAAACGCCAAGTTCAATTGTTTTTAAAATTTTACCATCGTAATCGGAAGAAAAAACGCTACTACTTTGGTTATTTAACCAACATCGTATCTTTAATAGTAACAAAGTTGGCAATAGTGCCGACTTCAATTTGAACACCCTGTATAGAAAACATATTAGGAAAAAAGTTGGGTACCGAATATTAAAAGGTTGAGAATAGATAGTTTAAGCGATAGTTTTTTTTCTATTAAAACAAAAAGGTAATCCGGTTATTTATAGGTAGGCGGTGTATACATGGGGATGCAGAAATGCAGCATCAAATTAAATTTTCTGTGTATTAAACATATGCAAAGTAGGTATAAATAAAAAAATAAATTTAACTACATATTTTTACTAAACCTCCACTCAAAGATTACGAGTACTTTGTAGTTGCACTAAATTAAGCTACTGCGGAACTGGTGGGCGGTTAGAAAATTTTACTATCAACAAAGATACAAAAGTGGGCGGTAGGTGTAAAAAGGTTGACTACCCCTGCGTTAGAGCATTAAGCATTAACCTATGTTTTCTGACTTTCACATACTCTCTCAAACCTTAATGAAACTTATTTTCTATATGGAAGGCTTAATCCTTCAACACGTAGGTATAGTATTTGATTAAACTAATTTGTAGCGTTTGTTCCTGCTATTCTTTGTGACACGTAATCGTAAATTTTTAAAACTAAGCACAATTGCGTTTTGAGTGGCACATGAGTGGGTTGTTCCTTTTTTAGATCATTATCTATACATTTCAGAGGACATAATTTGATCAGAAGAAATGAGGGCTTGGATCTTCAAGGACATCGCTGCGACGCTGTCTACGTGTTCACAGCCTCAGCCTGAATGTAATTTCCCACACTTTTTCACATTTTTAGAATACGCTTTAAAAGCTTCTCCAAGAAGTTTACTGGTTTTCTGTTGGATACGTTTTTAATAAAGCATTTGTTAGCTATTCAGGTTTGTTTATACAGCGTTCTAGAGAGTCTTCATAGTAGGTATTCCACCCATTGAGATGCCTCCCACTCCTTTTTTTTGGCCACGCCTACTGCTCTCTGATTGGCTATCCCTACTCCTGTAGCTCCTCCCCTTGCTTCTGATTGGTCGACGCCATTTTGAATCGCCATTTTGAATCGCCATTTTGAATAGCCATTTTGAATCGCCATTTTGAATAGCCATTTTGAATCGCCATCTTGGATCGCCATTTTGAATAGCCATTTTGAATAGCCATTTTGAATCGCCATCTTGGATCGCTATTTGAATCGCCATTTTGAAACGCCATTTTGAATAGCCATTTTGAATCGCCATTTTGAATCGTCATGTTGAATAGCCATTTTGAAATGTCATTTTGAATCTGTCAATTTTGAATGTCATTTACCTATCCGCCATTTGTATCTATCATTTTCAATTTGTCATCTTAGATTTCCCGCCCTTGGATTTGAATTTTTAGTAATTTAATTCGAGGGGTCATTAGCGGATCATTTTTTTTATCTCGCGGGATCATCTGCATATCTCATCTCTCATCTCCCTCTCTCTCCTCATTTCCAACTTGTCATCATTTCCCGCTGAAAGATTTGAATTCCTAGCGCTGCTAATGCCATCTATCGGTGACGTCATATGATCGGTATAGTAGATTTCTATACGCCTGTAGATAGGCAACCCGCTATACTTTTTTACAAAACCAATGGAGCCGGCAGGGTTTGAACCGGGGACCGCTCGAATGGTAGCCAGCCAATGCATCCACTACACCAACGAGGTAATCTATTAAAGCACTGTAAACGGCTTATAAAAAAAAATTGTTGACTAGCGACCACGTACTCATAACATAATACATGTTAGTAATTTCATATTATCAGATATGATATCCATTATCTCAACAAAATCATTAGCAAAGACGTGTTTTAGTTATAAGTTTAAGCGATAACAAAATGTCCATAGCTTAACCCCGAGACCACGGAGCTTGTCTTTTAAATTACTGCATACGAGTTATTTCTAAAAATGCTTTCACGTATATTTGATTAAATCCAATTTATTTAAAAATAATTCCCGGAAAATATTTATAAATATTGTACATTAATAATATTAAATCTTTAGGATTCAAAAATTATAAGCCAATTATGATTATTATCATGAGTCATTAAATGAGATCGGTAAGGTAAAAACATGACGCCTTGATTGTAAACGATGATTTCACCATTGCTAATGAATTTCCAATTAGCGGGTGTAGAAAGTTAAAATTCAAACATGAAAAACTATTGGTTTAATCGAAATATTTTAAAAGTTGCCGACGGCTAATTATTATTTAATAGCAACCGTAAATTCTGAGTAAATCTGTTTGGATATTTCCTGAAGCCTAAATCAATTTTGTTTGTATTAAAACCTAGAAATTTCAGAAAAATGGTTTTAAAATAAATTGTATATAGTTATACATTGTGAAATAAAAAAATGCAAGAATAAAATACATACACGGATTAAACTAAACTATATATATTAAGAAATATTAATTACGGCTTTTATAGCATCTTACAGGAAAAAGATTACAGTCAATCAAGATCACAACACATATCATTAACAAGATATCATAAATAAATATATTATATATTGAAGGTAAAGACATGAGTATATCCATCGTTTGACTAATGTCTATTTATTAAAACAAATAAGTTATGAAATGAAGCAGGGAGGCTATTCAATGAACATTGCCTAATACTTTTATGATTTTTCTAGCCTATAGATCAGCAGTTAGAAACACGGGCCTGCTAAATGCCTGCAATTCACCTACCCTATCAATATGTTGTACAATTTTAGATATGTAATGTATACGTTTTGTTTCTTACTTAAGTCTATTTTGTTTGTATGTTTGTAATATTTAGACATTTACGAAAATTAAATCAAGCTGAACAGCAGATTACTATTTGAAATTTAATAGATCATACGAATTATCTTACCCTGTTCTTAATTACTGCTTTGTATAAATTATACATTGTTTGTAAATGCTCTCTGAACTAAAATATTCATATATGAGAGAAATGTTATATAAGTCAATACAGCCCTATAACTATCATTTATTGAGCTATACAAAGAGATTTATATCTACGCTAAACTAAAGATTAATAGAAGTATTGCATTCCTGATATCATAAGATAACGATAAAACACATGATTATTCTTAGACTAAGGTCTAATTTAGGTAGTCAAAATGTAGGTAATCGAATTGTAGGTACATATCATGATGTGATATCATACAATTATATTCTAGTAAGAAATGTAATAAAGTCGTTGCTATAAATAACAACATTCTTTATCACGATCATCTATCATTATCAAAATCATCTAATGTCATGCAGAGTCAGCAGCTAGCTCCTAAGTTCGTATATGCGAGAAACTCTCTACCCGCTCTGAACAATCAATTACAAAAACTGGATGAGTTTCGGACGTATAGGCAGATAATTCCAAATTTTAATCCGTTTTCATTAATGAGTAGACCTAACATAACATTAGTTTTACCGTAGGAAGAAGGACCGCTCAGAATTGCTCTACAGGAAACAGTCTGACACTAGGTTATTCAGATCAAATATTATTTACAAATCGGAAAGGATATCTATGAAACTCGTGCTGAATTAAATGTAGGAACCTGAATGCGTGGCAGCATCCGTCGCTATTGCATCAACCGTTTCTTCGCATAGCTTTTAGTTTATCTGTGAGAAATTCTATTTTTATTTAGTACATAAGGCGTAGATTAGATTATTAATCTACCCAAAAGATTCACCAAACATGGACCTGCTAAATGCCTGCAATTCACCTACCCTATCAGTATGTCGTACAATGCAAACATTTAATATTATTATTAAAATTTTATAAATAAAAACGATAAAAGAAGTTTATAGTTTTCATTTATTTTTATGTTAAACATATACGGTAGCAGGATCTAGATCGATGTATACAAATTCATATATGACAGAAATGTTATGTATCTCAATACATATCTAAAACGTATTCTTCGTATATTCAGTAAGAGCTACCCATTTTTTCTAGACATTCGAATTTTGAACAGCTTAATAATAGGTTTTCTCATTTAATCATAATTAGGTTGACTTTATATAGCATTTTTCAGGAAAACCTTCTTCAGAAAAATCCTAATGATTATTTAATTTACATAAAAAAAAAATTTAAAACATTTGATTACACAATAATCCCATTTTCGATACCTTCGAAATATAAGTCTATAACATATGTTTAGGTCTTTATAACTTTGAAACACAGGGTAGTTACCTCTTGCAAAATTTACAGTTATGAGAACCCTGAAAACTTAACCTGGAGAAATAAATCAGATAAATATTTTACTTTTATTGAAACGATAAATTTGCATACTAATATATGAAAATAATATAATGTATATCGCCTGATAAATAAAATTGAAATTATTCTTATTCTTTTACAATGAAATTATTCTTTTACAATGAAATGTGTTTTGAAAAAACACGATGAAACGTTATGTATATTAATGCAGGAGTTCTGTTAACGCATTCGTTATTTAGAGATTCACTTATAAGTACACTATCTATTTAGCTGATTCAATAAAAATTTCGTTATTTTAAAATTCCTAACGAGGGACCTACTGATAAGCGTTATATTATACCAGGTACGTATGATACTCTACTACTGATTGCATACCTGATGAACGCAGTTGTACAAAGTAATATAGGATATACGTTACAGAGAAGTTTAATTTTCCGTGCAACAAATGACCTATATATATATTTTATGTACAATGCTGACATTAACATATTTAGCGCATACCTGTTGAACATAGCTCTACAAAGTAATATTTAAAAGACTTAAAAGGCTTATATTTTAGAGATCGGATACAGTCGCATATATTCCTGTATATTACCTCTAAATTTTACTTTAACAATACATGTAGTCAGGTTTGGCGTAAATAACAATTAGGGATATCAAAGCCATACTAACTGAACGCTAACATAATATGCTCTACAGGTCAAACTCAATTAATTAACCCTGGGGCTATACATCCTTAGACTAGAAACAGTCTTGAAACAAAAATGGCTGAGTCCACCCTGTTAGACAAGAAATCAGAGTATGGGCGTGATAAATAAAACATATAAAGTTATTTTACAAACATTTATTTAGTATACATAACATAATACAAGAATATAGATCATAAGTTGTTTTCTATGACGACTGTTGTAGTTCTACGGGTCTCTGAGTCGTCGTATGCCCTCGCAGCAATACTAATACGTATAAAGTCCGACGACTGACTCATTGGAACTGTACCGGTAGCCCTTTCCTTGTTCAACTCTTCGTTACTATCATAGTTGGTAAACGAGGAACCACATTCATCAATACCCCAAATGCATGGCTGAAGTCATATCTTCTTCTTCTTCTTCTTCTGTCTCATCGATATCAATAGGTCCATTTTCTTCCTTTACCAGAGCCGTCTTTACAACATCTGCGTTATTATGTACGTTTTTAAATGCCTTTTATAGCTGTCGATGCGTGAAAGATATTTGAAGCAATTAGAACACTGGACTTTGATTGATTCGTGAACGCTTTTCGTATGTCTTTTAAGCTGTCAGAGCTTGAAAAAGTTTTGACACAGCTAGAACAGCAGATTCTGTTTGAATCGTGTATGGTTTTTACGTGTCTCTTGCAGGTGAATGGCCTCGCGAAAGACTTGAAGCAAACCGGACACTGTATTTTGCAATCCTGTCGACCAGAGCCATTCTTCTTCTTACGCTGCTCCATCTCGACTAATGAAGGAACAGGAACACTATCCGTCTATTTATACTGATCGACCAGAGCAATCGGTTGTTCTATCCTACGTTGAGAAAATAATTATACTATGTAAGCTTAGATACGCTACATATGATTGCGAGCCTGAGTATAAGCATAAACCCTATACTACAGATTTTTATCCTTTTTTCATTATATCTGCTACAGACGAGGTGAAGAATAGGTACATTTAACATGCGTATGCTACAATTATCTAATTTCTAGTTTTCTAGACGTAATGTAATTTTGAACAGATTTTAACCCTTTTCGTTATATCTACTACCCTTGTAAGCGATTTCTACATATACGTTCTTATTGTTTATACACCATATAGATATTCGTAGCATCTAAAGTAAACTCTTATTTAAACGTTATTTTACAATATATCATACATTTCAGCAGCTCGTATGATTATCCGTCTCTATCGTAACCCAGTATGTAAGGACATTATGTTAAATACTATCTCATACATGTAAATAAACATTTCTTTAAAGAGTTTGTTAGGTCACCTAATCTGTTATAATATTACTATGATATTAGATCTCGTCGATTACAGTTTTACCATTAGGACATACTTAGTAGGTTATATGTGCTAAGTAAAATAATAAACAGATATTTCGAAAATTTTATGCATTCTTGAGAGAACGGGGTATAATATTTAAAAACACACTGTAGAAAACATATCAGCAGAGAAAGGGAATACATAAATACAGTATGTTTTGTATGATGAGTTGTCGTCAGTTTAAAAGAAATAAGTTCGTCGCCATATTTAAACGTTATTTTACAATACATCATACATTTTCAATAGCTTCGAAATACACAGATATGTAATAATATACTATATACTCTTAAAGAAATAAGTTCGTCGCCATATTTAAACGTTATTTTACAATACATCATACATTTTCAATAGCTTCGAAATACGCAGATATGTAATAATATACTATATACTCTTGTAGGTTATTCAACGTATCTATAGTAAACTCTTATGATTAATAATAATCTGTAACCTTATTGTTTTTTATTACATCACAGGTTAGAGCATACGAATATAATTTAGGTTAGATTAGGTTAGAGCCTACGAATACATTTTTAGGGCAGAACGTAGGAAGCAGAGTAAGTACAAAACAACATACTTTCATACAAGAACGTTTATTGATACGAGTAGTTTGACGCTACTTAAAACATAATACATAACTTATATATATAATATCTATTAAAATAGTACATTTCGTATACACTAATAATGGTACTACATACCCGACTATAAAGTAAACATGGTAAGTATACTTTAAAAGAATAGATAGTAAATATAACTATATCTAATTATTTTATAAAATACTATGTTAACTAAGAGGTTATATACAGAATATATACGCATGTATTCGACCTCTAGAGGGTTCATAAGACTAGACTAGACCAGACCAGACCACACCAGACCAGACTAGAGCAGACCAGACCAGACCATACTAGACCAGACCAGACCAGACCAGACCAGACCATACCAGACCAGACCAGACCAGACCATACCATACCAGACCAGACCAGACTATAGATGATAGATAGTAAAATCATGAACAATTATACCACCTGTAATAGAATAGAGCTTACTTGATATTTTAAAATTAGTGGCTGAATCTAATTATTACAGAAATTCAATTGTAGAAACTGAAGATGTAATCTTTAAAACATCTAAAGTTAGAAGTTTTTAGTAGTCAGGTCAGATTAATAGAGGGTGTTATAATGAAATCGTTTTTTTTTAGAAACTATTTGTTTTGTAAGATTGGCGCCGTAAAGAAAAACAACATAGCTGTAAAGACTAGACTAGACCAGACCAGACCAGACCAGACCAGACCAGACCAGACCAGACCAGACGAGACCAGACCAGACCAGACCAGACCAGTCGCGCGCGCGACCTAAATCTAACCTAAAATATATTCGTAGACTGTAACCCAACTAATATTATATGTAAGTTTTTCGAATGTTAATGACGATTTTGTAAGTAACTACATTGGTCTAACCTAATAAATATTTTATGAACTAATCTTAATAGAGATTTTTTTTTGTAAGTAGCTACATGCTCTAACCTAATAAATGTTTTATGAACTAATCTTAATAGAGATTCTTGAATCTTTGCAACAACCGGAGTCTAAAATCTATAACCTTAATATAATTTTTGGGAGTCTAACCTAGATTGCTTCATTTAATTTAATCATTTATATTAATATTATATTGATTTATCATGCAATCTTGGGTTTTAAAGTAAAGTAAAGAAGAATTAATGTTTTTATCACAGAATTTTGAAATAAACTTCTAAACTTTGTATTCATCGTTTTGTTCCGAGCTATCTCAATTTCAAAATCAAGACTACAGCTATGTTGTTTTTCTTTACGGCGTCAATCTTACAAAACAAATAGTTTCTAAAAAAAAAACGATTTGGTTATAACACCCTCTATTAATCTGACCTGACTACTAAAAACTTCTAACTTTAGATGTTTTAAAGATTACATCTTCAGTTTCTACAATTGAATTTCTGTAATAATTAGATTCAGCCACTAATTTTAAAATATCAAGTAAGCTCTATTATATTACAGGTGGTATAATTGTTCATGATTTTACTGTCTATCATCTATAGTCTGGTCTGGTATGGTCTGGTCTGGTCTGGTCTGGTCTGGTCTGGTCTGGTCTGGTCTGGTCTGGTCTGGTCTGGTCTGGTCTGGTCTGGTCTGGTCTGGTATGGTCTGGTCTGGTCTGGTCTGGTCTGGTCTGGTCTGGTCTGGTCTGGTCTGGTCTGGTCTGGTCTGGTCTGGTCTGGTCTGGTCTGGTCTGGTCTGGTCTGGTCTGGTCTGGTCTGGTCTGGTCTGGTCTGGTCTGGTCTGGTCTGGTCTGGTCTGGTCTGGTCTGGTCTGGTCTGGTCTGGTCTGGTCTCGTCTGGTCTGGTCTGGTCTGGTCTGGTCTGGTCTGGTCTGGTCTAGTCTAGTCTTTACAGCTATGTTGTTTTTCTTTACGGCGCCAATCTTACAAAACAAATAGTTTCTAAAAAAAAAACGACGCGCGACCTAAATCTAACCTAAAATATATTCGTAGACTGTAACCCAACTAATATTATATGTAAGTTTTTCGAATGTTAATGACGATTTTGTAAGTAACTACATTGGTCTAACCTAATAAATATTTTATGAACTAATCTTAATAGAGATTTTTTTGTAAGTAGCTACATGCTCTAACCTAATAAATGTTTTATGAACTAATCTTAATAGAGATTCTTGAATCTTTGCAACAACCGGAGTCTAAAATCTATAACTTTAATATAATTTTTGGGAGTCTAACCTAGATTGCTTCATTTAATTTAATCATTTATATTAATATTATATTGATTTATCATGCAATCTTGGGTTTTAAAGTAAAGTAAAGAAGAATTAATGTTTTTATCACTGAATTTTGAAATAAACTTCTAAACTTTGTATTCATCGTTTTGTTCCGAGCTATCTCAATTTCAAAATCAAGACTACAGCTATGTTGTTTTTCTTTACGGCGCCAATCTTACAAAACAAATAGTTTCTAAAAACGATTTGGTTATAACACCCTCTATTAATCTGACCTGACTACTAAAAACTTCTAACTTTAGATGTTTTAAAGATTACATCTTCAGTTTCTACAATTGAATTTCTGTAATAATTAGATTCAGCCACTAATTTTAAAATATCAAGTAAGCTCTATTATATTACAGGTGGTATAATTGTTCATGATTTTACTGTCTATCATCTATAGTCTAGTCTAGTCTGGTCTGGTATGGTCTGGTCTGGTCTGGTCTGGTCTGGTCTGGTATGGTCTGGTCTGGTCTGGTCTGGTCTGGTCTGGTCTGGTCTGGTCTGGTCTGGTCTGGTATGGTCTGGTCTGGTCTGGTCTGGTCTGGTCTGGTCTGGTCTGGTCTGGTCTGGTCTGGTCTGGTCTGGTCTGGTCTGGTCTGGTCTGGTCTGGTCTGGTCTGGTCTGGTCTGGTCTGGTCTGGTCTGGTCTGGTCTGGTCTGGTCTGGTCTCGTCTGGTCTGGTCTGGTCTGGTCTGGTCTGGTCTGGTCTGGTCTAGTCTTTACAGCTATGTTGTTTTTCTTTACGGCGCCAATCTTACAAAACAAATAGTTTCTAAAAAACGATTTGATTATAACACCCTCTATTAATCTGACCTGACTACTAAAAACTTCTAACTTTAGATGTTTTAAAGATTACATCTTCAGTTTCTACAATTGAATTTCTGTAATAATTAGATTCAGCCACTAATTTTAAAATATCAAGTAAGCTCTATTATATTACAGGTGGTATAATTGTTCATGATTTTACTATCTATCATCTATAGTCTGGTCTGGTCTGGTATGGTCTGGTCTGGTCTGGTATGGTCTGGTCTGGTCTGCTCTGGTCTGGTCTGGTCTAGTATGGTCTGATCTGGTCTGCTCTAGTCTGGTCTGGTGTGGTCTGGTCTGGTCTAGTCTAGTCTTATGAACCCTCTAGAGGTCGAATACAGGCGTATATATTTTATCGCTTAAACTTATAACTAAAACACGTCTTTGCTAATGATTTTGTTGAGATAATGGATTTCTGTCATATATGAATTTGTATACATCGATCTAGATCCTGCTACCGTATATGTTTAACATAAAAATAAATGAAGTCTATCATCTATAGTCTAGTCTAGTCTGGTCTGGTATGGTCTGGTCTGGTCTGGTCTGGTATGGTCTGGTCTGGTCTGGTCTGGTCTGGTCTGGTCTGGTCTGGTCTGGTCTGGTCTGGTCTGGTCTGGTCTGGTCTGGTCTGGTCTGGTCTGGTCTGGTCTGGTCTAGTCTGGTCTGGTCTGGTCTCGTCTGGTCTGGTCTGGTCTGGTCTGGTCTGGTCTGGTCTGGTCTAGTCTTTACAGCTATGTTGTTTTTCTTTACGGCGCCAATCTTACAAAACAAATAGTTTCTAAAAAACGATTTGATTATAACACCCTCTATTAATCTGACCTGACTACTAAAAACTTCTAACTTTAGATGTTTTAAAGATTACATCTTCAGTTTCTACAATTGAATTTCTGTAATAATTAGATTCAGCCACTAATTTTAAAATATCAAGTAAGCTCTATTATATTACAGGTGGTATAATTGTTCATGATTTTACTATCTATCATCTATAGTCTGGTCTGGTCTGGTATGGTCTGGTCTGGTCTGGTATGGTCTGGTCTGGTCTGCTCTGGTCTGGTCTGGTCTAGTATGGTCTGGTCTGGTCTGCTCTAGTCTGGTCTGGTGTGGTCTGGTCTGGTCTAGTCTAGTCTTATGAACCCTCTAGAGGTCGAATACAGGCGTATATATTCTGTATATAACCTCTTAGTTAACATAGTATTTTATAAAATAATTAGATATAGTTATATTTACTATCTATTCTTTTAAACTGCTGTTATACTTACCATGTTTACTTTATAGTCGGGTATGTAGTACCATTATTAGTGTATACGAAATGTACTATTTTAATAGATATTATATATATATATATATAAGTTATGTATTATGTTTTAAGTAGCGTCAAACTACTCGTATCAATAAACGTTCTTGTATGAAAGTATGTTGTTTTGTACTTACTCTGCTCTCTACGTTCTGCCCTAAAAATGTATTCGTAGGCTCTAACCTAATCTAACCTAAATTATATTCGTATGCTCTAACCTGTGATGTAATAAAAAACAATAAGGTTACAGATTATTATTAATCATAAGAGTTTACTATAGATACGTTGAATAACCTACAAGAGTATATAGTATATTATTACATATCTGCGTATTTCGAAGCTATTGAAAATGTATGATGTATTGTAAAATAACGTTTAAATATGGCGGCGAACTTATTTCTTTAAGAGTATATAGTATATTATTACATATCTGCGTATTTCGAAGCTATTGAAAATGTATGATGTATTGTAAAATAACGTTTAAATATGGCGACGAACTTATTTCTTTTAAACTGACGACAACTCATCATACAAAACATACTGTATTTATGTATTCCCTTTCTCTGCTGATATGTTTTCTACCGTGTGTTTTTAAATATTATACCCCGTTCTCTCAAGAATGCATAAAATTTTCGAAATATCTGTTTATTATTTTACTTAGCACATATAACCTACTAAGTATGTCCTAATGGTAAAACTGTAATCGACGAGATCTAATATCATAGTAATATTATAACAGATTAGGTGACCTAACAAACTCTTTAAAGAAATGTTTATTTACATGTATGAGATAGTATTTAACATAATGTCCTTACATACTGGGTTACGATAGAGACGGATAATCATACGAGCTGCTGAAATGTATGATATATTGTAAAATAACGTTTAAATAAGAGTTTACTTTAGATGCTACGAATATCTATATGGTGTATAAACAATAAGAACGTATATGTAGAAATCGCTTACAAGAGTAGTAGATATAACGAAAAGGGTTAAAATCTGTTCAAAATTACATTACGTCTAGAAAACTAGAAATTAGATAATTGTAGCATACACATGTTAAATGTACCTATTCTTCACCTCGGCTGTAGTAGATATAATGAAAAAAGGATAAAAATCTGTAGTATAGGGTTTATGCTTATACTCAGGCTCGCAATCATATGTAGCGTATCTAAGCTTACATAGTATAATTATTTTCTCAACGTAGGATAGAACAACCGATTGCTCTGGTCGATCAGTATAAATAGACGGATAGTGTTCCTGTTCCTTCATTAGTCGAGATGGAGCAGCGTAAGAAGAAGAATGGCTCTGGTCGACAGGATTGCAAAATACAGTGTCCGGTTTGCTTCAAGTCTTTCGCGAGGCCATTCACCTGCAAGAGACACGTAAAAACCATACACGATTCAAACAGAATCTGCTGTTCTAGCTGTGTCAAAACTTTTTCAAGCTCTGACAGCTTAAAAGACATACGAAAAGCGTTCACGAATCAATGAAAGTCCGGTGTTCTAATTGCTTCAAATATCTTTCACGCATCGACAGCTATAAAAGGCATTTAAAAACGTACATAATAACGCAGATGTTGTAAAGACGGCTCTGGTAAAGGAAGCAAATGGACCTATTGATATCGATGAGACAGAAGAAGAAGAAGAAGATATGACTTCAGCCATGCATTTGGGGTATTGATGAATGTGGTTCCTCGTTTACCAACTATGATAGTAACGAAGAGTTGAACAAGGAAAGGGCTACCGGTACAGTTCCAATGAGTCAGTCGTCGGACTTTATACGTATTAGTATTGCTGCGAGGGCATACGACGACTCAGAGACCCGTAGAACTACAACAGTCGTCATAGAAAACAACTTATGATCTATATTCTTGTATTATGTTATGTATACTAAATAAATGTTTGTAAAATAACTTTATATGTTTTATTTATCACGCCCATACTCTGATTTCTTGTCTAACAGGGTGGACTCAGCCATTTTTGTTTCAAGACTGTTTCTAGTCTAAGGATGTATAGCCCCAGGGTTAATTAATTGAGTTTGACCTGTAGAGCATATTATGTTAGCGTTCAGTTAGTATGACTTTGATATCCCTAATTGTTATTTACGCCAAACCTGACTACATGTATTGTTAAAGTAAAATTTAGAGGTAATATACAGGAATATATGCGACTGTATCCGATCTCTAAAATATAAGCCTTTTAAGTCTTTTAAATATTACTTTGTAGAGTTATGTTCAACAGGTATGCGCTAAATATGTTAATGTCAGCATTGTAGTACATAAAATATATATATAGGTCATTTGTTGCACGGAAAATTAAACTTCTCTGTAACGTATATCCTATATTACTTTGTACAACTGCGTTCATCAGGTATGCAATCAGTAGTAGAGTATCATACGTACCTGGTATAATATAACGCTTATCAGTAGGTCCCTCGTTAGGAATTTTAAAATAACGAAATTTTTATTGAATCAGCTAAATAGATAGTGTACTTATAAGTGAATCTCTAAATAACGAATGCGTTAACAGAACTCCTGCATTAATATACATAACGTTTCATCGTGTTTTTTCAAAACAAATTTCATTGTAAAAGAATAATTTCATTGTAAAAGAATAAGAATAATTTCAATTTTATTTATCAGGCATTATACATTATATTATTTTCATATATTAGTATGCAAATTTATCGTTTCAATAAAAGTAAAATATTTATCTGATTTATTTCTCCAGGTTAAGTTTTCAGGGTTCTCATAACTGTAAATTTTGCAAGAGGTAACTACCCTGTGTTTGAAAGTTATAAAGACCTATTACAAACATATGTTATAGACTTATATTTCGAAGGTATCGAAAATGGGATTATTGTGTAATCAAATGTTTTAAATTTTTTTTATGTAAATTAAATAATCATTAGGGTTTTTCTGAAGAAGGTTTTCCTGAAAAATGCTATATAAAGTCAACCTAATTATGATTAAATGAGAAAACATATTATTAAGCTGTTCAAAATTCGAATGTCTAGAAAAAAATGGGTAGCTCTTACTGAATATACGAAGAATACGTTTTAGGTATGTATTGAGATACATAACATTTCTGTCATATATGAATTTGTATACATCGATCTAGATCCTGCTACCGTATATGTTTAACATAAAAATAAATGAAAACTATAAACTTCTTTTATCGTTTTTATTTATAAAATTTTAATAATAATATTAAATGTTTGCATTGTACGACATACTGATAGGGTAGGTGAATTGCAGGCATTTAGCAGGTCCATGTTTGGTGAATCTTTTGGGTAGATTAATAATCTAATCTACGCCTTATGTACTAAATAAAATAGAATTTCTCACAGATAAACTAAAAGCTATGCGAAGAAACGGTTGATGCAATAGCGACGGATGCTGCCACGCATTCAGGTTCCTACATTTAATTCAGCACGAGTTTCATAGATATCCTTTCCGATTTGTAAGTAATATTTTATCTGAATAACCTAGTGTCAGACTGTTTCCTGTAGAGCAATTCTGAGCGGTCCTTCTTCCTACGGTGAAACTAATGTTATGTTAGGTCTACTCATTAATGAAAACGGATTAAAATTTGGAATTAT
The DNA here is from genome assembly GCA_929113105.1 of Agrypnus murinus. Taxonomy (NCBI): domain Eukaryota; kingdom Metazoa; phylum Arthropoda; class Insecta; order Coleoptera; family Elateridae; genus Agrypnus; species Agrypnus murinus. Next base: position 127,489,406 of record OV816024.1, on the reverse strand, counting down.
CTACCTATACGTCAGAAACTCATCCAGTTTGTGTAATTGATTGTTCAGAGCGGGTAGAGAGTTTTTAAAGATTCAACTGTAGATATTAGATTACAGCTTGAATCGGTCAAGCCATTTACTAATACAACTAAAGCATACTGCTTATTTTTGTTTAAAAATAAAACGAAAAATAGTATACTATTTTCTCCTGATATTAATTCATAATAAACGTTTTCTATGAAATATTATATCTATTATCTTATTGTGTAGTGATATATAGGATGAAAAAAAGTTTCAACCTCCAACTACAAACAAAGAAATTAAACATCGATTCAATAAAAAGTTTATTTATTTATTTATTTTTTTAAATATAGAAAAATATTAAAAAGTCATCTACTTCCAGTTCATCCTACTACTGGTGGTTGCTTGTTTAGTCTGTAAAAGAATAAAATATGTAATTAGAGTCTTATACTTTTTAGATATTTTTATCAAATTATTTAAAAAAAAAAAATTACCTTTTTCTAATTGTTTCATCTCAAGCACCGGCGTCTTCTGATGATGTCTGCCATATGTTTTGAATGATGTCATAGTTACTGAAAAATTACCTAATCTATTGATCTCGTCTATAAGAGTCTTATCGACTTTTTCGCTATATCTCTTTGGTAGAAATATTTTACAATTATTTAACTCGACTAAAATCGATCTTCCATATCTGGTGTCCATGTCCTTCAGACTTAAAATCTTATAAGCCTTATTGATTTCTAACACCTCTGTGGATACAATTGGTTTATCTTCTGCTATACTGTTGAAAAGTTTCACGATATCCATTTTGATTATACTGCTATAATATTAAAGTTTTGTAATAAAGTCAATCTAAAACATTTACATATTACATATCGTAAATGAGATAGTATTTTAATATATAAGCTAATTAAAAATTAAAACACTTACACGAGAAGGTAGGATAGCGTCTTGATGATTCCTAAAACTCTTTCACAATGATTTCTTTTTAAAAACCGTTCAGTTTATATATCAGTTTTAGGCACGTCAAAAGTTATGCAAGCAAACAATATTAAAAATATATAAGAAATACTAAACATGTGTTATGTAATTTGTTAAGTTGTCATTTTTAGTTAATTTCCGAGCAATTAGAAAGGTTGTTTTTCTAATAATCTAATTTGGGGAACAGTATAAACGAGTTAATTGCTTTTCATTAACAGCTCGGGGTTACATCCTAATTTTAAAAATGTATTTTTTAGATTTATAATTAATTTAAACTGACTCGAGTCATACGTAATAATTGTTTTAAAGTGATTTGAGATGCATTAAGAAAAATTGGACTTTCTTCACGATTAGCTCATATAAGACTGACTAATTGTCTTGTATGTAATTAGCACATTCGGATAATCTTAGAAAACATATTTAACCGAGCGTCAGTATTAAAAATTTTATTTTATTTTTAAGTTTTATTTAAATAAATCTTTAGGATTCAAAAAGCATTTTTCCTATTATTATTATTAATGTACAATATTTATAAATATTTTCCGGGAATTATTTTTAAATAAATTGTATTTAATCAAATATACGTGAAAGCATTTTTATAAATAACTCGTATGCAGTAATTTAAAAGACAAGCTCCGTGGTCTCTCGGTTAAGCTATGGACTTGTAAACAGACGTACTTTACGAACCCTGGTTCGAAACTCGTTGGATCCATTGATTTTTATAAAAAAGTGTAGCAGGTTGCCTATCTACAGGTGTATAGAAATCTACTATACCGATCACAGGACGTTACCGATAGATGGCAGTAGCAGTACTAAAAATTCAAATCCAAGGGCGGGAAATGATGACAAGTTGGAAATTACAAGCGAGAGCGAGAGAGAGAGAGAGAGAGAGAGAGCCAGAGCGAAAGCCGAGCGAGAGAGAGGGCCAGAGCAAGAGCGAGAGAGAGGGTCAGAGCGAGAGCGAGAGGGCCAGAGCAAGAGCGAGAGAGAGGGTCAGAGCCAAGCGAGAGCGAGAGAGAGGGCCTGAACCAAGCGAGAGCGAGAGAGAGGAATCTACTATACCGATGACATGACGTCGCCGATAGATGGCAGTAGCAGTACTAAAAATTCAAATCCAAGGGCGGGAAATCCAAGATGACAGATTCAAAATGACAGATACAAAATGGCGGATATGTAAATGACATTCAAAATTGACAGATTCAAAATGACAGTTCAAAATGGCTATTCAAAATGGCGATTCAAAATGGCTATTCAAAATGGCGATCCAAAATGGCGTTTCAAAATGGCTATTCAAAATGGCGATTCAAAATGGCTATTCAAGATGGCGATTCAAAATGGCGATTCAAAATGGCTATTCAAAATGGCGATGCAAAATGGCTATTCAAAATGGCGATTCAAGATGGCGATTCAAAATGGCTATTCAAAATGGCGATTTAAAATGGCGATTCCAAATGGCGTCGACCAATCAGAAGCAAGGGGAGGAGCTACAGGAGTAGGGATAGCCAATCAGAGAGCAGTAGGCGTGGTCAAAAAAAAGGAGTGGGAGGCATCTCAATGGGTGGAATACCTACTCTTCATGTATAACCAAGAACAGTTTCACAAATTAAGGAATATATCAAAAAAATTGGAAAACCGTTTGAAAGATATCTTGGGAAACATGATAATGTACAATGACTATAAGAACTTTAAAATAAAATCCACACTCTCCAGTAACCTCACTATAACTGACAAGTTCTTCCTAAGTCTACCGACTTCAGTATTTGTGGAGTGGTTTTTGAAAAAAAGAATTTATCTACCGTGTACAGTCTGTTTGATTTAAAGCACCCCGCTTTGTAGCAACTTTATTTTCAGTCAGAAATAATATAAACCATTAGTAAATGGCATAAAATTCTCTATGTTCTGGTTCAGAAAATTTTGTATTTATTAAATCCACCTGGGCATGATGACGTCATCAAACTTTTTTAAATTACATGATATACGTTATTTAGTGTAAGTTTACGTTCACGTCATTACTAATTTATGACGTCACACTATACTCTGTTGCCATATGGAATTGGATATTCCTTGTTTGATCCAACACCTTTGCTGCATATTTTCAGTGTACGTTTTTAAAAAAATATTCTCTTATGAACAATGTGACTTTGTTCATCCCCATCCATCCCCCCATCATCCCTTGTCTTGGATGGTCATTCTTATAGTATACGAATCCAATTTGTCGTAAGGCAATGGATAATACTTCCTTCATACAAGAACTTTAGATTTTTTTGACAAAATATTAAGTGATACATGTTCTCATGTATCCAAATGTGGTATATCAATTGAAGAGGACAGTCACACACATAACGTCAGGTACTTACTGTTCTTATATATGTATTTCATAAATTTCATTGCTAATATTTGCTTCTACAGAGGATCAATCTTTGTAGTTTGTTTTCGATTTCGTTTCCTCTTTGGACTGGAAACTTCTTCCACAGATGAAGTGTTGGAAACAGTCTTAAGATATATTCTCATATATTTTTCTGCTTGAGAAACTCTCTAAAATTCTATTCAGTTAATGCAATTGTAAATACAAAATAGGTAACAAACTATTGTAAACCGAACTTAGAAAACACAAGAAATAAATTTGGCAATACAGCGTGCCGCTTGCACAGGTGTATTTTCTCATTAAATTAACAAATTACGTTTTGGTTTAAAAACCTATTTGTATTTATTCTATAAATAAATGTATTACTAAATATATGAAAATTAAATTTTATTATTTTCGATAAAGCAAATAATCTTTTTTTCATAAAATTCAATTTTGAAAGTTATTATTTGCACAGTTGGTTGTACTCTTACGTCACTACTTTTATATCTATGACGTAAACGTAAACTTAGACTAAACGGTGTATAGGTATTTTTTTACTGAAATTGATAGATTATTGTGTTTTCTTTTCAACCATAATAAATATTCGTATTCTTACATAAGAGAATTTTCAAGAGAAAAACTTGAAAAATGATTTAGCTTAGATTAGGTAAATAACGAAAGTTTAGTTGTTCCAGTGGCGTATTTACAAATTTTTCTCAGGGAGGGAGGGTACTCTATAAAAATTCCGATTTTTCACGTTTTTCTTAAAAATTTTCTTATATAAGAGTATAAATATTTATTATGGTTGAAAAGAAAACACAATACTCTATCGATTTCAGTAAAAAAAATACCTATCATGTAATTTAAAAAGGTTCGATGACGTCATCACGCTCACGCCGATTTAGTAAATACAAAGTTTTCTGAACTAGAGCATAGAGAATTTTATGACATTTAATAATATATAGGTTTATACCATTTCTGACTGAAAATAAAGTTGCTACAAAACGGGGCGCTTTAAATCAAACAGATTGTATAGCATACTATACAGTAAACTGTTTTTTTAGATATTGAATTCAGAATTAATTACGTATATGTAGTAATTCCGAGAGTAATTTTAATCTTTTAAAGATTAATTTTAATTATTAAGGGTGCTGTCTACATGTAATCTTTTGAAGGGTTTTTGATCTTGTGAAGCACGGGGAACACTGTGCCCGACACAGTGAACCTTCTTCTACCATAAGAAACCAAACTGTGTGGGGGTGGTGATGTGTTATGACATGGTCAATTAATTGTTTTATGCGGATTTTCTATCTGTTTTCGATTAAAGTTAATTAATTAATTAAAAAAACTAATTTCTTAAAGTATAATAAAAAGCTTGAGAATATATTTAAAAATTTACTATCAAGATTAATTTGTAATCAGAAAATGATATTATCGATTCATATCAATCCTTTCTATCCGTTGTGCTTCAAAGTTATAAAATAAAGAATATATACATATATGGGTCATTGTTTCTGAACTCAACCATCAGCTAGGTTTAAAAATGGGAACAACTTACAAAGTCCTACAAGGGCTAATTTTAAAACTTGAAACCTCTACTTTTGAATGTCACATGACTCATATAAAAAAAATTATATTTGACCCCTGAAACAGGGTAAAAACCTATGCATTTCCAAAAAAATTTTAAAAGTTGAAAAAATTAGAACAAGAAATATTTTTAAAATTTTTTTAACGGCATCGCATTCCTCGTAAGAGAACACATAAATTTTGTCCACTGGGTCATTCCATGATAATGTCAACTATTTGTCCATTTTTAAAAGTTAATATAACCCTATATTGTCAGATGTCATGTTAAAGGTAGTTTCTTAGTGTTTGTGAATCTAGCAGCCTCGATGCAAAATTTCGACGTTCGTCAAAATCCGTGCGTGTAAAGTGAAGCTTGTTTTTTTACAAAATGGTAATTTTAGTGTATTTTCCAATTCATGTAATTTTAAATCTAAAATTAAGTTATATGTTGAATGTTGTTAAAATTAAATTAAGTACTTAAAAGAGAACTGACAATTAGATGAAATTTAAAAAACGGTACCTACTAAACTATAGTAAAAAGCAATCGGAAAACACTATTAATAAAATATTATCAGATCTATTTTAAAACATGAAGTGTTAAGTATACAAATTTATTTTAATATTTAATGTAAATTTAGCTATTAGCTAAAGAAAGCAGGACAATCGAGCAAGAACATCTCGTGAACAAATAGAGGACCAGAGAAAGGCAAGGAAGGTAATGAAAAAAAAGTTTAAACAAGCAAGAACAAATGATAAGAATAGTCGGGAAAAAAAAGACAGAGGTAACTAAGATACGAATGCAGAAGGTGAGGGTGAGAAAAAGAGCAAATCAAGAACAAAATATGTCTGCGCAATAAGCTGACATTTCGCCCTTTTCTTCTCGGCAGTCTTTTGGAAAGACTATTAAAAAGGTCTAACGTGCTCTGCCAAACTGCCCCAGAAAAAAGTTTGCAATTCTGTCAAAGCTTGCTTTAAAGGTTGGTCTTGTTTAGACCAACGACAGAAAAAAAGGGGAGATGCTTTAAAGGATGAAAAAAGAAGATCGTTGTTGCCTTTTACATTAGAGATGACATATTTAGGCAGTATCTAGATAAAAAGGATTGTAAAATTGTCCGTGGCCCAGTTACAAAAAAAAAGGAAAAATGCAAAACGCCTTTTACTTTTTTCCCCTTAAAGACGCTCACTAACTTTGCCAGACAATTATAAAAATCCAGTAGGTTTATCTTCTGCACATTGCATCCACCATATGTTGAACTTTGTGGAAGTATGGATCAAAATGTGAGTTACTGTTCATACTGTGAAAATTTAGCTTTTTTAGTAAACCAGTTAAGAAGATCAAAAATGCCAAAGTGTGGTCAAAGTTGGAAATCTTGTTGTCAGTTTGTTTATGAACACTGGGGCTCAGGTTCCATTGTCATCCAATATAAACCTTATAAAAGCTTATGAAGGACGCTCAAAGTCGAGGAAAACAGCAGTGTTCTGAGTATGGGATCTTCTGGATGCCCAGTGGCCATGGCTGGGATAGAATTCGTCAAGTACTATGCAGTAGGGTAAATTCAGGAGAGACGCTACGTCGGGAGAGACACAGTTGTCATATCTTCACAACTAAAAAAGATAGAGATATAGTTCTATTGCATTACAATAACATTATTTGTATCTATGAAATCAAATTAGCACACGCTCGATTGCTCCTGCGCATGACGTGTCCTTAGAGATTTAAAACAAAAATTTTACGAAAAATTACGTTATAATTTTAAGCGTGTGATACTTATTTGATTACTGCAAGTATAAATAGGGAGATTAAAGCAAAGTAAGTACGTGGATCTTTGTGGAGATCTTTAATAAATAATAAATATAAATTTTGCAAATTGCATTGGTTACGTTAGTCATGTTACATTAGTCACATGTCAGATTTTTTTAGAAAAATGCTTTTTATGGTGTACAACAACTTTTTATTTAACCCAGTTTGTATAATGTTTGCATTATGAATCTAAAACACAGGTGCCAACATATCAAGCAATTTGAAATATAATTTACAGAAAAATCAAGATGATAATCCAAGTATCACGTCAACTGGTTGCAAAAATGTTACGTTAGTAACATACCTTTTAAAAAACAAAATTCCTAAATATTTATTTCATATTTTCAAAATATGCTATGCATAATACATATAAACAGTTTAATATAAACATTTATATTAAACAATAATAATAATAATAAGCCGTATAATGAATAATTTAAAATAAATATTCATAAATTAGCTTTAAATGTCATTAGTCACACTGGAATGACTCCAATGCGTTTTTTCCTAGAGTGCTTTAATTTCGAGCAAAAATTGAAAACAATAATTTGCCATTTTTGAAAGTTTATCATTTTTTGCATCGAAAATGGCGCCAGATAGAAAAAGAAATGATAAGAGTAAAAAATGCTTATATTTACACCAATGAATACGAAAAAACTAACAGACCGATTTAAAGCGATTTTGAAAATTTTCATCATTTCAGAAGGTTTTAACTGTATTATTCATGCCCATAGATAGATGACACCTAATTTTTAAAATCGCTTTAAATCGGTCTGTAACTTTTTTTCGTATTCATTAAGTAGAACTAAGCATTTTTTACTCTTATCATTTTTTTCTATCTGACACCATTTTCGATGAAAAAAATGATAAACTTTCAAAAATGGCAAATTGTTCTCAATTTTTGCTTGAAATTAAAGCACTCTAGAAAAAAACGAAGTGGACAAAATTTAGTATTTTTTGGCGAAGAATGCGATGCCGTTAAAAAACTTTCTTTCTTAATATAATAGCTATTTATGTAACAAGTACATAATGTAGGACTTTATAGACAAGCCCAGTTTATAGGCGAGCGAGCGAAGCGAGCAAGGCCTATAAAAAGGGCGAGTAGGGGAGCGACGGCTAATGGCGCTCAGGAGACGATTGCGCTCACTCATTTCAAACACAATCCGTGCTTTAATCGGATTTGTGTACAGTACGCCATCTTATATTAAAGTAGTGCAAGCGTGTTCTGAACGCTCCACGTTGTTTGCAGTCGGGATATTCGAGTGGAGAGAATAAACGTGTTTTGTATAGTGCTGTTATAATTTGACCTGCTATTTCAATAAAGGTTTGTAAAATAATTTTATATTATTTTTCAATTAACTAATTAGCAATAGTACATGTCAGGATTTGGGCTTGAAATATCCAAAGCCATTTTTCATAAGATTAACTTTTTGAGGTTATGTCAATGTTTTTAGAATTTTTCGACCATTCGGGTAATTCCGCTCAGACTGAGCGCAATTGCCAAAGTGAGCGGCATTGCCCGCCGTTTGCTTTGTAATGACTCCTTTCTGATTTTGTAGATGCCAAAAGCTCGGGTACGTAAAACCAATAAAGCCTCTTGGTCAGAGGAGGCGATGAAAGGTGCCATTCAAGCTGTAAGGGAAGGGAGTAAAATTAGAGGGGCTTGCAGAAGATATTCTGTTCCCTTTAGTAGTTTACGAGACCGTTTAAGCAAAGGCTATTATGCCCCAAGCATGGGAAGAAATACTGCTTTTAGTAAAGAACAGGAAGCAGAAATTAAGGAACAACTGCTCACACTATCACATGTTTTATGGGCTAACACCCCTACAATTACGTTTAGCTGCGTATGAATATGCATAACAAAATTCCGAATTCGTTCAACAAAATCAATAAATTAGCGGGAAAAAATTGGTTATATGGATTTATGGCTAGGAATGCTGAATTAAGTTTCAAGAAACCTGAAGCAACCTCGCTAAACAGAGTGACAGCTTTTTTTCGAAAATTTAGAAAAAGTTATAAATTTAACCCAACAAAAAATTTTAACATGGATGAGACGGGCATTACGACATCCATAAACCAGAGCGAATTGTCGGACAAAGGACAAAAACAAGTTGGGGCAATTACAAGCCTGGAAAGGGGAAAAACTACAACCGTGTGTTGTGCAATGAGTGCAGCGGGTACGTTCGTGCCATCGATGTTCATTTTCGCTCGAATTAGAATGGCTGCTGGCTTGGAACGAAACGGACCACCCGGTTCCATATATCAATGCTCTAAAAATGGTTGGATTAACGAGGATTTGTTCAGGGTCTGGCTGAGACATTTTGTAAATTTTACAAATGCAAGCAAAGAAAATCCGGTTCTTGTTATCGTGGATAATCACGCCAGTCACTGCTCTCTAAGCATTTATAACTTTTATCGGAATAATGGCGTAACTATGTTAAGTATTCCTCCTCATACTTCACATCGACTCCAGCCACTGGACCTAATTTTTTTGGGCCACTAAAAAAGCCTACAGCATGGAGTGCGAATTGTTCCTGAAAAGTCATGCATATTTGAGAATCGCCCGCCAACACTGACTTAGCTGGATTATTCAATAAGGCGTATCTTAAAGTAGCTGTAGCTGAGAAAGCAGTAAAGGCATTTGAAATTGCTGGAATATTTCCAATGAATCTTAATGTATTTGGTAATCTGGATTATTCAGTAAGCGAACCTGATAAGAAATCCACAAACAATTTGGCAAATAGCAACAGACAGACAGTTCCTGAACCAGAAAGTATTGAACCAATAGCTGGATGCTCTGGGCTCAAACAAATAGGTATAATTAAAATGGTCATTAGTTCTAATGTTTCGTTTTTACAAATTTCACCCAAACCTGTTTCCAGGATACCAGTAACCAGAAAAGTTATAAACAGAAAGAAACGGAGGTCAGAAATTCTAACGTCAACCCCTATTAAAGAGAAATTTGAGATATTGGAAGCAAAAAGGAAAAATAATTTAGAAAAGTCAGCAGGAAAAATAAAAGGAAGTAAAAATAAAAACTTACAAACCAGAAAAAAAAGTTACCAAAAGAAATGTTTTTGAAAGTGATTCCTATGGGGAAGATGATGAACAGCCCATTATCGATGACGATGAACTGGATGATATGGGGATGTCTGATAATGAACTTGGCGAGTAAAAAACTGTTTGGGACCTCTTGTCTAAAGTTGTCTAATTTTTTATTTCTAACTTCAGATGAAACAAAACAAAAAGAGCAATCAGAAGAAAAATGCATCAAAAAAGTAACTCGAGCCGTTGAAATTTTATCAGCCACGCGTTCCATATACTATTTTATTCGGAATCATATGGTAATATGTGCATTCCTAACCGCCTCAGAGGGTGGGAAATTAACCATTCCTAACTTACTTTTAATTCCCTCTCTTGGTCAGGAATGTAATCATTCCCTACCTGTTATCCCTCTCTTGGTCAGGAATGTGATCATTCCCGACCTGTTGTAAGTTCGTAGTTTGCTCGGTAGAGGGCGGGTGCATTATTAGGTCAAGTTTGTCACTTCAGTTGTCAGTTGTAAATAATTATTATTTGTTAAAAAATATGATGATTCCGAATAAAATAGTATACAAACCTCGGCGGGACGTTTCCTCCTGTCTCGAGCATTAGCTCACCTCGGGCCTGGGCCCTCGGTGAGCTATCTTAGCTCTCGACAGGAATGAAACACTTCCCGCCTCGGTATGTAATCTACTATTTTCTTCGAATCTTTAGTAAATTAATGCACTTTAGAAAAAATATTACATTTAAGTGACAAAACATGACATTAAAGTGACATTTCTCTTGTCAGCAATTGAATGTCGAAAGTTTGAAATTCAAAATCGCGGTAGTCCGATAATTTCAACCTCTAGAGGTTGAAATGCGATTTCAACCATTGTTATCGATTGCAAAATGAGTGATTTCAATGTCATGAGTAGAAAATAGTATATTATGGGACAAGTGGTTGAAATAAAATTTCAACGTTGAGAGTGGTTTTTTTCAACGAGCGATAGCGAGTTGAAAAAACTAACTGGAGACGTTGAAATTTTATCAGCCACGCGTTCCATATACTATTTTTTCTTCGAATTTTTGGTAAATTAATACATTTTAGAAGAAAATATTACATTTAAGTGACAAAACATGACATTAAAGTGACATTTCTCTTGTCAGCAATTGAATGTCGAACAGTTTGAAATTCAAAATCGCGGTAGTCCGATAATTTCAACCTCTAGAGGTTGAAATTCGATTTCAACCATTGTCATCGATTGCAAAATGAGTGATTTCAATGTCATGAGTAGAAGATAGTATATTATGGGACAAGTGGTTGAAATAAAATTTCAACGTTGAGAGTGGTTTTTTTCAACGAGCGACAGCGAGTTGAAAAAACTAACTCTAGACGTTGAAATTTTATCAGCCACGCGTTCCATATACTATTTTTTCTTCGAATTTTTGGTAAATTAATGCACTTTAGAAGAAAATATTACATTTAAGTGACAAAACATGACATTAAAGTGACATTTCTCTTGTCAGCAATTGAATGTCGAACAGTTTGAAATTCAAAATCGCGGTAGTCCGATAATTTCAACCTCTAGAGGTTGAAATTCGATTTCAACCATTGTTATCGATTGCAAAATGAGTGATTTCAATGTCATGAGTAGAAGATAGTATATTATGGGACAAGTGGTTGAAATAAAATTTCAACGTTGAGAGTGGTTTTTTTCAACGAGCGACAGCGAGTTGAAAAAACTAACTCTAGACGTTGAAATTTTATCAGCCACGCGTTCCATATACTATTTTTTCTTCGAATTTTTGGTAAATTAATGCACTTTAGAAGAAAATATTACATTTAAGTGACAAAACATGACATTAAAGTGACATTTCTCTTGTCAGCAATTGAATGTCGAACAGTTTGAAATTCAAAATCGCGGTAGTCCGATAATTTCAACCTCTAGAGGTTGAAATTCGATTTCAACCATTGTTATCGATTGCAAAATGAGTGATTTCAATGTCATGAGTAGAAGATAGTATATTATGGGACAAGTGGTTGAAATAAAATTTCAACGTTGAGAGTGGTTTTTTTCAACGAGCGACAGCGAGTTGAAAAAACTAACTCTAGACGTTGAAATTTTATCAGCCACGCGTTCCATATACTATTTTTTCTTCGAATTTTTGGTAAATTAATGCACTTTAGAAGAAAATATTACATTTAAGTGACAAAACATGACATTAAAGTGACATTTCTCTTGTCAGCAATTGAATGTCGAACAGTTTGAAATTCAAAATCGCGGTAGTCCGATAATTTCAACCTCAAGAGGATGAAATTCGATTTCAACCATTGTTATCGATTGCAAAATGAGTGATTTCAATGTCATGAGTAGAAGATAGTATATTATGGGACAAGTGGTTGAAATAAAATTTCAACGTTGAGAGTGGTTTTTTTAAACGAGCGACAGCGAGTTGAAAAAACTAACTCTAGACGTTGAAATTTTATCAGCCACGCGTTCCATATACTATTTTTTCTTCGAATTTTTGGTAAATTAATGCACTTTAGAAGAAAATATTATATTTAAGTGACAAAACATGACATTAAAGTGACATTTCTCTTGTCAGCAATTGAATGTCGAACAGTTTGAAATTCAAAATCGCGGTAGTCCGATAATTTCAACCTCTAGAGGTTGAAATTCGATTTCAACCATTGTCATCGATTGCAAAATGAGTGATTTCAATGTCATGAGTAGAAGATAGTATATTATGGGACAAGTGGTTGAAATAAAATTTCAACGTTGAGAGTGGTTTTTTTCAACGAGCGACAGCGAGTTGAAAAAACTAACTCTAGACGTTGAAATTTTATCAGCCACGCGTTCCATATACTATTTTTTCTTCGAATTTTTGGTAAATTAATGCACTTTAGAAGAAAATATTACATTTAAGTGACAAAACATGACATTAAAGTGACATTTCTCTTGTCAGCAATTGAATGTCGAACAGTTTGAAATTCAAAATCGCGGTAGTCCGATAATTTCAACCTCTAGAGGTTGAAATGCGATTTCAACCATTGTTATCGATTACAAAATGAGTGATTTCAATGTCATGATTAGAAAAAAATAATTTAATTAATATAAAAAAAATTTCTAATTTAAAAAAAATTTTTTTTGAACTGGATAGCTATTTACCCTGTTTAGGGGTCAAATATATATTTTTTTATATAGGAGTCATGTGACATTCGAAAGCTTTAACATTTCAAGCTTTAAAATGAGCCCCCGCAGCCCTTTCTAAGTTGTGCGAATTTTTGGACCTAGCCCGTAGTTGAGTTCAGAAAGAATGACCCATATATGTTTGTACATTTAATTGTTGCATCAAGCAAAAACGATAGTTTATTGGTAGTCTATTGCTATCAATTTTTTTCGTATTCACTGTTATAGCTTTTTAAAGTATTTCTATTTGATAACAATTAAGTAGCAATTTCTAATTGTAGACAAATCTAAAAAATAGGCTGCCAGTTTGCTAGTAATGCCATGTAGTTATCAATAATCAGCACTTATTTTAAGTGACAACAAAATGAATCTTACCATTAATAGTACCTACATACCTTTTTGCACACGATGTTTTTGTATAAATATAACATTCAATAATTGTAATCAATTCATTTGTTATAAAGACCAGTTTATAGGTAAATAGTTTAAAGAAACTATGAAGTATAAAAAAATATGCAAAGCTGCCTATTAATGAAAGATTATTTTGAATAAGGTTAAGAATGTTTTGCCGAAGTCTGAAGGACTTCAAGATTGAAGTTCTTCCTCTGATGAATATTTACGTGACGTATCATCCAATAATCGAGTATTTGAAAAAAATAATCATAACATGCGCAAATGAACTTGTCTATATTTTGTATAAACCTTTTAATGAAAGATTTCTCAACAGGTGACATAACTTCAATGACGTCAAAAATTCTTTTCAAAAACACATTAACATTTTAATTTTTTACAAATAACCTATAATATACTGAATGTATCATAAAAAGACAGTTATAGAAAATGATATACAGAGATTATATCAAACGAATGCATGAGCTTTACGTAGTTCAGAAATGCGCGGAATTTCTACTACGAGATGAAGTTAGTAGGTCGGTATTGTCGTGGTGGTAGGTAGCATACATACATATACAAGTAACGTTTCGACGATAGCCTTCAGTCGCGGCTGCCCATTGCGAGCGCCAAGAATATATAGTTGAAAGTATAGTAGGTGTTCTACGGGGTGAGTTACAAGAGTGGTTTATCAGTTGTGATTATTATAAGTGAAAATTAAGTTTTCATTTTTCAACGAATTTTAGATTTGGAGATTCAAAAAGTAAGTAGTAGTATTAAACAGAAACTTCTACATTAAAACTATAAACAAATAGAAATAAATATATGGCAATAGAAAAGTTACTAAAAAATTATTAGTTATAGAATTTCTACATTTCTTATTATATTGATTTTTAGACAAACACTTTCTAACAATTAGTTTAAATGGTAGAGATAACGAGATTAGATGTAGAGAAAGGATGCAATATCATTAACTTACAATTAGAGAATCTAATTTCTCTACATAAATAGGTATAATTATATAAGAAGTATTTATATTCTTATACAATATTAAAAAAAAAGAAATTGAATTTTCCCTCATAAAAATTATAAACAATTCAGTCTGTGTTGGGTATACATATATATTACGAAAAGTAATTTCAAAATAATTATATACCATCCCATACATTATCTAATACAATAATAATAATAAAGAATATGAGTAGGGCTACAAATTAATCAAATTTGAGGAAAGATATCAATTTGAAAACATGACATTAATTATAAAATACCACTAATTTTGATGTATGGTTAATTAGTTACTTGAAGGGTGTAGTCTATACTAATAAATTACATTAATGTAGAGGAGTGTCTGTTGTAAATATTATTTGTAACCATTTCATATTTAAAAATAAGAAAGTAACCTTTGATAACTGCTTTGGAAGCTTTTCCTGAATGCATAATATGTAACACGAAACTGTACTATACACTGCCTTACAAATGAAAAACGTTTGATAATTGAAGCAATGCCACTTGCATCCCTTTTGATAATTTAAACATTATGTTTTAATATTATACAGACGATTAAACTACACATCGATAACCTATCATCATTTTTTAACTATCATGAACTTGAACGAACTTCGGATGCTACAATAATGAGTTAACGCTAAGCAATACAATCGGTTTGTTTTAATTTCCTGGAAAATATCGTTTCAGGAATTTAGTTTAAATATTTTGTTTACATTGATATTCAAAACAAATTTTTGATTATCAATTAGTAAACATATTCCAATGGTTTTTGCTTTCTCCAGCAATGTCCTGCAAAGTGAGCCACAGTACCCACTAATTAAAAACTAATTATTATGAAAACTTGACGAAAAGATTAAATTACTACCACTAGCCTTAATTACTTAATAATAATTGTGCTACACATGAAATATATAAGACCTCCTACCTATACAAATGGTTTGATATTGAAGAATAAAGATTTTTCATACTTGCAGAATTGTCTGATCACTTCGAATTTCGAGTAGCCTGAAACAGTCGCGAAAAAATTTTTTTGGAAATTTCCCTGCGATTCAAAATTATATTTACTCAACAAATAAAATTGAAACACCAGTCTCTGAACTTATCTATGTTCTCATTATCTCAGGTAATGTGAGAAGGCTTCATATCCACATGTTGCTCAGATGTCTGAGCACCGAGTTAATACCACAATATTTCTTAACTCTGAAGATGTACCAGTTCTAGAGTCCATCAAGTAAACACACTGTCTGTGATCCCACAACCACTGGTCAGTCCTCCAGAGCTGCATCACTGTTTGTTCTATGGTCAAATCTGACAATATACCAGATCAAAACTCTTTTGTGCGTCTGATGGTGAAATATTCTTCAATTGTGAATTTTTGGCACTCAGCAGCATCCATTCTTTCTTCCAATTATGTCAACAAGTCTTGCAAATAAAGATGTGCACACTCGGCATAAAAAAGTGCATGAAAGAATGGTAGCATGTTTTGGACGAAAACAAGATAAAAAACAAACTTTTTCGTGACTGTTTCAGGTTATAACTTCAGTCATTTTTTACCGTTTTTCATTATTTGTGAACTTTTGTAAAACTACACTTCTTATCTTCCCAGTAGAAAAGATATTTCTAAAATGCGACAAGAAATGGCTAAGCTTTGGTCATTAGAGTAGTGCAAGGCACCAAAACCGAATGAGGTACATTCAACGGACTAAAAAAAAAACTCGAAATTATGGAAAAATTCTGCAAGTATAAAAAGTTTTTATTCTTCAATAACAAAACAGGTATGTAGGTGGGAGATCTTTAAGTTAATATGCTATAAAATTTCTAGATATAATTACTATATAAATACAGGAAGTTCTTCCAAGTGGAGTTCGAAACTTATGCCATCACCTCTTGTGTGTACACACACACAATGTCGTGCCATTATCCTACTAATAAATTATATTATTTAATTTGGTTTTATAATTAATTAAAAGACTATACAGGGTGGCTCATAACAAGGATATCAAACGCGGCAGGTTACATACATCGATAAGACAAACAAAAAACGCCTGTTATTTTTTTCTCAAAAGCGTAGTTTTCGGAAAAAATGCAAATAAAGACGGGTATAATGTTTTTAGTACATACAGTAGTGTTTGTTATTTTCTTCAAACAAGATGTTTTATGGCTTGTTAGGATTACATTGCTGATTCTGCAACATGATCGTTTTTATAATACAACTTTATGAGGTCAGTCACTTAAATGATAATTCCGCGAACGCAGATAATTAAGAAAAAGATATTGGTGTAGGCCAAGTCATTGTAAACGATGATGATTCGCAAAATCGGGAAATCCCTCCATTGCATCACGGATATTATAACCTAATAAACAAGTAAATAGCGAACCTGGGTCAACGCGTGATCAACACCTGTGTAAACAGATAAAATGAGATCAGATTTCAAGCAACACTGATATTACCTAAGCTGTTAAAGATGTCAGTGACGTACGATATGACTAAATATGGATAGGGGCAATAGATCATTTTCATTTTACTTCTCTTCTTATTAACTAAATTAATGTTACTGTAATTAAATTACATTTTTGAATTTTGACCTTTAATCTGGTAATTTTTGTGACCCAGATTCTTCATTTTCTTGTTTAGGTTAGCATCATTAATTAACACTAATTAGTAACTTCCATAGGCGATTGGAATTCGATGTGGAAAACTCTTACCCAATTTTTTACTATTGAAAGTTGAGACTAGATTTAACCAATTTTACAGTAAAAAGATATTCGAGGTCACGGTTAAATAAAATTAAAATCCCGTTGTAGACAAACGTCTTGTAAAAATTAAAAGCTTAATGCACAATTTTATACATTTACGTTTTGTATTACAATTAGTCATCATTTGAGACGTGCATTTTAGTAAAGCAAAACCACTATGTCAAAGAAGCGATTTAATTTGCAATAGTACAATGTAACACAATTGGGCCCTTGAAAATGGTGGTTTTAAAATTTCAAACCTTGCACTTACATATACAGTTAACTTTATTTTTTATTAATGATATCAATATCACCATGAGCGCGTTATAATTTTATACGTACTTTTATAAAAACGTCGGTCAAAATTATTAAAAATTTGAACTTTCTCTAATCAAAAAACTAATCAGAAATGCGCTGGTAAAGTCTGGTGCAAGGGCTATGAGACACCCTGTATATAAAACTCAAATTATTATTATTAATGTCTATTTTAGACATGGAATTTAGTTCTTCGAATGTTTAGTATATTTTTAAAAACACTTTTCTTTAATTTTGTTGGACATATTTTTAATTTTGACATATAATAGTTAAGTAAATGGTTTAAATTGTTTACATGATACCGTACTAGAATTTGGTTTTAGTCTGTTGCTCTGTTGTCACAAAAGTGACACTTTGCTTAGCTTAAACAGATTTGGATGCAACGTTTGTTAATTGCTGTTTAACCTGGCTAATATGTGACTGATTACATTGTAAACAATCATAGTGTGTATATGATAGATAAATTGAATATATTAATTTTGTCTTTAATTCTCGTAAATAATTTGTTAATTGTCGACGGTTAATGTGTTTTTTCGAAATAATGAACGGATCGGAAGAGATTTTTACGTAGTTATTTCTGAAAACTAATTATTTTGAAGTAGAACTTTCTTTATAGTATATGAGAACGAAAAATAGTCGTTTCTTGGGTGTGTTGTGAAATTTATACTTGTTTATGTTAGTATGGCACATACAAGGAGCTTCAGCGATTGATAAGTTACGTATTAGCGGTTCCCATGAATATATAAATTGCTGTACATCTGACTAAAAGCTGCTAGCTAATTTGGGTAGCGTAAAGTATTTAAAAAAATATATTTTTAATTTAAATTATTAATTTAAAAAAAATATTTTTTTGCTGATACAGAAAATATGTTCTAAATATTTACTACTACTACCCCCCTCCTCCATTACAAGGCCTTAGTTACACCTTATACAGTATTTTAACTTGTTGAGATTTTTGTTAATTTGATTTTATTGTGCAAATGACCATCGAAAACTTCCAAATTACATATGCCATCACAGAGAGAATCTTTTTTAGATATAAGCATCGTTACATACCACCACCTTCAATAAGGGAAATATCTTAATACAAGGTTTACTATAGTGAACATTACAAATAAAGGTTTCTAAGCACAGACAATTAAAATAATAATTTATATCTATTGATAAGAAGAAGAGATAAATGTAGAACAACCTGAATACATAATATTGAAAATAATTGAAATATAATAACAAGAAAACTTGAAATGATAAAAATTTCTTAAAACGTAAAACATGTTAAAAATTGTATAAAACTTGTAAAGGATAAAAACTGTTAGAAATTACGTTATAAAACTGTAAAACTAAATGGTCACAATATAAAATATAACAATCTCATGCAATCAACTAGTCCCAGTGTTTCATTATATAGATAAAAGGAAGAAAAATAAGAAGGAAGTACATTTCGCCAGGAGAGGAAGTATTGTATCCAGGTGGAGTTATGTCTTTATGATATAATTTAGATTGTGATGCCTGCCTATCGAGAGACCAGGCATATCGTACTAAGATTTTGGTTTGTATGAAACATACAAAAAAGAGAGGTGAATAGTTAATTGTGATTGGGTGCTTATTTCTCATCGCAAAACAAATATCCCATATAACAGTTCAGTCAAGGTGTGGTATAATAAACCTAAATACAAAATATTTATTGTAAAGCACATGTAATTTGGTCTTTAGTTGTCACCATAAAAATATTGTCTAATGTAATTATTAATTATTCCTACTTAGATTCAACATAAAATAAGAATAGTCAGACAGTTTAATCTGAAATCAGTAAATAAAAATTTATTCAAATGCTAAAATAATGTGTCATCTGTCACAATTTCGGGATATTAAAATAAAAAGAAACTTTGAGTAATAAACCAGTAGATGGCGCCTGTAACAATATAAGTTCAAATATAAATTAGCGGGAAATAAAATATTCCTGAACCCAATAAAGACATTGTATTTATTACTGAAAATTAATGAAAATCTAACCATCACAATAGATATAATTAAAAACTGCCAAAACAATTCGTTCTATGTGTAAAGAAATGTATTGAGAAAAGAGTATTGGTTACACCGAGTATTGATTTTGTAGTCAGTGTACGATTTTAAGCGTGTTTAATGTAATTATTAGCACGATTTGTTACGATTTTCTGGGTAATGTGTTTTCGAGTGCAAAATTGCATTTTGGCATATTTGAAAAGACGTGCACCATCACGCTGCCAAAGCAAGATCTGAACTTGCTGCTTCGGAAATTAAATAGCTATAATTTTACCAATACACCAAGTTTTTTTATACAAATGTATTCCTAATTGCAGCTAAGTGGATGCTGGGTAACTAAAACTTCCAAAATGGGATACGCATTTACATAATCAAAAATCTTCCAACCTTGAACATCTTAATTAGTAAATTACACATCAAGGTGTCTTAAAACCAATTATTTAAGATATTAAAAGATTATCAGATAAGCAATTAGATTGACTATTAAAGAAAAGTGTTGGTAAAGTTTAAAAACCTTAACTCTGTTCCATTTACTGTGACAAACACAAAATACTGTATTTCTTCTATTTTCTGGCGTACATTTATTTCCTGATGTTAAGCAGTTATTGAAACATTAATAATAGGCCTGATGACGTATGCTTTAATTTACTAAGATATTTTTTATACTCCCGTTTGCAAAAATAAGCTTTTCGCATTTTGTTGAAGTTTTAAGCGCAAGATGGGACCGCACTTATACGGCAAAATTATTTTACTGCACACTATGTGCTAAAATAGCCCTAAAACAACAAATTTCTGTTTTAAATTTATTTCCATTAACTATATTCTAAACGTTCAGATTTATAACGCAAAAGTTATTACATTAACGCATTTAATGGCGTCAGGAACAAGCGATTTGTATTTAATAACCACGCTTGCGATTGCGTGACGAGGGAGTGGCTAAATATTAGAAAATTTTGCAGCTTGAGTGTACCGCTGACACCTTTGAAACAAACTTTGAAAGAAGGGTACTACAAATGATTACACGACGCAGTTTTGTCGTGAACCTCGACCTATGCGTTTCCACTTATAGTATATTTTACAGTTGATTTAAAGGCGCTATCAATACTACATATGTCCTATCACCTCTATAATTGTGAATGTTGTTTTAAAAACTTTATCAGTTTAAAAAATGAAATAAACTTTCTTTAAGCACAATAAAAATAATAACTGAAATACGTAAATAAACTTGTAATATAATTTATAAAATCTTATTTACAAATAAATAGATAAATATGAGTTGCAGAAAAGAAGGTTTATTTATCAAATCTATTTGGCAATTAAAAAAGAATTTATAACGTTTATTATGAATACACTAATAATATTAACTTGAGCTACAAATTGTAAAATCAATATGTTGTGCAGAAGGTCGATTTTTATAAAATTACACATTTCTTATCTATCAGATGTTTAATAGAAAAGGTGGGAAGGCCAGGCTATCTAAAAGTACAGTCAGCGTAAACACGTTTTTGCAAATTATGCACCCAAATCCTAAGCCTGTTAATAACTAATAATGTTTGCATCCGTTATTGTGCAAAATATTTTATTTACTATAGCAACTATTAAACTTTGATTTTAAAATAAAACTATTTCTTTATCATGAAATGACATTCCTTTAAGTAAATGAAAACATAATAAAATACTAAAATTAGTAAATAAAATATAGTATAGAAAAATTAAATATATTTAAAACAGTATAATAAATGTATGCAATATGTGCGCAGTCGTGTTTAGGCATACGATCGCAAAGTTAAGCCTGTGCGCTAAAACACCAGTTTCTGCACTTGTTACGTAAATAAATATTATTTTATTTCTGTTATGAACATCTTGGACACATAAACAGAAGTTACGAGACTGGTTTTAATTTTCAGTATATTACAAAGTAGTAGAACAAGTACAAAATACTCTTTACTCGTCTAAAAACTATCCACGATCCATATATATTTACGTATTATGTAGCACACAAACGCTGCAGATATACTCGTATTAAACATATTATACCACATTCTAAAAATAATTTTTTATAACGTAACTAAAGACATTGTCATAATAGCAGCTATAGTATTAGGAAGAGCAAACAAATTTAAAATGCTTACATATATACACACACTTTCAGTACTGCTGCTGTTGTTATAAGACTATGTTTTCATACACTGTTTAGTGTGTCATGGAAAAAGTAATCCTTGTAGTTTTGTTAGT
This sequence comes from Agrypnus murinus, assembly GCA_929113105.1. NCBI lineage: Eukaryota > Metazoa > Arthropoda > Insecta > Coleoptera > Elateridae > Agrypnus > Agrypnus murinus. The sequence continues at coordinate 127,467,787 of OV816024.1, read as the reverse complement.
TCAGAATTTTTAATTTCAGGTTTATGTTTTTAGAATAAAAATTCAAATACAAGATTTAAAAAATAACTAAATAAAATTGAAAATGGTAGAAATGACTAATTACCACAGATACTACTTATATTATTAGTACATAATTCCGTTTACTTTCCTGTTTTCGGTATAATTTCATTTCTGCTCTGTGTTTATATATTTCTAATTTGCAATTAATTACTAGTAATATATTCGCCTGTTAATATCTTAAACATATTTGGAGTAAATGATAAGATAAATAAGTATAAAACGTCATAGCTCCTGCATTAAAATTGTTTGAATAATTAATTAGACAAAATTTTATATTATGGTAATAAAGAATAATTGTTTCATAGTGAAAAACAAAATATTTGTATTAGTGACTATTGTTATACTAGAAAAATTAAATTTGAAATGCAAACAGCAATGCATTGAATTGATATATTCTGAAAATTATGTTCGGCTCATGAACTGCAGCACATGTTTTAATTTTTTATCTACGATCATACAAAAATTTTTACCACTTTTGACCACTTTTTACACTGATTTTCGTGCACGTCAATGTCAACAAGAGATGTATGATAAATTAATGATTTATAAATATTTTACAAACTGGTTGCTAAACAACTTAGCACATAAAACTCTAAGCACGCTAATATATGTACACAAGACATAAGTCACAAAAAATATAATGAATACTTTAGTAAAGCGTTATGAGTGTAGATAAAACGTTGTCAGATATACGTGTAAAAAGTCTCTTCATTGCACTGACATCCTTTAAGACACTCGCTCGTACCCCGCTCGTGTGTTAAACCGTTCGCGCAATAAAGAATGGCTTTTTACACTTATATCTTAAATATCTAAAGTTTATTCATAATATGAACAGTTTTTATATAATACATATTCATATCATAAATTCTAAAGGGTGTTTCATTCCTGTTAATGGAATTGTACAAAAGTAATGGATTTTTACAAAGGAAATAATCTGTAAAAAGGAGCAAAGGGGCGTGTTATAAAAAAACTACAAAAACTAATTCGAATTCATCAAATGGGATCCTTAGAGGATTAACATTATTTTCCAAAATTTCATAAAACTAATTAATGCAGACAATCTTTTTCTATTCTATTATTGTTTACTGTCTCCAGCCTTACTTTGTGGAACTCCATAATCATGAAATATAATCAAATTAAAAGATTAATTCAAAATTTCACAAGTTTTATTAGTTTATCTTAACCTGACAATATTGTTTCGACATTAAAATGTCATTAGCAAAGGTAGATAAGATTGATAAACAAACACGTTGCTAAGGATAAATACATACAGAAAATTATAAACAAACACAAATTAGACATTTTAGAAGCTTTTGAAATATACAAACATAAACGCACAGTACCTTTAATGAATGAACAAACTGAGCTTAGTAATTCTCCTTTATTAGAAGTGTTAGATATTTAGTTATTGTATGTATTGTATCTAGTTACCTATTTTCTGTATGTATTTATCCTTAGCAACGTGATTGTTTATCAATCTTATCTACCTTTGATAATGACATTTTAATGTCGAAACAATATTGTCAGGTTAAGATAAACTTATAAAACTTTGAATTAATCTTTTAATTTGCTTATATTTCATAATATTCTATTATTCTCTAATTCTAATTATGTTCATATTACCAGGGGCGGATCCAGAAATTTATTTTGGGGGGAAATTTTTTGGAAAATAATTGTTTTAAATAAATAATAATTAAACAAACATTGTTTGTTTTTATCCTATGTATATTTATTTCTAACTGTTATTTATTGCACAATATTTAATAAACATTAACTACTTTTACATTCAAAATTGATTTAACTATAATACTAAAGTATATAAAATTAAAGATTTGGGGAGGGAGGAATTTCCCCCATATCCCCCCCCGTGGATCCGTGCCTGATATTACGGATATTAAATAAACAACGAAAACTTGCTTTATTTAGTTATTCAGTATATTATTTCAAAGATTCACTAAGTAAGTATATCTCACAGAACATTTATTAATGAACATTTTGTAACAATAAGAGAAAGTGGACCAGGCAATTTTTTTATAGTGTTTAGAATTTAGATTGCTATTTAGAATAATAAATTGTTATTATCTAATATTTCCAGTATTTAAATTGCAGATTATATTGCTTTGTTAGTTATATTAATACCTACAACTATTCGATATTTAAATAACAAAGCTACCGTATTGACATTATTAGTCATAATTGTTAACAGTTTGTACCAAATTATTTTTCATAAATATAATAAGTTAATAGGTATTAATAATAATCTCATAATTGTATTCAAATAAAGTTTGTTTATGTAAATTAAAATAATTTATAAGAAATAGATAAACAAAGAAAAACTATAATAATGACTAAATTTATGTTATTATAGCTACTATTTAGTTAGAGGAAGTTACGGATTATTTAGTTAGCATTGAGAGCAAACAATTTCAGTTTTTTAGAACGCGGCTTTAAATGTTTATTCTTATATTAATAGGCGAAACCACAAATTTTAAACAATTATGCTCACTTTACTACTTTCGATTTGTTTTAGGAAGTTTTGTTTATGTTTTATTCAAAAGACACTAACTCATTTCATAAATGTTTGATTGGAGTTCATTTACTTTTCTCAAAAAGAACCTTGAAGATTAAACATCAAACAGAAGAATGATATGAGACTATCTATCTTTAGGAATCCTTACCCATACAGTTGATATTCAAATAATTTGGAATAATTTTCATATATTTGGGATTTACAAACCGAACTGCGACTTCTTTGTGTTTTTTTTTTGGTTTGCTAATATTCTTTCTACTTATATACTTATAAAAAAACTTATGTACTATCAAAAAGGTTCAAGAAAAAGAGTTTGTTTATATTTGTTATGCCATTTCGTTAAATACATACGTTATGGAGTTTTACATGGCCGGTGATATTAATACCGTGAGGCCCTTAGGAAAAAAAGCGGAATAGACTCAACTATGGAATATATACAATAAATGGTTAAAACACAACAGAAAGTGAAAAACTAGAAAAATATATTAGGTCAGGTTAGTTGGCGTCCAGTAGGTCGCCGTAAATTAAAGTTATTATATGAGAAGTTGTCTAACGGAAGCTTTCTAGCAGTTGAAGCAAGTTCGGCGTCACTGGTAACATGTATACTTATATTACTTATACACACATTATTTGTTATTCTAACTTAATTATAATTTACTAATAGAAAACGAAATTTTGAATACAAAATAAGTTCAGTCCAGTAAGAAATACTGTACTTAGTTTGTAGATGTAATCTTTTCATGTTTATTTTATGCTATTAGTATAAATTGTTATACATTTTCGATAAAAATAATTACAATTCTAAGACATATAAATTACAAAAATTCAGAAAAAAGTTTTGCAGCTAACACACTAGCCTTTTTCAATATTCATAAGGTCTCAGCTAACACAAACGGTTTTAAACTTTATTAACAAATAAATAATTGAAAACTTACCACTAAAGGTTGAAATTAAACCACAGAATAGAAAAATGTATTTTAAAATCTACTAAACTTTAAGTAAATATAGAATGGAACAATAAAATAACGGTATCTGATTATCGGAAAGTAATATATCCTTATCTAACAGCGATCTAACAATATAAATATTGTTCAATGCATTTTTACTGCTTTTTACTTAGCATTTGTTGTAATTTTAAATGCTGCTCTTCTGAAATTATCTCTTTCTCGTAGATTTTTATTTATTTATTTATTATTAATTTCTTATGCCTATTTATCATTTTAAAGAACTCCTCACTGTAATGTAAGTAACAGTATTTTTTTAAATCTAATAAAATGCAAAATTTGACTATATTTTTATTTGGTACTTGCCTGAAATTATTAAGGCACAAAAATGTGTTACATCTAAATAATTTACTTTACTTAAATAGCAAAAGCGTGGAATCGTTTGCAAAAGATTGGATTGATTGAAAAACTAACCGCTCAAATTAATTCAAACAAAATTATTTTTATTAAATTATTTTATATTTTATAATTTTATATTTATATTGTGTAAAATAGTAAATTTCTAAAATTATCTAATTTTACTTTTATATGTTTACTATTTTGCATTTTCGCAAAAAGTCCGGTTTTTGCGAGTTCTGAGGTCTGGCGGAAAGCGTGCCTTTGAAATAATTAATATTTTAAATACTACCAGACAGAATTAAGTGCAAATTTACATGCAAGTAGTTAATAGTGTTGTATGTATTTGGCAATTTTTGTAATTTGACATATGGATTATGTCTCAAGTTATTCTACACATGCAACATTTGCATTGGAGACAGTGCACATTCTTTAAAGAATGATTTATTTAACTAATTCGTGAATATTTTCAAAATTCCTTGATGTATTTGTTGTTTTATTAGAAAATACTATATTTTGTAAAAAGCAGATTCGGATTAAGGTCCCAGAACATCAGAATGCCTAACTCTCTATTGCATAGAATAACTTGAGAAATAATTCATAAATCAAATTACAAAACTTGCCACATACATACAACACTATTAGCTACTTGCATGTAGAGTAGTTATTGAAATATTAATTATTAAAGACAGGCTTTACGTCAGAACTCAAAAAGAAGGGACTTTTTCTAACATAATTCTTGATTTGTAACACTGTAATATCGTAATTTGTGACATAATTCGCGATAATTTAAAAATCTAAATCAGATAATTTTAGAAATTTACTATTTTGTACAAAAATAAATTGTCTATCTAATTGTTTTTGTTTGAATTAATTTGAGCGGTTAGTTCTCTTGCTATGCGTATTCAAAATGTTTTGCAAACGATTAATGTAATGTAACTACTGATATATTTGCCAGTAAAAACAACCAATGACGCCACGTAGCCGTCTCGCTGTTCTCCTTCCTACTCTTTTCCATGCCCGCGTTTAACATGCATTGTACGAGGCAGTGAGGCAACTTCTCATATAATAACTTTGGCCATAAATAACATTTTAACATACAAACTTTTCTCGTTTAATATACGAGCCTAAGATCATATTAATCTGCTTTTTTAGTAAATCTACGAAGTGGCTGTTTACTGCCTCTGTGCCTACTCCATGTATAGTTTCATAGTTTTAATTACTTATGTAATAATATAATAAAAATAAATATAAAAACGATCCTAACCCATGATATGAAGTAGAATGTAGTTACTGTTAATAATTAAATAACTCATAGACATTCAACAAAACGAATTAGTGTGTAGAAATTGAAGAAGAAACCTCGATACAGCTGTTTCAAGCTTATTTGATATCGCCAGTCGAGGATAATCTTCCCCAATTTGCACACGCCATCCAGGGCTTTATATATAAACCCTAAATTTACATTAATACCAAGAAGTATTAATGCTGACATCTGTGAATAGCCACGCGCACAAAACGACTAAAAAAGTGGTTTTCACAATGTCTATTCTGGCTGTCAACCAATTTAAAAATCATAATAAATATAAATTAAATATTTATAGTAAAATGATACTCATAGTGGAAATAATTATATACTATTAAAAATTAAATAACTCATAGACATTCCCACAAAACGAATATGTGTGTACAAATTGAAGAAGACACCTCGATACAGCTGTTTCAAGCTGGATGGTGTGTGCAAATTGGAGAAGATTATCCTCGACTGATGATAGCAAATAAGCTTGAAACAGCTGTATCGAGGTGTCTTCTTCAATTTTTACACACACATTCGTTTTGTGAAAATTTCTATGAGTTATTTAATTATTAATAGTATATAATAATTATTCCTACTATGAGTATCATTTTACTATAAATATTTAATTTATAGTTTATTATGATTTTTATTTTCTTTTATTTTAATAACTCGAACTTATGTAGTTCCGAATTCGATTTGACCATTTATTTCCTTCTACGGGCGCCAATTTTTTTAAATTTTTTTATTATCCTTCTATTTTACTCATATCATCGCATTTGTACTATTCGTGCATTCTAAATTTTATATTTTTAATTATACAACTTGTCAAAATATTTAGTGTATATTTCAATACTATAAATAATATGACTACTTGGATTGGAAAGGACTCAATATCGAAAAGCGACAAACACCTGCACGAACCGTCTGCATAACTTTAATTTCAAAATTTCGCCACCCAAGGCAGGCTTTTACATTAGCTACACCTACACTATAGCATTTTTTCCTTTGATATGCTAATTTGCTACCTTGTTTTTGTCATATGTTGAAGGTAATCAACATCAGTGTTTTCCATAACACTGTATTAAAACCAAATATTTTTTTGTTCCCATTAGCAGAATTTAAAATACGTGTTTTCTTGATAATCCTTATCTTTTAAAAATCTAAAGTACATAAATACGTTAATCAGTTATTTTTTAATCAAAGAGCTTTAATTGCCTAAGTTACAAAAAATGAAAATAGTGAATATTGTCCGGTCTAAACTCCACATTTAAATGTTTAACGTTTTAATAATCCGGATATGTAAATGTTGTTTTTAACTTCCCTGGAGAAGTCTTAAAATATACTACGTGTCCTAGAATAACTGTCCCAATAATTTTAGTAGGCCTAGCATCTTATAATAATAAATTCAATAAACATTCAAAACTTGATAAAATATGTCATTGTTGTAAAGACTTTACTTCTTAACTAACATTTGTTTTCAAAAAGATTGCTGTCAAAGTATAGATAGTTATTGAGTATTATCATGGAAGAAAACGTGTTTTGATAAAAAAAATCTGTATTCGCAAGGTAAACAAATTTGTGAAATTTAACGGACTTTGAAACATTTAAAAGTAAATCGTAAATTAACTCAAAGAACAATAAACGATTTAAGGAAAATGGAAGTACTGCTGTTAAAGGAAAACTGCAAGAAAAAGGTCTGTTAAAACAAAACAAAAGTGTGAAGAAACTATGGGGTTTCTACTCGCTAAAAAGTCATATGCCACAACTCTGTATATTTTATTTTAAGGAAATATTTGGGGTTAAAATATTTAGGAAAAAGATAATTTACGGGCTTAATGAAAAACAAAAACCCACAAGGTTAAAGTCATGCAATAATCGTGTTTTCAGATGATTGTTTTTATTACAACAATCTCACCACTTTCAAAATGACATACTGCATGCAGTATCAATGACTGACATCCCTAAATGTAAGAAAGGTATAGAACGTTACCAAAATGTGCCATCTGTAATGGTTTCTTGAGCAGTTTTTAAAAGAGGAAAGTATTCCTTGCTATTTATCGATAAGGGGTTAGAATAAATCGGGAATATTATCTTCAGCATGCGTTGCGGTTATTGAAGAAATGTACTCATTTATGAATTACTGCTTTCAGCAGGACTGCTCATGAAGTGTGTTCAAAGCTACGAAACTAAAATGTTAATGATTTTATTAGTGCTGATGATTGTCCGCCTTCTTCGCCAGACCTAAATGCACTTGATTACTGCTTATGGGTTTACATCCTAATTCATGCTGAGAAAACTAAGAAATTTAAAATTAAAATATATAAACCATTTCAAAAACATTGTCTTAAAATCTTGGAATGAGAATGAGAACCCGATGATGTCGCCTGCCGCGAAACTTATTTTTCCAAAGCGATTTAAGAACTGTTATTAAGGTTAAAGGTGACAGATTTGAGTTATATTAAAAACAAACGTTCTGTACAACAAGGCATTTGCTTTAATAAATTCATTCTAGTTCTACCGTTTCACTTTAACAGTTAAAATATAATGGGGCAGTTATTTCAATAGGACACGTTGTATATTTATAATATTTATAACTAGATTACTATCCATTTTTTTCCAAATTCCTCTGACTTTGAAAGCGTATTGCTCGTAAACTACCAAACCAAATTAAATATTTTAAAAACGAGCAAATAGTAATTTATTTCTACAGATGACTAAAAAAGAAGTAGTAGTTTTTTTTATAAAATGTTTGCAGATTTAATACTACTACAGCAGTATTGTAACATTTATAGCACTAAGCACGCAATGTAATCAAAAAAATACATATTTTGACGAATTTATTAGTTCCAACTGTAAAATGCAAAACATAGAATTTCATAATGAAACTAAATCAAATCATTCTTAACGCAATCGTAGAAATTCTGAGATTCTGAAAAGTTGATTCTCAAACTTTTAGTGGTCTCTGAAATCTTAAGTATACCGTATAGGTGCTATGCATCAATGGAAAGCTCGTCATGGGAGGTTACAATATGTAAATATTATTGTCACTCGCTAAGTCTAATGAATGTATTTAATTATCAAGACGAATTAGGCTAAAAGATAGAAGTAGATGTACTGCATGAATCTTTACAATAATGGAAAGTTGGCCAGTGACCACTGACCAGTGATAATAATTTTTATACATATTTGTAATCTACTTATAACCCACTGATGTATGGAGCCAATAATGTGTGCGGAAGTTTTCAGAGGCCACAAAAAGTTTAGGTCAAAAACCGCATGCATGGTCGGTTGTCCTTTCGTCATTATTTTATATTACATGATTTATTTTAAGAAATCTATATGTATATGTACATATATGTAGAAACACAGATAATAATAACAATCAATCATCTTACCACAGGAAAATATTGTATGTATTTGTTCATTCGTTAATTGCATACGGTCATTTACTCAACTGAAGAGAAGGTTGTCCACTCATGACCTACCTTACTTATCGTTAATAAACATTTCCTGCTTTCATATTCATATTAACCGCGAGGCTTGCTAACACGCGTCATTAATTAATGCAACTCCTTTATTAGGAACTATAGTAATTATTACAATTGACAGCAGATGATTACAATAGACTGCAGAAAATTTGCAGAAGCATCTACAAGACGACAACACAACTAAAGGAAGCAAGCATCTTTTTTCTTTTATTAAAGCAAGATGAATTGGTAATTAAATTTTATATCATGATTTGACGTTGATTTAATATACATAGGTACATTTCCATTTGATTGCTCATAAAAAGTAAATTAAAAGGAAATAAATTTAAAAGTATAAGTTATTTCCGATTTCTGGAATTTTTATCATCTTAACCTTGTATTTGTCCCCTTATTTTATTCCTCGGCAGTAAATACATTTTTGAATAGCTCATTAACATTGATTGAACTTTCTTTGGCGCTTATAACAGGGTCCCACTCTAGCAGAATTGATAAACGTTTTATTAGATTTTAATGTGGTATATACCATATATAAATGTTTAAAAAATGTATACTATATATATTTAGTTTTTGGAGAAATTTCTGCTATGCCGGTTATGAGCTATTGTGTACATACTGTTAATAGCCGCGAGAATCAACTTAGTTCAACAGTTTTTAGCTGAAATACGGGGTGCATTTTTCCGACTCCTAGACTGCGAACGCTACTGATTGTGGTGGTCAGCTGAAAAATATATACGCGCCAAGAGCAACCTGTTCCATCTTCTATAGACAGTCAAAGCAATGCTTATATAGGATTAGTTGACAGTAAGCGTCATGCTCTTGCAATAAGTGTCGCCTGTCATCGGATGGGTTTGCAGACACGAAATGTATGCTTTAAAATAGCTGTAATTCGTGCAGCTCCCTTAGTTTTTTACTATCGTTTTTACCAAGAAAGCTTTATTTTTAAAATTTACTCTCTCTCTCTCCAAAAGCCCATTCTCATATCTCTAAATACACTACAACCCTTGCAACCTCCTCACAATCTTTTCAAGCACAACCGTCTCTGCTTAAAGAATAATACAGTAATTAGCTCTTTACCTTGTAATCTAGTACACCGTTCCGCTGCCTGTTTTATCTAGCGACCCAAAAATATCAACAAAATTAGGTATAAGGCGATCTATACGAAAGGGCTGGGGGGGGGGGGTAATGAACGTTACACGATCTGCAACAAAATGTCTGCGTAGGACCTAAATGGTTTAATAAATACACTAGTAACTTTAACTTTAGTATTTCTACTGAATACTGTATTTCCATGGGTTACTAATTTAATCTTTTAATTAATCTCTTCTGATCTATTAATAACCTAGCTTTTTCTGTAAATATCAAACGATTTACTGCATTATCCAGCAGTGTTAAAAGAATTAATTCTTTCGGTGCTGTTAAATGTTGAAACATTTTAATAGTATTATGGTAAGTATCTATTCATTTAGATACCACGCTGTGGACGCTGTCATTATTAATAATTATGCTAACAGTACATGATAGCGAAAATTTGCAACTAGATAGGATACTCTTGCAATTTGTTAACGAATAACTAAACAGGAAAAGATGCATGGCTATCAATGCCATTTTAATTTTAACAAACAGTTTTACACTAACTTAAGAAACGTTTAAATTTATAAATAAATAATTTTTAGTAAAACTTCTGAAACTTTTAACTAATCTTTTGTTTTTTATTATATTTTATAATTTTTAGTTTTATTGTACTTTTAGTTAAGTGTGCTATTTGACACCACAGTATATTTACTACATACATATATTATGTCAACGAGGTTTTTGCGCTACGAAAAAAATAATATTTTTTATTACACTATTTAGTTGTCCAATGAAATTGTTCAACAAATACATATTTAAGATGACAAGTTAATCTATATTATGTGTTTATTTAATATAAATTAATCTCTTGTTCTACCATGTAACTGTAGGTGACTTTATCTATAAGTAGTTATATCTACACGGTGATTCAGTACTCAATAATCGGACTTTGAGGATAAGCTTCTCTGGTTATTAGAAACATAAAACCTTAGTAACTTTTTTTGATTAAATGAACTTGAAAATTTCGAAAATTTTGACCGACGTTTTCAGAAAAGTACGTATAATTGATGCAGGTCAGTGTAGTTAAGTCGAATAGAAATAAATGCAAGATCTTTAGAAATTGACACCATCAGTTAAAACGTGACATCTGTTTAAACAAGCACAAGGATGCAAACGACGCACATTCCATTTTTTAGATGTTAAAACAAAACAATCTATTAATCCGGGGGATTCCCCTTTATTCTAATAGTAAACGCAGACAGAAATGACATCATTTTAATACTGGCCCATTATTAAAACCTTATTATTCATTTTGGCGGTTTAATTCAACGACCCTGAATGATTGATGGATTTGTTTACATAGTCAAGTACAAGTACTGTTACGTTTTATTACTAAAAGCTGCAGTGTAAGGGGTTTGCAATTTGTTATCATTTGAGAAACCAAATAGTATCGGGTATCTCCTCGATCTTGACCTCAAAAGATGTGTTTATTCACAAACCTGCAGTATTGTATTACACATAGGGGTTAATGTGCCTATTAAAAGAATTTGAAATTGTCTTTTTTAGTAACCGGAAACACAAAACAAAAATACCATTTTTGAAACAATATCCATCGAGAGGTCGTTCTCAACATGCTTTGTTTATTTAATTCTGTTTATCTGTTGTTATTCTACGAAACACTTGGCCAAAATAAAGACGTTTTTATTACTTTACGCTATCCTTGCACATTCTAGTAGTATTGAATATCTGCTTGAACTTTTAAAATATGTGTCATGTGCATTCATACTATTAAATTTGAAAACATTCGGCTGAACTTCGATGCCGGTTTTCTCCAAAAATATAGAAATACGAGAAAAATGGTATATAGGAATTTTCTTTCTTTAATGGTTATCTAACCACTGGCAAAGTCTGAGTATGTCTTAATGGGTCACGGTGTATAAGTGGATATACAGTGTGTGTATATATACAGTGTGTATATACTCCAGATTACAGCCCAAACAGAATTTATTCCAGTTTTTCGAAGAAATACCTTTTTTGAAAAAGTTTTGCTTATTAAAAAAATTATTGACTATGTAAAAAATTTATAAAGATAATAAGACCAAATATAAAATTGGAGATTCAAATTCTAGGTTTTATTATTTTCATAGTTTCTTAATTTTTGAACACCTCCTAGGTTAAACCTTAAATTTCTTTATGAGAATGGCATTTTAAAAAACTAAAATAAGAAAAAATTTAAATCAAAACAGGTTCACTTTTCTTTGAAAAGCTTAAAATAAAAAGAATTTCTTTGCATAGTAGAGTGTATCAATGTTATGTGGCTATCACATCATAAACTCATAATTATAATAATAATTAATTAATACCTATAACATTCACCTACCCATCTACTAACGGCATAATTTGTATGTTTTTCGACTACTTTGCAAACATATTCTTTTAATAATACATACATTTATAGTACACCTACAACACTTGCGTAATAACTGTGTCTTAACAAACGTGCTACAATTCTTCATTTAAACCTATAAGTAAAATTATATGGTAAGCTCTTCCGGTATTTGCTAGAATAGCATAGTGTGGTTAATTTATTATAATTTCGCATTATGATCAACATATTCTTGAAATCATTGAGAAGTTCTTGGTAGATATCAGTGCAAAATATAAATAGAGAAGAAAACACAGAAGTTAATTGACTTATTTCAAATCAATCTTAATATCTCATTGCTTTTGTTTATTGCATATTCCAATCTTACCACAATCTGACCATGAGAAAATTTAATATCTGTAAACATTATAATTATATTATTTATATTTTTGTATTCCCAAGAATTTATTATTACTACATATCTAAAACAAGAACACTCCAACCTGCGGACTCAATTGCCCAACAATTCAATAACTACAGGCAGTGAATATGTTTCATTGAAATAATAAACTTGCACTCCTACTTGGAGAGTAAGCATTAATTTTTGAACGACCCACTTTTGCATTTAGAAAATTGCGGCATTTCTACATTGGAATTTTCTTCACATAAAGGATTTAATTTCAATTTTAAGGAAGCAGAGAAAGCACTGTTGTTTTATGTTTTTTTTTTGTAGCTGCTCAATATGTACATTCCTTTTAATTAGTATTGTTGTTGATTACTAATTAAAAGTGGACTAACTTAAAAGTGTACGAGTTTTATAATTTTTCTACATTTAAAATCTGCTGAAACTTTCCATACAAATATACGGTAAAGAAAAGCACCAAGTATAGCTTCTAATTAATATCATGGGAATTAATATGTAATAAGATCCCCAAAATAATAAAATTTCCTTACAATTCTTATATTATTTATTAATTTTTATATTATAGTGGAGTTATATTAGACTGAAATAGTTCATTACATTGGACATACAATTTGTAAAAATTTCCAATAACAATAACAGTGCGATAGAGGGGGTTTTGGTAAAAAATGGATAAAATTGGGTTTTTTGAGACAATGGTGCTTTTATTTTTGTCATAAGTATAATGTAAGCGAAGATATTTGCAAAACAAAGTAAAAAGTACCACGTCGCGTTTTTGCAGTTGGTAAAGGGAGAGGTAGTTTAGCAAACTAATATGCATACATGAAGGTATGTCTCACCCACGCCCACGGTAAACGAAATGTATCTTTTAATACGTTTTACACATATTTTTTAATTTTTTTTAATTTATACCAGCTAAGATATTCACCCATAAACAAAAGCCGTCCGACGGTAGGGATTCACATACCTACTTATATAATTAGTAAGCTATAGCTATACTACTTTTGAATTTGATTTCAACTTTAATTGAATAACAATCAAGAGTTCCATGTCTTTGATAAAAAAATCAAGTTGTTCTTCACAGACTTTTAATTTTTTTCTATTAAAATTTGGAACTCTTGATCGTTATTCGATTTTTGTTTTAAAACTTTAAAAGCAATTATCTCGAAATTTTCTTAATACAGTATCATACTGTTTTTATTATATTTGGTGTTAGAATTTCATTATCTTTCCAAATCCATCAAAAAAAATTAGGATTTTCATTTAAAAGAATTTTCGCTATCGCCAACAATTACACTGCAAGTCACATCTAATAACAAATCTACAAATAACAGTTACACTAAAATATTTAGTCTATTTAAGATAGAAATTGACGTGTTCGGGGATTTTTCAAAAACATTTAATAAAAGATTTATTTCGATAGTTCCAGAATTATAAACTATGTTAATTGACTACTATACCTTAAACCACTTTTGAATGACGAATATTTGGATTTTTTTTAAATAATTTCATTGGATAATTTTACTAGTTGATAATTTCCTGAATCGTTTAAAGTAGAAATAATATGTTAATCAATATATTTAAATTGTTAAGCGTTTTCGTGAAATGCTTATATCTGGTGAAGTAAACCAAACCGTTTAAAAAGCATGAGACTTGGCCATTCCAGTTTAAGCTTACGCACATTACGTTTAGCATATTCTTCTGTTTCCATTTACACACTTTATTATTTTCAATGATTATCTTTCTGGATTCAAATATCATTTATTAGTATATAATTTTTATCGATTGACAAAAACTTTAATATTGTTTGTTAACATCTACATACTAATGTCAAAATATCTTCTTAAAAGTTCAACAAACTTAAAACAAAATCCTGCCTCCCAACACAATGTTTGAAATCAGCCTACAACCACAATGTTTGAATTTGGACAGGTTGGCTTGGGTACGTTACAGAACCCCCCCGCTTTTAAATTGGGCAATCAGCATAATAGCAAAATTAACCCCCCCCCCAAAACGCCCGACCAACCTAACCAACTTATTGAACTTTATGTATAATATGATTTTAAATTATAAATGTTTTGGACTCCCATCGATACACCAGAAGCATCGCTCACAATTTAATAAAATGAAGAAAAAACTTTAATCTCCTTAAATTATTTTGACAACTGTAGATGGGTACGAATCAACACCCTGTATCCAACCTTAAATGGTTTTATCTTCGTAAGTTTAGAATGACAAAGCTGACGTTTTTCAGCTTTACTTAAGAAATTTCTACGAACCAACAGTAGCACGTCGTTCGACTCTAATTTGTGCTTTATCTCCTCTTTAACCCCTCAGTTCCAAAATGCATTATTTTTGAAAAGATGCACCAGAGGAACTGTTAAATTAGCATAAAGTTTACAAAACCTAGAGATAAAATTCATCACTTCCAAAAAGTACTTCAATTGCTTTACATTCCGAGGTGAAGGGTTTTGAATTGCTGAAAATCTTTTATTATTCATCATACGTGCTCCACTGCAAGTATATGATCACTAACATCAACTTCTTAGCAAAAATTATTTTTTAAGTTTAACAGTTATTCCGGCTTTTACAATTTCTTCAAAAGTGTATTTTAAATGTTTCAAACACTTATTGGCAGATAACAACATAGTATTTAATTTTTCTTTATACTCATCGTTAAAAGATTCAGTCTTTTGCGAAATTTTCAACATTTCTTTTTCAGAATACTTATATAATTGATTCTGGGTTGGTTTAAGTATTACATCATCGTTTACGATCTCAGAAATAGAAATGTAAACACCTACTATCCATTTTTTTTCTAGAGTCCTCTGACTTTGAAAGCGTATTGCTCGTAAACTACTGAACCAAATTAAATATTTAAAAAACGAGCAAATAGTAAATTTATTTCTACATTCAACAGTGAAATATTATTATATTTTTAAGTGATATACTTTTGTTTTTATCGGATGATACGTAATAAAAGGTACCCATTTTTAGGGACAATTTCATTGAAAGTAAGTTAAATATTTTTTTTCTCAGAAAGTATATGCCATATATCTATGAGATTTTTGTAGGGGTTAGAAAGAAACCTTGCGGTTCTTATGCTATTAATTTTCAGACAAAAAATGTTTTATTTAAGAATTATCTGAAAAATAGCGAACTATGTTTTCTTGTTTATTAATAGAGATAGCGTCAAGATTTTTTCGCGAAATCATTTTTTTTTTCATCAATTATTTTTGGAAAAATTCGTAATTTTAGCACTAAAAATGCAGTAACAAAAAAACAATTTTTAGTGACAAGCCGTTTGGACAAAAAATGGTTTTCGAAAAATTTTTGTTAAAAAGAAAATAGTTCAAATACTATAAAACTTAAATGGTATTCTTTGGGTCAACTTTGAATGTACAGTTTCTCTAAAATCAATTTTTCACGTAAAACATGTGAAATAATTTAATTAATAAACAAGCAAAATAAAATAAAAACCAAAACAAGTTAGATAAGCAAATTTTAACATTCCTAGAGTATTAATCTAAAACCAAAGTTGTTACATTAGTATATTATTTATGAAATAAACAACACACGTTTTCTGGGTACCTGAGAAATGTTCATTCAAATGCGTTTCAGGTTGACCGTTAAGAAGCGCGACAGCCATCGTGCTGAGAGCGTTCGCGTGTGCATATTCCTGTAAAATGTTGTGAACACGATTTATTGAGATCTTTGCAATATCAGCAAGCTCACGTATCTTCACTCGTCGATCATTTAACATGGCAGTGTATCCAAACTGCCGTGTTAAATGATCGATCATCTCAAAAAGCATTTCGAGATAATTTCCTCGGCCGTTGCGGTTTTTGGGCATTCTAAACGTTTATCGTCAAAAACGGTGAAGAAGAACGGCCACGTTTAAATTCAGTAACCCCATTTCTTAACTATAGAAAACGATGGTGCAGAGTTTTTCAAAGTAAAATGCAACTCTTTTTTATATCCGTTAGTATTAAACCTTTTAAAACGAAGTATTTTATCACTGCGCTACATTCGATTTTATCCATTTTTTTTTAAAACACTACCATTCATTGCTTTGCTCGATCACAACAAAACTACTAAACGCCCTTTGTTGAAATTTTACTGCGTGCTATCTAAAGGGTCGTACTTGAAAAATATTCTTCTTATTTGATACTATCAGCGCTCTAACCGGGTCAAGCCGACAAGATTTCAAACTACCCTCGTATATTACCAATACTGTACTATCCTATGTAGCTAATGACTTTGCTTATTAATTATTATTTGTTGTCGCAAACACTATATTTTATTTGTTGCTGCTGCATTTCTTTGGTGTATTATTTTAACAGTTTTTACACATTTAGAAAATTTAGCGAACTACTTCGCTAGTATTACTTTTTTCACATTTCTTTCTAACAGCATATTTTTTACATTTATAATAATTTTCAATATGGCCTTTTCCACAATAAAACATATTGCTGTTGATGGTAATTGTTTCTTCAGTACTGTTTCTTTCCTTTTATATCAAATTATATACATGGTGTAACTAATATAATTAGAAACATCGTAATGGGGGTAGTGTAATGATTTAAAACATGTTTTCCTTATCAACATATGATCGCTTCCTGCTAGTTTTTGAGAAAATCGTATTTTAGATTTTAAGTATGCCCCTTGCTTACATTACATTAAAAATACGAAACAAGCAAAAGTAGTTTTGTAGATACAATCTGGGTGGAATATAGAGATCGCAGCAACATCAATAAATTTTTCTGATTGTGAATTTCCAATTTTTTTTCTGAAGATTTACCTAATTTGGTAACTTTCGGTAATGCCTCTCGCATATATGTAGTTTACGATTCTCGGGTAACCGGGACTAGGGGCATTATGACGTCTTGATGTTTAACAATCAATCTGACATTCTAAAAGTGCTCTTACTACGCATTGATCTGACGCCATCAGATACCACTTTGCCATTCTCTTTTAAAAGATGGCAGTTTCCTATAGCTACGGATTGCTTTTTGTATGACCAGTAATAAGGCACAGAGACAAACCTTGGATAAAGTAGGTTTATATTTACCTCATCCGGTTTTTGGACATGGGTCAGCTATACGTAGCTTTATCGCGTGCTTGCTGCTTTGAAGATAAAAATATTGAAATAATTCCCCACGGAACAAGAACTTATTAGAAGGTATTATAGTTAATGTTAAAATCTAGAAATATATTACCAAGTCTTTGGCAACTGGTTCACTATCTCTAATGAAAACCCGAAGTACCCGATTGCAATTGCTGTGTAGCAAACATATACATAAGAATAAATGGGCTTTTGACCGTCATATCTTGACAGGGTTTCTCTATTAGTATATGTTAATATTATAAATCCAGAAAGATTAGTTTACCTAAACGTAATAATATAAAAATAAATATAAACTAAAATAATATAAGACTGACAGAATCATCATCAACTTTTCAAATTTTAAAGATCTTTTTAGAAATAAAAAATTTAAATTTGTATTGTACTTTTAATAAAGTTATAACCGAATGCTCCTTAAAGCAACCAATATATTATTCTGGAATGCTAATCTGGTTCAAACAGTCATAATTTCTACATGACATTATCTTGTAAATTTAATTTTTAAAGCGTTTCATACAATTGTGCTACCAATATTTTTGTAGTCATTTAATTAATTTGCTCCATTAAGCCATCAAGCCTGGTTAAACGTGGTTTCCATTTTTCCATCAATCGTGAAATGCCGTTTTTGAGAAAACACAATCCAAAATACCATACTGGTAAGAATATTGCATTTCTACTAATGTAAACATGTTTAAGATTGTGTAGAAATAGTCTAAAGTTTTTCTAAATTAAAAATATTATTCATTAAACTTTAATTTGTGAACTATCGCACTTTGGTCATTTTTTGCGTTATTTTGATAAACAGAATATGATTAATAAAAGATTATAATAAACTACAAATAATACACTGTGAAATTATTCCTTTTAACTGTTATTTATTTTTATCTGAATCTCTTATAAGAAATGCTTTACAATTTTGTAAATTTAGTTAATTTGATTTGATGATTTCATTAAACATTCCTTTAATAAAAATTGTATGTAACTATTAAACATATCGGAAAAATACCGTATGCAGACTGCATAATACGTACATTAATCAGAAATACGTAATACTCCGATAAGAAAAGTTAATATTAGTATAGGAACTCTGGAGATTGTAGAATAAATAATTCTTCTATTTCTAGAAATATAATAAAAATCTGATTAAAATATTAATAAGAATAAAATCGAATATCGAAGGATTAATAACGAATAACTGAATAATTTTGATACATTGAAAATTGTCTTTAGTTTATTACTATTTTTTGAATATTTCTTAAACTTGCATTTTAAACATTCTATCTAAGACTATAGAGCATTTAAGTGTTGGAGCATTATATAGTGTATGGGGTATTTGCTATATCTAACATAACAAGAACTACCATTTAAAACTAGGCAGTGGCTAAAAATACGTCCGAGGTGTATCAACATATATGCACGTCCGACGTGTATTAACATACACTCACGTCCGACGGGAACCAACTTACATTTACTTCTGACGTGCACCAACTTGTATCCACGTTCAATATTCTTATTGGCACGTCTACTTACGTAAAAATTCGAACGTAAACCTGTTTTTTCTAGATTTTTCTTTTTAATCAATCATGCAAATAAAACTTTACTTTTGAACTTGGATAGATTAGGTATAACGAGACGCTCATTAATTTAAGAAACCAACTGTTGTTGAAAAGATATATTATGCTAGTCATAATATTTTTCTTTTAAGTAAAACGGATGTTACTGTAAATATTCATACTTCGGTTATACAGTACTACTATCCATTTTTTTTCTAGAGTCCTCTGACTTTGAAAGCATATTGCTCGGGAACTACTGAATCAAATTAAATATTTTAAAAACGAGCAAGTAGTAAATTTATTTCCACATACAACAGTAGAATATTATATTTCTAACTGGAATACTTTTGTTGTCGGACGATACGCAATAAAAGGTACCCATTTTTAGGGACAATTTCATTGAAGTAAGTTCACTAATTTTTTTCTCAGAAAGTATATGTCATATATCTATGAGATTTTTGTAGGGGTTAGAAAGAAACCTTGCGGTTCTTATGCTATTGATTTTCAGACAAAATAGCGTTTTATTTAAGATTTATGTGAAAAAATAGCGAACAATGCGTTCTTGTTTATTAATAGAGATAGCGTCAAATTTTTTCGCTAAATCAACACTTCTTATGCGTAGACATTATTGTTTTTAAAAAAATGTTCCTAATTTTAATAATAAAAATGCGGAAACAAAAACCGATTTTTGATGATAAGTGGTTTCGACAAAAAACGGTTTTTTTGTTATTGTACTTTTATTGTTAAAATTCGGAACATTTCTTTAAAGAAAATAATGTCTACATATGAAAAGTGTTAATTTAGCGAAAAAAATTTGACGCTATCTCCATTAATAAACAAGAACGCATAGTTCGCTATTTTATCATATATCTTAAATAAAACACTTTTTTGTCCGAAAATTAATAGAATAACAACCGCTGGGTTGCTTTCTAACCCCTACAAAAATCTCACAGATATATGAGATATACTTTCTGAGAAAAAAAATATTTAACTCACTCTCAATGAAATTTTCCCTAAAAATGGATACCTTTTATTATGTATCGTCCGATAAAACTAAAAGTATATCAGTTAGAAATATGATATTTCACTGTTACATGTAGAAATAAATTTACTATTCGCTCGTTTTTAAAATATTTGATTTGCTTCAGTAGTTTTCGAGCAATACGGTATCAAAGTCAGAGGACTCTAGAAAAAAATGGATAGTAGGTTCGACCACACATAGATACACTTCGTAATTTGTGTTTTTCTATTAGCAGGGATGCTAATAAAGAAAAATATTAGGTTTAACTAAGTATTTTAATTTTTATGTAAATGTAATTATTGTTTTTGCATTTTGAATAAATTTATTTTCACTTATTTTTACTATATATTTAATACCTATCCTGTTTTTAAAAATATTTTCGACCTTTAGGAAAAAAGTTGTGATAAATGTTTCCATAAGCAGTTGTTAATTTATATCCATAAAACAGATCGGCAAGTAAATTTTAAAATTGGCGCCTTATTTTGTGTTCGACCTTGGTAGCAGCCAAGATCAGATGGGCGTGAGACGCTTGTGTCAGTGCAACACAATCACGTCACAAAATGGACCAATAAGAATAGAGGACGTGAATGTACATTGGTGCACGTCGGACGTATTTCTAGCCACTTCGTTAAAAATACAGTAAGAATGCTTAAAAAGACAAAAAGAAAAAGTAGGATCTTATTTTGGGCTTCTACTAGGCAGTAAACAGTCAAAACAGTA
The DNA here is from genome assembly GCA_929113105.1 of Agrypnus murinus. Lineage (NCBI taxonomy): Eukaryota > Metazoa > Arthropoda > Insecta > Coleoptera > Elateridae > Agrypnus > Agrypnus murinus. The sequence continues at coordinate 127,446,796 of OV816024.1, read as the reverse complement.
TAAAGTGGTTTGTTCTGCTGCCAATTACTGATCCTGATGGTTTTGAAATCCAATGTACTGTATATTGGACTGACTGACCTTTTAAATTTGTTTCCTTATGCTATAATCGTTGAAAAACATACGGCATATAACTTGATAACATATTCCTACAACAGCTTCTTGAATGAATACCTATACCTACATAGGCATAAATGCATAATAGGCTATAGGGAGGAATATGTGAATTCGAAGATATAATAAAAAGTATCTTTTATTTTTTTTTGCTTTCATAATACTTATCTCTAATGTGAGTCAAAATCAAAATAAGATCAATTTATAGCCGATCAAATAAATTTTCCATATTTTAAAAATGCTTCTTATATGTTTTAATATTATAAATATGCGTACGTGGTAAATAAAATTCTAAGTTTTTTGATTTTCATGAAATAATTGTTGCGTGCTTTTGAATTTTTTCCAAAATAATAATAACTATTATTAAGATATAAGAAGTAGGTGGCATAACCGATAATACTTCCATCATAACATCATTATTACATAATTAATTACAAGGTAAGCTAATCCTAACTACTAACAGTACTATCTAATTATTGTTACTATTTTCTAATCTATAGTATGAATTTTTGAACATAATTAATGATTCAGAGTTAACATTATTGTTAGACAAGTAGTAGTGGTAGTAGTATTGTGGGGAGACCGAAGTCTAGCAAGTAGGCCTTCATAGGCCCTTTTTGCCAACCCCTTGTCATTCCCCTAACCACCTCCACTATCACCTGCTTCGATTACCTCTTCTCCCTGTGCAAACCTACCCGATTTCCCAATGAAGGTTAGGATGTTGGTCCACAATAGGGAGCGTAGCTCTTCTCTTCGAAGCGTAGCTACACCAAAGGTTTTGAATCTCAACCGCTGGTAGGCCGCGCATTCTCCGAGGTAGTGGTAAGATGTTTCCTCATCACCCCCACATTTTGGGCATATGGGGTCTTCCTCTACACCTATCAAGGATAGGTGTCTTTTTAATTTGCAGTACCTGTCAGGATCCCCGTCAAAAGATTTACGGATCTTCGGCTTTTCCCCATTAGCCAGACCGACTTTTTTGAGTCGAATTCCTCTATAATATGGTCTTTCGCCTGCCGACAGCCTCTGCAACTTTCTCACTTCTTCCTGCTTTTCTCATAGGCCCACTCTATCAGGGTCGTTGAGATTTGATGCCTTGTAATACCCAAGTAGGGTTCCGGTCCCAGGCAGATACCCTCGGCTCCGAGTTTGGCCAGTTCATCAGCCTTCTCATTGCCTTGGATTCCGGTGTGGCCTAGGACCCAAACTAGTTCTACCTCTTTCTCGCTTGCCAGCTCTGCTAAAGCATCCGCACATTCCTGGACGAGAGCTGTTCTCGTCCTGGACGAGTAGATTGCTTTTAGTGCCGCTTGACTGTCAGAGCAGATGTAGATTTTCCTCTCTGGTGGTGCTCTAATCTCGACTTTGGTTGCTACCGTTAAAATGGCGTCAACCTCGGCTTGGAAAACCGTGGTGGACTTCCCCAGAGCAAAGCTCTCTTGTACCCCTCGGTTCTCTATGTATATTCCTGCTCCAGAGGATTGCCTTTCTGCTATCCGTGAACCGTCCGTGTAGCATACCAGGGCATCTGAGTGAAACTCGATTTGATTTTGCTCCCACTGTTCTCTAGTCGGAATAGTAAGGGAGTACTCCTTTTCTAGTCTTAGTCGGTCTTCTGCTTCGGTTACCCTGTATGTTGACAAAGGGATCTCCTTTGCCGCCACCTGGGAAATCTTTGCATGACCGATGCATATACCTTGATTACTCCAAAGCCCCGCGTCTCGCATTCTGAGATGGGTTGCCATAGCCTCTCTCTTTATCCAGGAGTCAAGGCCCGGGAGACCCAATATAATCTCGATTGCAGCCGTTGGGGTTGTTCTCATTGCTCCTGTAATTCCCAGGCAGGCTAGTCGTTGAACTTTTGCCAGTTTCCTGGAAATGGTTGGTCTTTCAACACTAGGCCACCAGACCAATGAGCCATACTGGATCCTTGGTCTTATTACCGATGTGTAAAGCCAATACAGGATCTGGGGATTAATTCCCCAGTTCTTTCCTACTGCTCGCCGCAACTGCCATAATGTCGCTATCGACTTGTTTACGATTTTGTCGACATGCGACCTCCAACTTAATTTGCTATCGAGGGTAACCCCTAGGTACTTAACCTCTTGCACTAGTGCAAGTGGTCTTCCGTACATTATGGGTGCTCGAAAATCCTCGAGGTTCCTTCTTTTGGTGAAGAGAATCATTTCAGTTTTGAGTGGATTTACAGACAAATCCTTCTCTTCACACCATCCTTCTATTATCCTACATGCCATTTGCATTCTATTGCAGACGACGTCTAAGAATTTCCCGGTTACTAAAACCAGTCCGTAGTCTGCGTAGGCCTGGGTATAAAATCCCTCTGCCGTTAGACATTCTAAGAGGCCGTCCATTATAAGGCACCACAAGTGGGGCGAAAGGCAGCTGCCCTGGGGGCAGCCTCCAGTTACCCCGGCCTCAATTGAGCAATCTCCTAGGTTCGCTATCACGGTTCTTTCCGTCAATACCGATCTCACCCAGCTGACCATCACGGGAGGAGTCTCCCTAGCCTGCATGCCTTGACCGATCGTGACCGTTCTTGCCTTGTCAAAAGCTCCTTCAATGTCAAAGAGAACCGCAAGGGTCACTTCTTTGTAATGAAGTGCTTTTTCCACCTTATGCACGACTGCGTGGAGTGCTGTTTCAGTGGATCTTCCACGCGTGCTGGTGCTGTATGCGTGCTGGTTTTTATGGAATAGGTATACCGTTATTACCCTCTCCATTAAATACCTGTCGATAATCCTTTCCAAAGTTTTTAGAAGAAAGGACGTGAGACTAATGGGTCTAAAGGATTTGGCATTTGTGTAGTCTTTCTTCCCCGCTTTGGGGATGAAAACCACTCTGGCTGCCTTCCACAGTTCTGGGATGCATCCCATTGCTACGCTGGCCTTGCATATCATTACAACGCTTGGGAGTAGGACATCCAGGCCCTTTTGTAGCAACGCTGGGAATATCCCATCCGGCCCTGGCGACTTAAAATGGTTCGAACTCGTTCACGGCCCATGCGACTGCGCCCTTCGTTACGACGCCCTCGGCAAACTGCCAGTTCTCTGCTGGAACTGGTGTTTGTTCTGCCGTGGGTGCCATTTGATGGTCGCCGTCGCCGGGAAAGTGGACCCCCAATAGGAGTCGCAGAGACTCCTCTCTGGTCTTGGTCCATCATCTCTTTTCTTCCCATCATCTCTTCCATTCTTTGGGAAAGTTCTTTCCCATCATCTCTTTTCAATACCCCTATTGTTTGGTTTGTCTCCCGGCTTAAGATTTTCATCAGTCTGGCCGAATCCGATACGGAGCTTAGCTCCCTGTAGTATTTCTGCCAGCTGGATCACTTACTGCGCCGTAGTTCCTTGTTAAAGTTCTTTCTGGCCCTTGCGAAAAGATCCCAGGATGCCTGCGTCTCGTCTCTTGCGGCTTTGTTAAATGCTCGTCTGGATTCCCTGCGTAGCTCGGCTAAAGTGCCGTTCCACCATGGAACCCTACGAGCTCTCACCGCCCTGAGTGTGTATGCCTCCTTGTTAGACAAAAAGTTCAATTGCCTTTGAACACAATTTGCAAATAAGTTCTGTCGAAGTAATTTGTTAGTAATTTTCTCTACCTCGTTTGCAACATGTTTGCAATTTGAAGTTGTGGCATCTAGTGTTGATATTGTGACTTAACACCAAGAAATTTAGATTACACTTGTAATGATTGTTTAGCACTTTGAACACTTCCACCATATCACCACGTGATCTTCTTGCACATAGTGTTCGGGAATTTAATTCTCTTAAACGATCTGCATAACTGAGTTGCTTCAGAGCTGGACAAAGCTTGGTAAATCGTCTTTGGTTCGTTCAATTATTTCAACATCTTTCACGAAGTACAGACACCGATGCATAATCAGTAATAATTGGTTTGACGTAACTTGTAGAAATCTTGACTGTATTCGAAGCACTAAGGTTTTTAAATGTTTTATCAATGCAATATGTTAAAGAGTTTGCCTTCTTCGTAATTTTTACAATTTAGCCGTGCCACTTCAAATCACACGACACCGTTACTCCTAGGTCTTCCTGCGATCTTACTGTACATAGCGTATCTCCACCTTTTAATTTGATTATATTTCATGAATATCTCCACCGAGTTGATATTTCACATATGGATTGTTACATAAGTTGAGCCAGTGGTCTGCTCAAGGAGCGCATTCTTTGAGCACCAAGGGGTGAATATCATCCAAACCAATGCTAGATTCGGACTTCAAAGACTTAATAGCCTTTATGACTTTTTCTGAGTCAGTTTGATATTACTAGTTGCAGGCATATTCCTTTTACGTTTAACAACTTCAACAGCATCATTCAGCAGCATTCTACATTGTCGTTGACTGATAAGTCGCTTAACATTTTGTTCACTTGATCCTGGTCGTATTTAATTCTAGTTTCTGTAGTGGATGCGGTCGATTCTTGACATTAAACTTGAAAGGCTATACATTGCTTGCGCACAGGTTACGTTCATTTATTTCGCAAATTATATTTTCATTTAATTGCGGTGTAAGTGTATTTACATTGCTTTGTTTACTTTTTAATTTCTTCTTAAAATCATATGTTTTAATTCAGATTTTTTTTCATTGTTGCGTTCGCTATACTTCTTGTAACGGTAAATGGCTGATAATAAACACGTGGCCTCGGCCCGGCTAATGCCGGCACAAACGGAATGCAATTGCAATAAACCAAATTTCTATTACAGATCATACAGTTTTTCTGTATGGAAGAGACATACTAATATCCGTAAGCTAACTTTTGTGTTCAAAATCACTATAAAACACTAAGAAAACTGAATTTACCAAGGAGCACAAAAATTTTGCTGTCATCACAATCACGTGTGCACCCTTGTTTTCTCATAATAAGACAATATTATTATCTTAAGACATGGTTGTAAGACATGTAAGTGCATATAACATCTACAATTTCTTTATTTTTAAAATCTGCCTTAATGTGTGCTTATATAAAACACGAACTAATTGCCTCTTTTTTAGTTAAGTACCCAGGAAATTAATAATCTAATCTTTAATTAATTAATAAGATTTTTTGATCATATATATTTTAACCGTTACATAATAAAATTCTGCACTTTTCTAAATGTATTTCAATTCACATTTATAAAACTGTGAAATATCTAAATTTGCAACTATTTATAATTAAATAATTAGTCAAGCTGATTGATATTAAAATGAAGTATTTCATTCTTTTAATAACCAACGAAAAAAAAGTATAAGAGTAGTTCTTTCAAAACTAAATAAAGATTCTTTTGTAATTTAGGAAAGAAAAGAGATTCGGCTCAATAATGTAACACAATTTAGGTCTGAGATTGTTCTCGTGTCCGCAGAATACATGTTCAGTGAGTAATTGGATTATACAGCAGATGTGAGCACTGTTTTAGTCATAACACTCCATAAACTTACAGTAACTACTTAAGTACACCGTTACAGTACTCAGAAGAGTCAGAATGAGTAACGTGAGTTGTACAATATTTATAATTTAGAAAAATACAATCGAGATGTTTTGGCATTAGATTCCAGTTCCACTCCTTCTTTGACTATACTATCGAAAGTGCGATTCGAAAAAATCCTTTACATCAACTCTCATTTGTTTCGACGAATTCATAAATCTGATAGTTTCAGATGAAATTATACCCTATTAGGACGCGACAATAAATATAGATGGTGTTTGTACACTAACAAAATTAGAGTCACTACATCTAGTCACCTAGGCCGCGCTGATCGATCAGAGTACCGCAAAACGCCGCCATATTGGGGCAGAGAAAGATGATTTTTAATAATGGACAAATTAAAACCACGTTTTACGTATTTGACATATTAGAGGTTTGATCTTTCAGAATAAGAAAAACCTTTTAAAGTAAACGTGGATTTGATTAAATGCAATCAGATACAAATAATGAACAATTTTGTGCTTCTTTTGCCCCAATATGGCGGCGTTTTGCGGTAGGTACTCTGATCGACCAGCGCGGTCTAGGAGATTAGATGTAGTGACTCTAAACAAAATTAAACAAAATGACGTCGATATGCAGTAGGTGATTGTGTATGCAACCAATGAGATGCATGCTTTACGTGTAACATAACCTTCAAACCTTCTAGTTTGACAATTATCCTACCGCATAATTGAATTTAATAAAATTCCAGCCAGCCTCGGTGGATTAGTGGTTTTCATGTTTGCTTCATAACCAAGGATCGCTGGTTCGTTTCCAGGCGGAGCTGGTAATTTTTCATAGCGGAGAAAAATTAAAAACATGCCTGCTTCTCGGATAGGAAGTAAAACTGTAGCTCCCGTGTCAATGTGATGTTAGGCACGTTAAAATTCCCTACTGGAGGTGGAATTGCCCCAGATTCGGCTAAATTCTAGTAGAGGAGTCGGCCAAATGATCATAGCAATCGGTGCCATGATGTACGAAGGATTCTCCGCCATCTAGATTCCTCGTCCAAAAAAAAACAATAAAATTCCAGTAGAATGCAGGTCAATCTTTGCCGCATCCCAATAACCTAAATGTATAACTTATGCAGACGTATACAGCTTTACTCATTGTTTCTGGAACAATAAAAGTTCACCTTTTGTTACTTTTTGTTATCTTTTAATTTTCACAAGTCGCTTCACAATATTGGCCACCGAACTTACTGCTCAATGATGATCAAGGGATAGGTTTCCTAGATTCCATATACTACCTACATTATTTTTTAGCTAACACCTCTAAATATAAAGGGCGCTATCTTGATGTTTTTAAGCAATTAAAGTTGATGTTTACTCACTTGTGGGTAAAAAACTTTTTCTCACTGCCAAATGGGTAAAGTGACATTACATTTTCAAAAAGTCGAAAGCAATGGAAAGTATAGTATTCAGTGATCTTCGCAACAGATTAAGTCAATACCAACAAACCGTATCTAAGGACAGAAAAAACTATTTTCCGCAAAAGGTCCTTTTTCGCAGATGGACGTCTACAGCTACCGACGTATACACATATTATATTTACAGATATTAAGAAAAAGATTTGAAGAACACGTATTAGTAATTTATTAATAAATATTAATACGAATAGTACAATTTGTAACGTTATAATTGGGGGAAGGTATTTACATGCTTAATATCATTATTTTCAATATTGTTAGAAACAGAAAGTGCATTATTTATAATATTAATTTTTTCTGCATTATTATCATGTGCCCACAGGATTTTTAAAATTTTCTTACGATATCTTATTGACCGTAATCTACTTTGTGATTTAAAGGAATCTCCCACATATCCCTCTGCATCAGTGGAGGATTTCTATCCTCCATGTCGTTGCAAAGTAAGCATATGTGAATTTCAACATAAAATAATAAATTGACAACTATATCTCCGACACGCACTCACTATTCTTTGATTTTGATAAATCCCACATTTTACAATAAATGAACAGACAAAAAAATAAACTAATAACACTATATTAATTATTGACACACGCTTACTATTTTTAATGGAACTGTCATAGTATATACAAATGTCAAAAATTTTAATTAAATCAGAATTTAGAACTTCTTGATAGTGAGAAAAACGTAATGCGCAACGCGTAGGTAAGTTTCTTTTCTGTCTTCGGTCATATTGTGAACCTCAGCTTCGCTTCGGTCCACAAAAAACGACCTCAGACAGAAAAGTTTATTTACCGCTACTTGGAGCGCAAATAACTATTTAGCCACTGTAGAATCGTGATTGACTGCTATTGTAGGTAGCAACCAATCACTAGCTTACGTTACATAATATTATTAGAATCCAGTCATCGGGCTAGTTTATCAAATTTATTACCGTTAGTAACTGCAGACTAAGTTACTTTTTACATGAGGATACTCTATGCCGGATACTGTATCCGAGATACAATCTCTTTGCAAGAATTCTGATCGGATATTCCTTAAAAACTGCTGGCATGCTTATTCTGGATTTGCGCGATTGAGTAAGTTTGAGTAATTATGCGATGAGTAAATTCAGTCCAGTGGCGTACAGTCTTGTTTTTATTAGAACAATCCTGAATAATTTCAGAAGTGTCCCATAAACAAGCGGGTGCGTTTATTAAGGAAATATACTTATTGTTATCAAATGCACGTTCCGTAATTATTTAATGATATTAAGATTTTAGTAGAAGTAGTACTTCGCTAACAACACTGACAAGCTGCTGCTTAAAAAGCATCATCGTATAAATCAATATAAATGGTTGGACTTAAAACCGTAACCAAACGGTATCCCGAAGTTGTCAATATCGTCCGGCGACTAGGATTAGCAGGATACTGATATTTAGTAAGCCATTACTGTATGTAAAAAGTAGTCCGTCTAAAAGGCTCCTATAAGAAATAATGTAAAAGGTGTAGAAGAGATACTGGTATCCGGCATACAGTATCCTCGTGTAAAAGTAGTCTAAACTATAGATTGCAAATTCAATATTTGAACTTAAATAAAGAGATGTTGGATAAAATGTTGTATGGCCTACGTAAGTTCAGGATATTATCCACTCAGAAAAATTAATCCAATTTTCTTCGTGGATAATATCTTACTTAACTCACTTGTACCATAACTAACTATTATTATTAGTTACATTTGTTACGTAAACTTTAAGAGAGTTGCTCTATATAAGTCTACTGAAAATAAATAGTGATCACGATCAACAATGATGGAACGTCCAGAGCGCTGTGATCCCATATAAACCTTAAGAAAACAAGGCCGTCTAGACGTTTTTAATCATTGTTGATTCTCATGTACTAAAGCTAAAGTGTATTTTACAATAAATATCAGAATATCTCTTGGGCAATTTGAAATGTTAACCTCGAGAGGTCTTGAGATCTTTAATATCTTACTTGGTATTAGCTTTCTTCTATTTTTTTTAATTATTAACCATCTGATCATTGCTACGTTGTGTAACATTTGATCCTTACACTTGTACAATTGTATTGCTTAGCGAATACATTTGCAAACTGTTCGACTTTGTATAACTATATGTATTAACTTAGTATTAACTACTGTTTAAAATTAAGAAAATGCGTCTTTAGTTACAGAACAAAGATAAAAGATTTTGAATGTCAGATTCTTTAAGGACTTAATTAATATTCCAATACATTATTTGTGGCTATAAAGTAAATAAGCGGTTGTAAACTTTTTTGCATACTAGATTTTATTGTTTCTTTAATTAGCATAAAACCACAAATGTAGCTTTTACGTAATAAAATTCATCTTATTATTCTTGTTACAGTGCAAATTGGAAAGGATGACCCTAATAATGATATCGTGCAGAAATCTATTGGGATTATGGGAAGATGGCACATATGGGTGTGCTTTGTTATATTTTTAGTAAAATTTCCTGTGGCTTGGCATCAACTTAGTATTGTATTTGTTGCTCCTCCTATTACTTTTACTTGTGCTGATAATACTACCGATAAATGTTCGGCGAATTGCTCCAGTCACGTCTTCAACAGGTTAGTATGTTTGTGAAATGTTAATTAACATTTCTAAGTAATTATGTAGCTTCTTACACAACACTAGCAACACTAAGATTGCCTATTTTTAAATGAGTGCATTCGAAATGCAACTTTTTTAGATTGGAGTTTTTTTTTTGTAATTGCTACAATTATTATATACCAATGATACATAGCAATTTAGAATCGATGATTGACAAAGTTCGAACGGAATATTTATGCTATTTGTATGCATACATAACTGTGTATAATTTTTTTCAGCGTGTACGTGTAGTTCGGCCCAGTACAATAAAATAAAACAGCTTGAATTGTGAATGCTTTTCGAATTCAACACTAAAGGCAATGACGTAGCTAGAGTTGGTGTCACCCGGGGTAATATTGATGATGTCACCCCCCTACTTCAATTGAATATAAAACTTTATATCATAGACGTCTAAAAATGTTTTTATTAAAAATGAAAATATATTTACAAATAATATTTGCGACGTTTAAAAGACAAGCTAATGAACACGGTTCTGCTTATCTACACGAACTTTTTTCCAGATTTTGGTAGTGCAAAATTATCTAAAATTGCATTAAATCAATGCGTGATGCAACATCATTTTCAATTGATAATAGCGCCAAATCAAGTCTTGCGCCAAGTCTTGACGGACTCATTGTTGATCGCAAATAAGATTTTATAAGTTTGTTGTTGTAAATAATTGTTTCTCATTATTAAGGCGCCATTCCACTGGCGCAACATTAGACGACATGTAACATGCCACATGTCGTCTAGCGCTGCTGACGCATGTGACGGGCAAAGACAATCAACGCGTGGCATGCGACAAAGACGCATGCTTTGTGTCGCCTCTTGTTGCTTCGGTTGATAGACTCAGTATATGTGGTATACGTCATTGCCGCATGCCGCATGCTGCTTCAGTGGAATTGCGCCTTTACATTACTCCAACCAGATAACAGCAATACAATTTATTTCAGTTAAGGAAGTTCTTCTTAACTAAGGAACTTCCAGAGTGCCTTTACTGTAATAATAACTTCAATAAAACAACTTTCAAATTATATAATTTTAAATTGAAATTTGCAATTGGTGTCACCCCTAGAATGTTGTCTCCCGGGTCGGACTATCCCCTGCCCCCCCATCGTAACTACGCCACTGACTAAAGGTTTGGAGTTTGATAACCTTCATGAAGATGTGATCAAGACAAATCAAGAACAAGGGCGTAAGAATTATTCCCCTGGCGAAAACCTGGACTCAATACCGTGTTTTCATGTAAATATTAATCACCAGGCAGCGGCGGCCTTCGGCAGTTCGTGATGGGGCTGCATGTCATTAAGGACGTAATTGGTGCTGCATAGCCACGCCACAAATAAATTATTAATTTAAGACTCAAGGCTTATTTTTGTTCCAGTTCGTTTGAGAGTTGCACTGGGCCTTTTTACGTGATTTTTTTTATATTGAAGCATTCGTTTGTAGATTAGTCAACACTACTTAATTTTTATATACTTTTAATGTTTATATTTTTAATTTAAATAAATCTAAAATGTTTAATTTGAGACACGCGGATCGGACATTCACTTGCAGCGCCATTTCACTTTCTACGGTGGTAAGTTTTAGAACTATTCACGATTATAAAAGTTTGCTGCAACCACCATTTGTGTTTAACGGTTGATTTGTAACTAGGTTGAGTAGACAAACCCGCATTAGTTGAAAACCATGGAAAGCAAACAAATTATTTAAATATTAGATGATGACAATTGCTTAATTATATAGCTGTTTCATACTGTTTGGACAAAACAAATCATCGCGAGATACGTTTGCAAATTATTAAACAAGTTATAAATGACTGGGGCGATTTTTAATTATTATACTAGGTCAATTATTATTTACTAATCTATATATTTAAAACGCGGTTCATTTTTGTTCCACTTTGTCTACGAGTTCTACAAGACCTATTTTCCGTATTCTTTTTTATATTAAAGTTTTAACTCTGTAAATTAGTCAACACTACTTACTTTTTATCTATATATTTAAAACACAAGGCTTATTTTTGTTCTAGTTCGTTTCAGAGTTCTACTGCGCCGATCTACGTGATTATTTTGCTATATTGAAGCTTCCGTTTTGTATATTAGTGAACACTACTTAATATCTGTAGTTCATTAAGTTTTATATTTTAAATAAATAAATAAATCTAAAACATTTATTTTGATACGCAAGAGAACGCGAGAACGTCGATGGTATCTTTTCGAACTATTCACGATTATAAAAAGTTTGCACCAAACCCGCACTACTTGAAAACCGCATTTCTTTCCTTTTAAACCGTGTATCTATTAATAACAAAATGCAATAATAATAATATTAATAACATATATTAGTATAATATTTTTATAATAAATGAAAACTCTACTACTTAAATTTTTATTCACTTAGCCTTTGTTAGTTACGTACTGTGTGTTCATAAATAAGTATTTGTTCTTGGAATTTATTCCTGTAAACACTTTATATTAAACAATCGATACATTTAAAATACAAGGCTGATTTTTTGTTCCAGTTCGTTTGAGAGTTGCACTGGGCCGTTTCTTGCGATATTTTGTTTTTGTATTTCATATAAATATGTGATAGCAAAAGGCGCCAACAAATAAAATAGTAATTATGCCGTTATTGTAGGAAAGTTTAAAGCTTTGCAAGTGCAAATATTTCCACGAAACCCCAGGGTTTCACGGAACACACTTTGGAAATCAGTTTTTTTTTTAATTTACCATTTCAATAAGATTTCGGGAGTATTTATATGGAAAGTCATCAAAAAATAAATTTTCGGAAAGCCAACAATATTTGTGTCATGTTTTTGGAATACTATGTACTAATAGACGTTTTTAAAATTTTTTAAACAAAATCGATTTTTGATTTATTCTTATCATTTCGTAAGGTAGAATTTCCGTATCTATCTACGTAGAATAACCGGGGGAGGGTTAAGCCAGAGAGAAAGATGTCAGAAGAGGGATGGGTAAGCTGGGAAAGAGGAGTGCTCGGCTTAGAATTTTCAACTGGTTATGTTTGGTTGCTTTTATTTAAATAATCACTCACGAAAATCCAAAGGATTGTAATCACACAACGAATATTGTATATAGGGAAATCCTTCAATGCGTTTGACCGTCATGTCTTGACGAGATTTCCCCACTATATTATTATTTATTTCATCACTTAATATAATATTTAGTCAAAATAGCTATTAAATTATCTAATAATTGTGTTACTCTTAATAACTTAAGAATTGAGATAAATTGGCAAACAAATTTATTGTAGCTTTATACAATTAAGTTAATTAATGTGTGAAAATCATTTTGTTCCATTGTTAAGTTAAGCTACTGAGAAAATCGCTTGTAACTATTTGTAAAAGAACTTATTAGGTTATTTAACTTGCGCATTTACTTAATTCTTTTACTTGTTATCTTTAATTTACACAATATAAACGAATTTAGTATAACAAAAGATAAAATAAGAGAAACGTGTTTAATACTACTAAAATCACAATTTATTTTTTTTTCTTTACTGGAAAATATACTTACTAGATTCTTTGCTACACATTTAAACCAAAATAATTAAGGTAATAGAATTAGCAGTGTCGGACTGGTCCGCCGGGCATCCGGGCAAATGCCCGGTGGCCCCCACTGGAGACCGAAAACTGGGCCCCCAAGACTCCAAGAGCAATTTGCAAAATTCAGATTTTGTTAACTTTGGACAAATAGCCAGACATCGTGAATACAAGAATATAACTGCCTGTAAATTAAAAGTCAAATAATTAGTAATAGTTGTTGAAATTGAATAAAACTTCTTGGGATTCAGTCCTCAAATTTATTTTTTACAAATTAATTAAGACGTTTGGTAACGATTTGTTTTCTTTATCAAGACCTAGAATATACAAATTACAAAAAACTAGACCATTAGTTCTTCTTCTTAATTCTATGCCTTTCTATCGTTAAGTGTATGGCCATATGTACTTTACTGTTCTTTTGTGCACTTTTCTCTTCGTCCTTTTCTACTTATGTCATTTGTCTGATTTCTTTCCATTCGATTTCTTTTGTGTCTGTCTCTTCTTTGATTCTCTCATTCCAGTCTTCCCTTTCAGTTCTTACCATCCATATTTACTCCATATATTCTTCTGATTACCGAACCATCTCAATTGTCCTTCTACTAAGTTTTCATATATTGGTTTGATTTTGAATTGTTCTCTGATGGTTTCGTTCCTAATTATGTCTCTTCTTGTTTTGTTTTCTATTTTCCTTAACAATCTCATGTTCATTGCATAGATTCTTGATTTATTCCTATTTGGTATTGTCCATGTTTCGTTGCTATATAGTATTGTCGATCTTGGTATTTTCTTGATAACTTCTGTTTTTATATATTTTGGTACTTCTCCTTTAACCAAAACTGTTGTTTTCATTATCTTGTATACTTTCCCTGCTTTTCCCAGTTTTTCACTTATTTTTTTGTCCATCTTACCATTTTCTTCTATTACTGATCCTAAATATGTACTTATAGCTTTTGACTTATTCAATTATTTTTCCCTTATTTGTACGTTAATTGTTTTCTTTATACTTGATATTATCATGTTCTTTGTTTTGTCCATGTTTATTGCCATACTATACTTTTGTAATTTCCGGTTTAATACGTTTAAGTTAAATTGTAGGTTTTGTTCTGAATCAGCTAAAATGATCATGTCATCTGCGAACATTAATTTTGTCAATTTCACTTCCTCCGTCTTCAAGTATCCTATTTTTAATTTTTTTCATTTTGTTTCTTATCTCTTTAATTAACTCATCCATCACTAACATGAACAATAGGAGGCTGAGGACACATCCCTGCTTCACTCCTTTTTCTGTTGTAAAATTCTTTGATTCTTCATTGTTTGTTCTTAATATATTTCTTATTTTAAACTTGCGACTTTGGACTCTTTTCTCTTTTCTTTGTATTTTTCATAATGTCCAGTCTGTTTGGTACTTAGGTATTTTATAATTCTTTTCACTTCTTTATTCCACGATTCCGTTCTTTTTACATTTGTCTTTACTATTTTTGATATCCCACTGCACTCTTTGGTCGACTCTAGTACATTTTCTTAAAGTTTTTTCCCATTTCTCTTCTATTTCTTTTTCTTCAAATTATTCTTTCAATTTCTTATCTTCTGATTCCTGGTATTTTTTTCTAATTTCTTCGGTTTTCAATTTATAACTCCTTATCCTTTCTTTTACTATTTTCCTTCTTTTGTCGTTTTGTATCTTTTTTGTTTTTAAAACTATTAGTTAATTTACAAATAGTTTAATTCTTTGTAATTTGTTTTTGCATATTTTATTGGACAAAAGTAAGATGGGGATGTTGTTGAATGTTAGCTGTGTTAATGAGTTGATGATTGAATAGAGACCGGGGTCATAAACACCGTGATGATATTCAATGCAGATTCTTAAAAATTGAATTTTATGAATGAAATAAAGTTAACTCAACTTCTTTTTGATTTCTGGAAACTATAAACTAATAAACAAAGATCTTAGAAAACCAACAAAACAAAGTTTTCAAATAATAGAGAATAACAAATCAAAATATAAATTATTTAACATGTGCTATTAATTTTCAAAATTCTTCAACTACAGGAACCTTGTATGGAACACCACTTTCCAGAATGCATTACGTATCACTCTTTTTGCTAAATCTTGATAATTTTGCAAAAATAGCCGTAATATTTATTAAGTTATTGAAGCGATTTGACATATGTTCAAGTTACTAACAAAAAAAGTGGGCCCCCCTCCGCTGTTTGCCCGGTGGGCACCAATGTCGCCAGTCCGACGCTGAGAATTAGTATCATTCACTGCAACTGAAAAAGAGGCAATTAAAATCTAAAAGTGATTAAAATGAATGAGAAAGACAACTGTTATAGAACAAGTTACTACTCTGCCTTCTTAAAATAATTCTGTGTACTGTTTTAATCTTGTTATCTTATTAGTTCACGAACAGTGCAGCAGTTATTATTTTATTTATTGTGTTGGCCCCATCTTCTTTGACGTTCAATACTGTAAACTCAGGAACGTCGGAAGTATTTTTTCACTGAGGGGTGGCCAACGATGTGTTGGGACTGTCAGCGCAAATTGTTTTACATTACTAACGTCTTGAATGATAGTATTGATAGTAAGTAGTAATTTTAACTCCGAAATCATTTGCGTGAATACTTAAAGATTCGTTTAAATGTATCTCAAATGAAGGTCTCGCTCCGATCTTACGCATTTTTTATCCAATCAAGTACACTTTGACGCAAGGAAGTTTTGCATCAACTTGAACTGAAGCACTTTCTTCTTGAAACCGTTTTAGGGGTCTCCTTGATTTTGGCGATTGTGGTATTTCAAGATTTAAACATTTTGCTCGCATCTTAAACTTCTTTTCTTGCACACTTCTATTCCTCACTTGCTCGAAATCAACTCCACCCATCATGTGGTAGCTACTCCGCAGCATTTGAGCAGCCTACTTCGCACCCGTAGTTACACAAACCGATATGGCAAGTTTAAGAGCCAGTAACGTTTTAAATTTTCCCATTATGGCAAGGTCTTCTTATTATGGCAGATCTTCTATCACTGCTTCGTGCGCACGATGGATCATTTAATATAACTTTTAGAGTGTCCATGACTCGTGGATAATTATCGATAAATCTTTTCATAGGGTTATCACGGACATACTATGGCATCAAAAACAGAGGGAGCAGCTGAGAAAACGTAGCTTCCAAACAAGGTGGTAAAACATATCCAGCTTAGATACTCTTCCGCTTAAATGATTCCAATATTGCATTGGAGAGCTCTATTATACGTACTAACGGTTGAATTTTTTCACAATAACCACTATGTATTTTAAATAAAAGTTTTAGATTGTGGTTACCTTTCAGCTTTTATCTTCAAATCCTCCCTAACCGCTTTCGTGTCGATCTGTCAATCATATGACGATGTTTATGTCATAATTCACACTCTTCGTATCCGTGTCAAAATACTCTTTGTACTTGTACTTTTTTTACCTTCATTTCCTATCTAATGTAGATAGGATTACTCACTACTATGATTCTCTTTTCTTCGTTCTTAGATTATTATCACCCATCCTACATATTGTTTTTACATTCTGAAAAATAGAAATTGTAAGCTACATAATTCGTGGTGTATTAAATTGATATTATCTTGATATTAATTATTTTTTGCAGGACTATATTTACAGAAACTATCGTCTCGCAATGGGATCTGGTTTGCGAAAAGACTCAGTTGGCCAACTTTGCACAAACTGTTACAATGTTAGGCATACTTTTTGGAAATCTACTTTTTGGGATTTTAGCTGACAAGTAAGTACTCTAACATTTACCCTTATTTTATAAATTGTAAAGACGAAAAATGATTTACTTTTACTGTCATAGAAGAAAAAGATTGGGTAATCACATATTAGGTGTGGTTATAACATAAACAAAAGTCACTGTGCACTGAAAAAGTTTGTTAATTAAAAGATTATTGTTAAAATATTACTTTTTCTACTCTTTTTATGACTTTCTTACACCAGACCAAGACTTTGGCTTAATTTCAAATGACATTGACTGACAAAGTTTGAAATCACGCGTTTACTTTAAATAGGTAGTTACACACCACACTGAAGTTATGAAGATAGAAAGTTTGCTTACTTTGAAAATTGTTTATTGCGGATGCGCGTTCGCATGTTTTTATAGTATGAATACGCGAGCGGTAGTTCCATTCAACTATTTCTATTTTGATAAATATAAAAGCAATTTAAGAAGAAGATAGGCCATAGTAGGGTTTGCATGAACTCAAATAGTAACTGATAATAATTTTAACAAAGTAATATATTCATCGCAAAACAGTTCTTTTATCTAAAGAAGAAACAGGTTGTTGGAGACTTTAAATGCCCTTCGGCTATTCGTTTCGTTCTTCTATTTTTCAAAACAACGCTGTTTAAAGTGATCCATTTTAACATTAGAAGATAATGAGAGTAATTTGATGCTTCTACCAGAATACTAAAAATTAAAGCTTAAGTGTTGTCGTCCCAGCCAATTTGATAGAAGCCATAAAAGGATTTAGCTGAAACTGCAATCTCGAAAATAGCGGTTATACTTACGTACGTAAGTGGCCCAGTAATAAAAACAAAGTACCGACATGTGGTATATCATTAGACTCCTCATGAGCTAGGGAGCTTATAGACATCGCCCAAGAGAAACCCACTACCCGTACCATCAAAGCCTCTTTGAATATTCATCGAAAACCGTCTGACGTGGCATATAATCAGATTCCAATATACCTCAGAAGTCTAATAGAATAACTTTGAGCGCACTGCTCCCCACTCCAAGCTTCTATCCCCTAAGAATTTCCACGTGCGCCCATACATACATATGTGGTACACAATCGATTTCCCTCAATGCTACAAGTCGACCGGTATAATTCTTGAACCATCACCTCTCCATATGACTAGCCAATTCTAAAGTGTTCAAAAGACATTGCACAAAGCCATATGCAAAGAATGATAATACAGTTAAGTATACCCACTTTTAAACCGCACGTTCACCTTGCACACTCAATGCACCATTACCCTATATAAGTTACGCATACGCCCATTGGTCCTCTACGGGTGTGTCGTCTGGGGCAAACAAATCTCTACAGAATCCCAGTTCTTCTACAAGATATATTCCTCAGTGACAACAGTGATAACGATTAAGTGATAAGTGATCAGTGTCAACTTACCCAGTGCTCTCACAGTGAAACACAACTAATTAACAATCAAAACCTACTTGAGGTCATACTTACCGCTCACGTTATTGAGTACAATATATAAAACTGTCATCAATGCCTTGTATAACAGTGTAATTGTTGAGCAGGCAAAAGCCTAATAATAATAAAAAAAAGGATTCGAATGATATCTCACATTAAGAAAATTTATGAATAAATATTTCACTGAGACTTGGGTCCTTAAAGTTGTTTGACCGGACTTTTGTTGTGTGTTGCGACTGCATATGACACCTGTTGACTGACAATTGTCATATGACGAGGGTTTTTGAGAAATATTTCCATGTCCCACTGAGGAGCTGCTTTGGGTGGTGCTTTTGAACTTTTTAGGTCATGAATAATTTAATGATATACCATACGTGAAGACTTTACGACTATTTTACTGACTCACTTGCGCAGGTATAACCAACATAACAATTATTAAACTATATTGTATTGCCAATATCGAATAACAGATACAAGCAATTGTGATACAAGAAATACATTTTTATAGCTTATAATTATTATACTGTATTGTAATTATAAAACAAGCAGTGTTCAGATTTTATAGCTTAGTTACCAACTATGTATTTTCCATTATTATTTGTTGCATAGCAAACGAGAATAGTGTCAAATTTAACAAGTACTGAAAACCTGGTAGCACTGGATGGTTTTTATTTACTTGCTGTCAGGAAGTTTGAGAAAACGAATAAAAAAAATCAAAGTTCAAATTTCAATAATGTGCTTTATCTATTTGTTGGCATTATTAGCATACTGTTGCGGTTTGAACTTGAAGCTTTATCAAAATTTAACCAAAGAAATTGATATAATCAATTTGCCATAACGAGCAACAACATTTCATTTCTAAAATATATTAAACAAAAATTTAACCGGTTTAAAACCATGTTGATTAAAATGATGCATTTTTATTGGTTGAACTATCCATGTGTGGAAATAATCAACAAGATTATTAAAATAGCCAATTAAATTTTGACATTTTCTGTCAGAAATATTGAAGGAATACTGAAATTCATGAATTATTTAGAGAATGAGCTACACGATTTTATAATAATTTAGCTTTGGAGAGCGTTACTAGGGTTTCACTATAAACAAAGTTGTAAAAAAGTTGCCTGCCCTACTCTTAAGCAGCAGATATTATATTATTGTAACGTTCTTTCTAAAAATAATAACACAAGTGCTGTTTAAATCGTCTATTCACAAACAAATATTTATTTCTATACACTAATGAATACACTATAAATTAACGCTATGATCATAAACCATTAAAACTCTTATTTACAGATTATGAATTTCTAATATAACATTTATCTATACAGTTACTATTTATTTTGTGAAACACAGTTAACGACTCGCTGTTGACTACCTCTCTTTTATCCGCGAATCCGCTTTTATACCCTCATATAATCGCACCAGAAGTCGCTGGAACCTTCTATGTATTCTAGAAAGCGCTAGAATAAACCGCGTCTGGTTTACATGCTTGTGCGATGCGTCATTCTCCCGAATGCGGTAGAACACACCATTTGTTGCTCGACAAGAGGTTCTTTCTTTTTCTCTCTTGTTACACTGCCCCCCTCTTCAAGTCTGTTCTGTCCCAGAACAGGTCATGACGATATCGACAGTCTTCGCCTCGACTACACGTTCCATTACGGTAGAAATAACAGTCTACACTCTTCGTTGGCCTTAATGCGGGCTGTGGGTCAAAACTGCAAACGAAGATCTTGACGTCCGTACCTCTAAAGACAACTTCCAGCATGTTTCTAACGATTCTCCAATCCAGCTGGTCCCGCCCACAGCCGAGTTTGGGAACTGCCAATTTGTTAATTCCCCTGGTAAGCAACTCGATTCTCAAATTCCATAGTGCCCTCCACAAGTCGGCGTAACTCGGTTTCTGGTAGTAAAACTGCTTGGTTACCAAGTAGTAAATGGATCGGTCATGATCAGGCAAGCGTAAGGATTTCCCAACAGAGGGATTTTGTTCTCGAAGTTCATTCAGCCGTCCAAATTTATTTCTAAACACTACTGCGATCCCCCTGGACATACGGAGATCCGCGGAGACACAGTGGGCAATGGAATAATCACCAGGGACCCGGAAGAGATCTTGTTGCATCTCAGTCGTGACTCCGAATCGCGCTTTTCTAGTTCCAGAGAACGCAGCCATAAATTCTCTAAAGGTTGGCTGATCATCTTCAGGCCTTACGGTATTGATAGCCACCTCAGCCTCATCTTTCCGATCCGGGACTGCGTCATTATTTCCCTCATAGTGCGCCAGACGATTGGAGTGTACCACCTTTGGTTTCCCCCTTGGCAATTTCTGGATGCGATAAATCAAGTCATTTATTCGTTTCTTCACCTGGTATGGACCCTCCCAATTTCGCTGTAACTTTGGAGAATAGTCACGACGCCTTTGCGAGTTGTATAACCAGACAAGCTCTCCAGGTTGAAACCCTCCTTCTTGGGCTCTCACATCGTACGTAGCCTTCATCCGGTCACTCGCGATTCGACTATTATTTCGGGTTCGGTCGTGAATATCCTCCAACTTCTTCTTTAAGTTGATGACATAATCATTCCCGGCTACCTCCTGCTCTATAGGTGGAGACCCAAATTCCAGATCACACGGTAACCGTAACTCGCGTCCAAACATCACAGACGCTGGTGACTGACCGGTTGTTTCGTGGACCGATGCACGATAAGCCATCAGGAACAGATGCAGGTATTGGTCCCAGTCTCGTTGATGATCGGAGACGACCTTGGCCAAATATTTGCCCATTGTTCGATTCATGCGTTCTACCATTCCATCGGACTGCGGATGTAACGGTGTGGTCCGAGTCTTGCCAATGCCCAACAATCGACAGACTTCTCCAAAGAGTACAGACTCGAAATTGCGGCCTTGATCCGAATGCAGCTCCATGGGCACTCCGAAGCGACTGCAAAACTCTTTGACTAGTACGTCAGCAACAGTCGCAGCTTCCTGGTTTGGTAGGGCATATGCTTCTGGCCATTTGGTAAAATAGTCCATTGCCACTAATATGTATTTATTCCCATCGTCGGTTTCGGGAAATGGTCCGGCAATATCTATGGCTATTCTTTCCAGAGGACTACCCACATTGTACTGCCTCATGGGTGCTCTTCGTTTCCCCAAGGGTCCGTTACCAGTGGCACATAGTTCACATTTCCGGCACCACTCCTTCACGTCTTCTTTACAGTTGACCCAATAAAAACGCTCCCTAACTTTCTCCAAAGTCTTTTTCACACCGAAGTGTCCTCCTGAGGCACCGTCATGGAGATGTCGCAATACTGTAGCCACTCGGCTTCTTGGAACCACGAACTGAGACCTAATGGTGGTGCCATCTTCACTCTCCAGTACTCGCTTCAGGAGATCGTCTTCCACCTTCAAGGACTCCCATTGGGCCCAATATGCTTTGAGCGTTCTGTTGAAAGAGCTGACGGCCTCCCAGGCAGGCCTTTCTCCCACGCGCTTCCATTCCAGTACCATTTTTAGTTCGGGATCAGCCTCCTGCTGTCGTTGCAATTCTTCCGGCAACCAATTGTCGTTGACGATGGTAGTCCTTAATACTTGGCAAACCCTCTCTTCCAAACGAGAGCAATGACGGCAATCCGTTGGACAGGGTCTTCTTGAAAGAGCATCGGCATTTCGATGACTAGTGCCCGCTCGATGTTCGTTGTCAAAGTCGTATCCTTGTAATCGTTCGATCCACCTTGCGACCTGGCCTTCAGGATTACGGAATTGTAGAAGCCATTTCAACGCTGCATGGTCCGTCCTCAATAAAAACTTCCGTCCGTACAAGTATTTGTAGAAGTGCTCAACGGACTTCACGACGGCCAATAGTTCTTTTCTGGTCACACAATAATTCCTTTCGGCTTTCGACAAAACCTTACTAAAATAGCCGATGACCTTTTCTTGTCCATCCTGTATCTGAGAAAGTACCCCCCCAATGGCCAGATTACTTGCATCTGTGTCAAGTATGAATTTCCCTTCTGTCCGTGGATAGCTCAATATTGGTGCTGTTGTCAGGGCACGCTTCAGCTGTTGGAAAGCTGTTTCACACTCTCCGCTCCAAACATACTCGCGCCCATCTTCAGTTAACCTTGTCAGAGGTTTCGCTATATTGGCAAACCCAGGAACGAAACGCCTGTAATAGGTACATAACCCAAGAAAACTACGAACTTGGTGTTTATCTTTCGGTGTTGGCCACTCTTGAACTGCACGAATCTTATCGGGGTCGGCTGCCACTCCATTTTGTGATACGACGTGCCCGAGATATTTCACTTCCTTTCTGAATATGTGGCACTTTTTCGGACTCAGTTTCAGATTGGCTCCACGTAGTCTTCGGAACACTTCCTCTAGATTGTTCAAATGTTCGTTGAATGATTTTCCGACTACAATCACATCATCCAGGTATACCAGGCAGGTCTTCCACGACAACCCTCTCAGGATGGTCTCCATTAGACGCTCAAAGGTGGCCGGAGCGTTACATAGACCGAAAGGCATAACTGTAAACTGCCATAGTCCGGAACCAATAGTGAACGCGATCTTCTCCCGGTCTTCAGGTTCCATTTCAACTTGCCAATAACCGCTCTTCAAGTCCAAAGTCGAAAACCATCGTGAACCAGACAGGGTATCTAACGTGTCGTCGATGCGTGGTAAGGGATAGCTGTCTTTCTTGGTCACGTCATTAAGCTGCCGATAGTCCACACAAAATCTCGTTGACCCGTCCTTCTTACTGACCAGGACCACCGGAGATGCCCAGGGACTGCTGGATGGCTCGATGACCCCTTGTTCTTCCATATCGATAATAATCTTCTCGGCTTCTGCTCGCCTTGCTAGAGGTAGACGCCTCGGCTGCTGACGGACAGGCATAGAGTTGCCTGTATTGATTTTATGTTTTATTATATCTGTTCGTCCCTTCTGGCTATCGTCAAGAGCGAAGATATCTTGGTATCGGTGAACCAAACCCTGTACCTCTTTCACTTCTGATCTGTTAAGGTCTTCGCACGAACTAGTAACCATGCCCACTAATTTTCCACCATGGTCTTTGGGCGCTGGTTTTGGAACATCAGCCATACACCTGGCTACTCGGAATACTGGCACACACTGTCCCACAAGGGTACTCTTCTTCAATGTCACCGGATCCACATTAACGTTCATAAGCCTCACCGGTACTGTCTTTCCAACCTTGATCAGCGCTTTTCCCACCAGTATGCCACTATGGATCTTCTTATCACAAACAGGCTCCATCATTCGCACACATCCAACCCGAAGATCTCCATCCAAACCTGCCTCGACAACCATCTCGCTTTGACCCGGCAATATCACATCTTCAGTCAGCAAAACCCTTACAACCGGATCTTCTCGTGGGTGCAACGGAAGTTCTTCGTTACCGACCTTCAAAACACCCTCTTTCAAATCCAACGTAAAACCAAATTTTCTCAGGAGGTCCATTCCCAAGATGAAGTCATCAGTGTCTACTTGATTGTAGAACATCAGGGCGTACGATGGATTTTGTCGCCCCCGTATCAATAAGTAGTCGAACAGTTCGGTTAGCAATCTTTCCATCTACAAACAAACTGCCGTTACTATTCTTTGATGTTACGGCATGGATCGTGATCTCCGGGGCATCTTCACTCGCAGTCAACGTTCGCCCCCTCTTGCCAACCCCTTTTAACTTTTCCGACGGTTGTACTTTTCTTATTTTGGGACAACGGCGTTCTACATGTCCTTGTTCGCCGCAGTTCCAACAACGAGGCCCTCGAACTTCTTGATGATTCTTCTTACGGTTCTCTTCCTTCTGAAGAACTCTCATTAATAATTCTTCTAGGCGATCACCTTCATCTTCTTCCACAACGGTCCGAACACGCCCGTGACCTCGGGACGCTTGTTTTGCAGCTTCAAATTCTAAGGCGTGAGCAAGCGCATCATCAGTTGTTCTTGGTCGTGCTAGCCTCAATGATTGTTGTGTTTCCCCGTCTCTTAACCCATCAATGAAGGTCTGCACAGCCAGTTGTCCCAGAAATGAATCTGGTGCCGTAGGGTACGCCAATCGGACAAGCCGCGCAACATCGGCTTCAAACTCCTGCAGGCTTTCTCCATTCTTCTGGATACGATTCTTCACTTGCGCGTGATACACTTGTTGAAGATGCGCGTCTCCATATCTCATTTCCAATCTAGACACTAACAATTGGTAATCATTTTCCTGTCCTGCTGGGATTGTTTGCAGGACGTTCAACGCGTCTCCACGCAAAGCCACAGTTAAAGAAACGGCCTTTTCCTTGCCTGTCCATCCGTTGGCCCCAGCGGCCGCCTCAAATTGTTTGTAGTAGGTGGACCAAGGTATCTTTCCATCGAACGTGGGTGGTTTTACTTTTATCCCTACGGCAGGACCCTTTTCTTCTTTAATTTGCTTCTTTACTTCATTAAACTCAGAAATTGAGGGAAACCGTAGTTGCCTCATTCTATCTTCCAACATATCGGTTATGTCGTCTTTCTTAGCTGTTGATGGTAATTGCATTTGGGCTATTTTCTCTTCTACCATCTTTATTACCCTATCTTGTTCCGCCAATCTACCTTCCAATAGTCCTAACGCGCTGGCATTCTCCAAAAATTCTTCGAAAACTTTATCTTCCAACGCTTTGACATTTTCCAACAATTCTCCTTTAAGCCTTCTAGAACTGTCTTCGGATTTCCTGGAATTCTCCAGTATTTCTTCCTTTAGCATTCTAACATTTTCTTCGGCCTTTTCTAGTAATTCTGCAAACCTTCTAGAATTCTCTTCGTGTTTTTCCAGTACTTTTTCTTCCAGCGCTTTAGTATTTTCAAGTAATTCTTGTTTAAGCATTTTAGAATTTTCTTCAGACTTTTCCAATAATTCCTCTTTTAAAATTCTAGAATTCTCTTCGGACTTTTGCAGTAATTCTTCTTTTAAAATTCTAGAATTCTCTTCGGACTTTCTAGAATTTTCTTCGGCTTTTCTAGAACTTTCTTCCATTTTACTTAACAACAAACTAGTATCAATTGCGGGTCCAGGTATTTCGAAGCGGTAATTTTCAGGATCTTCCTTCTGTTCTAAAAGCCATTGTCTTAGCCGATTTATCAAAACTTCTTTCTTTCCATTACTATCCAAGTCCCTCTCGTCCAATTCCCGTTTTAAATCTATTACTAAGAGATCTTTCAAGAGTTTCATCACCATTTTAATTGTTTGTTGAAATTAATTTTAACACTAAAAATTTATTCTCACAGCACTTTATTTAATTATTACGCGATTTTATTTATTTTAAGACACCACACCTGACACCACTGTAACGTTCTTTCTAAAAATAATAACACAAGTGCTGTTTAAATCGTCTATTCACAAACAAATATTTATTTCTATACACTAATGAATACACTATAAATTAACGCTATGATTATAAACCATTAAAACTATTATTTACAGATTATGAATTTCTAATATAACATTTATCTATACAGTTACTATTTATTTTGTGAAACACAGTTAACGACTCGCTGTTGACTACCTCTTTTTTATCCGCGAATCCGCTTTTATACCCTCATATAATCGCACCAGAAGTCGCTGGAACCTTCTATGTATTCTAGAAAGCGCTAGAATAAACCGCGTCTGGTTTACATGCTTGTGCGATGCGTCATTCTCCCGAATGCGGTAGAACACACCATTTGTTGCTCGACAAGAGGTTCTTTCTTTTTCTCTCTTGTTACATTATCTACCGCTCGTGAGCGGCAGTAAAATGATTATCTGCCGCTCGTGGGCGGCATGAAAGTGATTTACGTGCCATGGCAACAAAGTGACATTTTAGCTTTGTCAATGCAGCATTATAGTGTCACATTTCACTGACGTTTGAAGAAAAACAGTATTATTTTCAGTTGTAAGAAAATGTAAATACAACTCGTCTATTAAGAAATAATTGAATCTTATATATCAATGTTTCCCAAACTTTTAACTCAAGCATCCCTTGAGAAGTTGAGAATCTAAAAGCTACCGTACTCCGTGACATTACAAACTGAAATAGGCAATAACTACATATTTCGCACCGACCATACCGTATCTGCCACAAATCTATCTCTCTATATGCCCATTTACTTCTCGCGGGGGTGAAAATGCACTAAAAATAATTTTTGAAAAGTTGTAGCTTAATTAACTAGCTTCGTATTAATTTGAAACGCTTTTCAATAACTCTTAATAAAAGACCAGAACTTAATAATAAATTTATCAGCTGTAACATATATAGTTTTTATGTTAATCTGGAACCGCCTTAGAGCTTGCCGCGGGCTCTAGTTTGAGAGCCACTGTTCCAAATTATTGTTTCCTTGTTACTGACTTTATAGAGTTCTTTTGATAGATACTTCTATTTTTCATTGAAATTATTTTAATATTACCTTGAGTATCAGTATTTTAAATATTTTCCCAAAATAAAGATACACAGTAACGGGCAAAAAGTATGCACCTAAGAGAAAACCTTTTTCATTTGCGATTTCTAAAAACATCTCTGCTTCTTCTTAAACGTCGGAAAATGTTAAACCATTTGGTCCTGCGATTTTGCTATACGTGGTAAATTAAAAAAACTAAACTCTCTACAAGAGTAAACTAGGTAGGTTAGATTTTAAAATAGCGAAAAATGTAATTAAGAAAACTTATATACAATGATATTTTATTCTCAAATTCAAATTTCAATTTGAAAGGAAATTTCTTTCGCGTTTCGATTCTTTGAATTCAATTACTATAGAAAATCAGTTGTTTAATCTGAAACAATTGAATTAAATATTGTAGTGCCACTTTAGCTGGAAAGATAAGCTAAAATGATCTATTCAAACACAAAGGAAATTTGAAAATCATCATTTATGAAGTATTTCAAAAATTATAAACTTTTTTTGTTACTTATCAGAAATATTTACAATCTGGTCCAGAGTGCAATGAGAAAATATGATGAAAGTGGAACAATGAGTGGAGAGGTAATCCAATGGCTACACTCCAAAGTAATCACAACTACGTAATTTGTTTGACATAAACCATTTGAAACACGGAAGAACGAAAGAGATTAATAACTACATATATTATGGATCCACATCGGTAGGCCAATGTCTATCTACCTTCTATCTATCTTCGACGTACTGCTGGGGGAACGGTCACAGCATCCACCTTTTCGTTAGAGTGCCCAGGAAGATTATTTAAATATTTTCTGGTAAACTTGAGTATTTCGTCGTCAACTAGAGGTATACCTGAGTCTTCGTGGAGAGTTTTATTGGAGACGTACCAGGCGGTAAGGGGCGTCGAATATCATCCTCAATAGTTTCTACTGTAATCTTTGTATGATTTTGGTATTAGAGGGTTTTGCACACCCCCATAACTGAACTCCATAAGTCCAAATGGGCTTGATTACACACATGTAAAGAAGAATTTTATTTTTGATCGTAAGTCTAGAATTTCTACCTATCAACCAGCTCATTTGACGTATCTTAAGGTTAATTTGTATCTTCTTTTTTGTTATATGGGATTTCTAGGTAAGTCTTCGATCCAGTGTTAGACCAAGATATTTTATTTCATTGTAAACAGGAAGGTGAATACTGTGTATTGTTACTTCTGGACAATCAAGCTGTCTTTGGTAAATGTCACTTGAGCTGATTTAAGTTGGTTACCAGTTACTCGCCACTTGTTCAGTCAGACTTCAAGTAGGTTAAGATGATACTGTAATTTGTCGGCGGCAACTTGTAGGTTCTCATCCACAGAAATTAATGCAGTATCGTCCGCAAAAGTGGCAATTTTGATAATATTTGTCGTTGGGATGTCTTTTGTAAAAATTAAATAGAGATAAGGCCCTAGCATGCTACCGTGTGGTACTCCTGATCGAATGGGGCGATATGCAGATGTCTCGGAATTGAACTTGGTTTGAAAGTATCGGCCAGTCAAGTAAGATTTTAGTAAAAGGTAGAAAGAAGTGGTGAAAATAAGCTTTAGTTTATATAATAAACCCTTGTGCCATACACGGTCGAAAGCCTGCTTTATATCAAGAAATGCGACTATACATAGTTTTTTCTCCTCCAGACCTTTAAGTATTTCATTTACAATTCTATGTGTTTTGCTGGATTGTTGAGTGAAACTCACGGAAACCAAATTAGTGCGATGGAATAATTTCATTCAAGTCAACTGTCCTGATAAGTCTCTTCAGTAAAAGTCTCTCAAAAATCTTTGACATGAATGGAAGCAAGCTAATGGACCTATAAGAGGTTGCATCATGTGGTGGTTTACCAGGCTTGTGTACCATTATTATTTGTGCGAATTTCCAAATTATGGGATAATAGGCGAGCCTTAACAATGCTGTTGTAAATGGTGGTCAATAACACGATTGCCTTACGAGGTAGGTGTTTGAGGATTAAAGGTGTAATTAGGTCAAACCTAGGAGCTTAATGGTTTCTGCACTTTACAATTTAATGTTTAACTTCCACTGGAGACAAAATATTTCGTGGTAAATCCATTGAATAATGTATGCTACAAGCAGGTGTTTATACAGCTGTTAAGAAACATTGAAAAGCGAAAATTTTTTATCAATCTCGGGCCTTGATAATTGGAATTTCAGAATTTTTCCGGCTATTTTAAAATTTACTCTTGGATCAATTTCAGTTTTTTGAACATACTTCGTATCCACTTTTAATAACGGGACCGATTTTTTAAAATCGATTTCGATTTTAAAAATCTTCTAATGTCATTCTAATATCCTAGAAGAAGTAAACATTTTTATCAAGAATAATTGTTTTTCAGAAATCGAAAATAAAAAAGTTTCCCAGATATGCACCATACCTTTTGCCGGTTACTGTAAAAGTCGACCTTTACTTTTCGAAGTTTATATTATAAAGAGCAGTGTGTATATAATATTGTGCATTACATTAGAATAACGAATAACACGTCTGTTCTACTTTTTTATATCCGTATTTCAATATATTGTAATATCAATAAATTACTAAAAACAATCTCAATAATGTATTTATTCGAATAATCAGCGTTAACCCTCGTCTGGTGTTTTTTCCTGTGAAAATCCAATTTCATACAGGTTAGCAGGTAAATATTTTCTTTTTTTAGTAAATAGCAGGTCTGATATTGATAATTAAAAATATCCGATTAACTATTCCTGGAAAAAATCAAAACTTTAATCAACAATTCTAAAATTAGACACCAGAAATTTTCAAAATGCATAAAGCAATTTTAAGAACGTGATAGTAACGCATTTGGCAATTTTAATTTAAGGTAATGTAGATAGCTACTTTTTCATACATTTTACCGGCAAAGTAATCTATAATAGTACTGTTTCCGATTTAATGTAGAATCGCAAATTAGCTTTGCTAAATAAATACTATTTTGAAATAATTATTATAATATCATTACTGCAATAAATAAATCAACAAGATCATAGTTTGTTTAAATTATGTCCATCTATGACGAGATCAAAAAGGGTTTGTTTATTGACTCTTTCCGTTGTGAGGCTAAAGATCATTATTAATAAATCAAAATTAACTGTTAAATAATTTAGACGTTAAATTTATTTAAGGATATTATTTAATTTTCAAGATCATATTATATATTATTATTATTATATAGTATTATATAATATTTTTCAAAAAGAGTTTTATAATACTTAGAGAATCTAAAAAGTTTACGTTAAAATAAGAAAACGTAATGATTGTCTAAAACAGTCAAGACAAATTATTACCTACTATGTATTACTTATCAGAACTAACTTACTTTTATAAATAGTTTTCAAATAATAACCGTGAAATTCTTTGTGCAATGATTTAGAAAGCATAATGGCATTGAAAAGATAAAAAAAATAAAAAGTGGTACATTAAAATGTAACGGTTAATGTAGTAAATCTCAATAATTAAATATCCTTTACAACTATCAATTAATATTGCATGGAACTAATTCCATTTTTCTAATGTAATGTAAAGGAACAATGTTTAATGGCGAATATTACCAAAAAAGAACTTCAATGATTTTCAAATAATTTGTAGATGCTTCCTATTGTGCCAAAAAATCTGTTACTTATCTTCAACATAGAAAGATATTAAGCACACAGTATGTCAATTTCAAAAGTATGGTTCATAAATTCACACATAACGGAAAAATTGGGCAAAACTGAAACACTTGTTTACAAATTATTAAGGAGGGATGATGGGAGCTTAAGGGCTGAATTTACTACTCTCTGTCAATCTACCATATCTTCAAAAGAATACCTAGTACATGATTACCTACTTTGACTACTACCTTACCCAAAAAGAAGATACGACTTCGAATTTTTGCTCTATGAAAACATTTACTCGATTGAAGTTAATATGAAGGGGATCACACTCGAATTTCAGAAGCACAAATCACGTCATATGATATGATAATCATATGTAATTCATTAAATGAGATATGTACAGTGCTATTAAATTAACATGCAATATCCTCCATATTGCTTTTGAAAATAATCAAGTCAATGCATTAGGTTAGATTGATTGATTGTGACAAGTACGTATGCATTTTACCACGAACAGAAGTGATTTGTTATAAAAAGTACATTTTTGCATCTTTTATTTTACAATAAATGGTATTTTTATTTACGTTTATTTTTAAAAAACTCAATTAGCATTAAATTAATAAAAGGTTAAGCGGCTAGAGCATCTTGACGCTTATTTATTATTGGTTGCACAAATATAATAGTAAATACAATGGTTTAAGATGATTATTTTAATTTGCAACTACACCACGATATTGCATTTTAATTTAATAGCACTGTATATAGAATGTACAGTGAGCGTAAAACAGCCACAACGCTTTGTGACTTGTAATGGACGGTGGTAAACAAACAAACACCGAAATCTGATAATTTTCCGATTTGTGATTGTTTTTATTGATTTGCGATGCGTAGTGTACAATGATGAAACAAACGGCCACGATGCGTTTTGACGTTATAGAACACTCAATAAAAACAACCAATAAAAATAAAAACGCCAATAAAAACGTCCACAAGCCGGAAAATTATCTATTTTCGGTGTTTGGTCATTTAACATTGTCTACAATGCGTTGTGGTTGTTTTTTCCCTCAGTGAGCGTTTTCGATGTTTGAGCGTAACCTACACTGCTATTAAATTAAAAGGAACTTATGTGCAATATATTCTATATTGCATTTGAAAATAATCAAGTAAAAGCATTATATACACATAGGCAACCAATTATACGCTATTTTATACGATTTACATATATAAATAGTACTGTATACATAATGCCCTATTGGTATAGAGATCTAGTATATTGGTCTAATTGGGAAATTATGTTATGAGTTGAGGTTGTTCTGATCTTATTTCGCTGATAATAGGCAGTAAAAGTCAAATTATTTATTATCAAATTGTTACTGGTTCAATCTATTTTATTAGCGACTCGCAAAATTCTGCAAATTCCAGTTTGTTTAAATTTTTTGGGTAACTCATGATTAAATTTCACATTATGGACTTATATTTGTTTCTTGTAATTCTCGAAGAATATTTAGTGGGGTTTTACATTTGCCTTTTTAATTGTCTCTGAATAAACATTTTAATTTTAGCATCAATGGAAGTGGCTTCACTGATTCATTCAATTTGCATTGTTAAAGATCTTTTTCAATATCTAATTGAAAGATATTGTAAAAGGATTTTACTTCTCTTACCCTTATTCAATTCTAAGTTAGTATCGTCCAACTACAAAAATCTTACAAAATCTATGTGCGTTCATATGATATACTGGAATACACAAGGCCCTACTTACTTTTTAAAGTTCTAAGGTGCTGGAATAATTCTTATCCTACTTGAAGATATGCTGGGAAGATCGTTCTTTTCCCAAAGCCGTCAGTTTAAACTGATCAATCAAACACGATTGATTTTTTCTACCTCCCAACCTAGAAGCAGCAGTTTTAAACCGTTTGCTTGTAAAATCACGTTAGTTGATTATCTTATTCTTAATTTAGTTGTCATTTAATGCCAACTATATGCCGGTCGATATTTTGATCACTTTACTTTTATGAAATAGCATTATCCCACTGCAAGTTTATATGTATTTCACTATATTTAGGCCATTTGGTGTTTAATCAAAGTTTATATATACGAGGTGTGACAATTTAATTCCCGGAATGCACTTGTAACAAACATATGTTCAAAGCTGTACGCTAGTGGCTATTGTCACCTTCAAAGTACTCCGCTTGTGCAACTTTACACTGGTTTAGGCGGTGCTGCCGTTTCTTAAAACAGGCCTGAAAGTCTTTTTCCGGAATAGTCTTTAGTTCCTTTATCACATTTTGCTGGATATCAGCTATGCCAGAAAATCTTCGTCCTTTTAGCGCAGTCTTTAGTTTAGGAAACAGCTAAACATCATAGAGATATAAGTCGGGTGAATAAGCAGGATGATCTAATTGGGTAATCGATATTTTGATCAGAAATTCTTTCCTGAGGAATGCACTATGACTGAGCGTGTTATCGTGATGGATGATACATTTGTCAGGCCACAATTAAGTTCTTTTCCTCCAAACAGAATCTAGTAATCTTGTCAGCAACTCTAAATAGCACTGTTGGCTATTAATCTCACACTTAATCATCTGTCAGATCTTACCAAATCTCGCACTCTGTTCACATTTGTGTCCGTTACTTGTGTTGTTGACAATCCACTTCTGAGATCTTTGTTGACATCTTCTCGCCCATCTTTGAATCTTTTATGCCACTCAAAGACACTTAACTCTTTTACGCCATCCACATCATATGCCATTTTCAACAGCTCCAAGGTTTCAGTGGCAGTTTTGCCTATTTTCACAAGAAATTTTATGTTAACACGCTGCTCCAAATTTCGGTTAGTCATTTTCACGGTAAAGTTCATATGTAGACCATTTTTGTTTTCGCAAAAGTCAACTAACAAATTGCTCCATCGGCTTGAGATTTATGTACGCATTGATTAAAACATGTCCGAACATATCTATTCTTGTAATTTTTGCCAAATAAGCCCACGGACGATTCCACGCGACCATCCCGGGAATTAAATTGTCACACCTCATATGTCCTATTAACAAGTAATTGGAGGTCTCATTTAAAATTAAGTTTATTATTATAAAAGGTTATTAAAAATGCTTTTTTAGCTTATTCTTAACTGCAGAATTCTTTATGATATTATTTAGAAGGTGATTCTAACTTGCCATTGGATATTTGCCACTAGACAAATGCAAGAGTGATTATTCTGCGTAGTGGTGAAAAGGGTGGTAACAAAGTTACAAACAAACCCTTGAAGATGTAGTTGTACTTATGTATATTTACATTTTTATTATGTAAATTAGTTTTCTTACTTGAATTGAAGAATTGTCTTCAAGCTCAACAAGCCTACAATATTAGCAAGTATGCTTGACCGTCACATATCGCACATATTTTCTGGACGGCGGACGCGGCGTGTAGTGAAGAATAGCTGGACCGGACGGAGGAGAATCCAGTGCCCACCGCTCGTCCCATTCTGGCATTACTGCTGTAGTATCGTCTTTTTCTATCTGCGCAGAATAACCATTCGTACATTGGTCTAGTAGTAATGGCCGAATTGTATATCCGTTCAGGTTTTTATTCCCACAGTATTGCAATAAACATGTGAAAACATAATTGTTGCATTATTATTAGATCCAGGAAAGATGAAATGATAAGAAAATGTGTCCAAAATTTTTATAACTAATTCGTAAATGTAATTCACACACAAAATATTTAGTTTTGTACATCCCTTGTCACAGATTGTAGATTTCATTACGGTGTTTGTGTAATATTACACCTTCACAGTTGTCCAATATAAGAAATCATTTTAACTTATTATAAACACAAAAAGCAATTTATTTACTATTTACTTGGTCCATTATGCATGCTTTATACGACTGAAATAGACACGTGTGGTGACAGTGGCGTAACATTGTAACAGTTGAGGAAGGTGCACCTAATTCGGCAAATTGATGAGACCTATGCTACAATAAGTATAAGTGTGCCTTTTAACGATGTTCGTTCTCATTGTCGAAGTGCAAATAGTATATTACATGTTGAGTTGGTAAAGGATATCTTTACAAGCGAAGCGATAATTGTTTGACCGAGACGGTACGTCGAGGTCAAACAATATCGCGAGGCGTGGAAACTTTACCAACGAAACATGTATACTATTTTATTCACAATAATTAGACTTACGACGTAATCAAAATAAAAAGTAATTTTAAATTTTAAAATAAATTTTTTATAAACTGTCATAACACGGCCTACTATATTGATCTAGTAGGCCGTGGTCATAATTTCAATCAGACCCATCTATCGACCAAAAGAAATTTTAAGTAAGGTTTCATTCATCGTCGCTAGATGGCAATCTATGCGCTCAGTATTTTAAAATTAGAAATTAATTAATTCCATTGTAATTATTAAATATAAAATACGGAAAAATAAAAATAAAACTAATATTAAATAAAAAATATGTTTATTCACAATCATATTGCAATATGTACATTTCATATGTTGTAAAAACCTTGGAAAGTAAGCTATTGCTATAGCACCACCAAGGTGGTTAACAATTTCCTTTACATGTCTGTAAAACTGACATGTAAAGTTATGGCCAACTTTTTTTTCTGAATATTTTAAAACAGGACGTTTTATACGATTTAAATTTATAAGTTTTAAAAAAATAAGTTTTTATAAATATATTTTTTGTACGACCATGCTATTTCGAATTGTTTACCATACTTGGTTTTAGAACAGTAGGTTATGTTTACTGGTTGCTAAGCAAAAACGCGTCGGTAATTACTTACCGTTCAGTTCTGTCAAAAACAGGACGGTAAGTAAATTATATGTAATTTATAGAATAAATGCATGATCTTTAGATGTCTCTTTCGCGAATTTGACAAATATCGTAACATTAAGCAATAATAGTAATTACAAACGTATCCATGGTAACGACAAAAATATCGTGACATTCAAAAATAAAATTACAAACGTATCCATGGTAACGACAAAAATATCGTGACATTCAAAAATAAAATTACAAACGTATCCATGGTAACGACAAAACCTACTTAATATTTGGTGGATATACAGGGCAAAAATAAATTATGTTAAATCTATTTTTTTACCATCTTCGGGATATTTCCTTAGTTAATACCTTTGTATTCATAGTGATCGTACAAAAAATATTATAAGCATCTCGAACAGTAATGAGTTTACCGATCTCCTCCAATATTGGCGACTTCGCTTGTCGTCGATCGGTAAACTGTCCTTACTGTTCTTGATACTTAATATACTATAATGCTAAAAACATATTTTTTATTGAATATTAGTTTTATTTTTATTTTTCCGTATTTTATATTTAATACTTACAATGGAATTAATCGATTTCTAATTTTAAAATACTGAGCGCATACATTGCCATCTAGCGGCGAAGAATGAAACCTTACTTAAAATTTCTTTTGGTCGATAGATGGCTCTGATTGAAATTATGACAGTTTATAAAAAATTTATTTTAAAATTTAAGAGCGCGCTTGATAACGCAAAACTGCAGAAATTACCCCTTCCACTGCGCCGTAAAAGAAAATTAATTAGATAACCCATCTTTCACTGGTTTCTTTCCTTTCAGACAGAAGATATGACTAATTCAACATTGGAATTCCCAAATATTCCGACCAGGTCGCTCGTAAATTACTGTTATAAACAACACTAAACATATTAGGTTTCATTTTCATTTTTATAAGCGTCAGTTTTATAATTGTTCATTTTTCTGTTTATCAAAATGAAAGACATTATTGAATGTCTACTGAAATCTCTTTCTTTAAATTAAAAGTATTTATTATTATATTATTAAGAGTTACGAATTAAATTAATAATATTAATTTAGTTTCATATTATTAAAGGGTTTATGTTTAATTCCTCCTATGGATGTCAAGGTTATTGTTATTATGCTTATCAACTATCAAGCTATAATAGCATAAACTATTTAAAATACTTCTAGTTATTATTAAAATAGGAGATTTCTAGTGGAAATCAATTTTTCAGTATGTGGAAGTTTCAATTAAAAAAAAGCATAGAATGCAAGAGTTTATACATTTTGCTAAAAGACACAGTTAGAGGTTACTATACAGGGTGGCCTAAGGAATACATACGTATCTATTTCTCTAAGCAAGAAAATCAAACAATTAAGTGAAAATATTTATTAAACATACATGTATGTCGTAGACTTTTGGTGTAATGCGTTATTCCGCGGAAAACATGGTAATATTATCTATATGACACCATAAGAAGACTTATTTGAAATATTGTATTCGGCACATATTTCACTGGGCCATGGTACTAGAGATAAAATGATTTTTGCTTTAAAATCAGACCACATCATTCCACGACCTGTTTTCGGATATTTTTACAATCGTGTGAAATTCGTCTTAAGAAAAAAAATGGTAAAATCGAAACATACAAATTTGGTTACTAAACCTATAGTTTTAAAAGAATTTTGTTCTCGGGGCCAAGTTGATTTGATCTATTAGCAGTCATGTCAGGATAAAGAATACAAATTGTTACTAAATTATTAGAACCATCCCACAAAATGTATTTGCCTACGTCCTTTGAAATCAAAGAAAGCTGTTGAAGTAGCTTAGAAGTTTTTGAAAATCTTCCATGAATTTGGATCTCCAGCAATATTACAAAAGCGACAATGACCGCGAATTACATTGATTCAGCCTGTACTTTATAATAATAATAATAATAACTACTACAACCCATAGCCTAAACCAAGGCCCCAGAAGCTATAAGCTTGTGCGGGAGGGAGGGGGCGATTATTATTATTATGTAGGCCCAATGTGCGGCTGCAGCCGACTTACAGATGAAGA
This sequence comes from Agrypnus murinus, assembly GCA_929113105.1. Classification (NCBI taxonomy): domain Eukaryota; kingdom Metazoa; phylum Arthropoda; class Insecta; order Coleoptera; family Elateridae; genus Agrypnus; species Agrypnus murinus. Next base: position 127,409,494 of record OV816024.1, on the reverse strand, counting down.
AGCTACACGGTAGCTTCTTCAGATAAAGACTGGTTTTAGTTTTAGTTATAACCGGTCTTTATCTGAAGAAACTATTGTGTGGCGAAACGACAGTTATAATTTATAATTAAATATTTGAGTGAAGATTTTAATAGTATTTTATTGTGTTATTGTATTTAAAATTATATTCAATAAACAATTAGCCAATCGCACACAGTGTATATCAATAAACAATGGAATTTCTAGCTTTTCACCAGTAGTAAGAGGAGTACCTCGTGGTTTTATATTGGGACCCCTTCTCTTTATAATTTATTATAATTTTCACACATAAAGGGTGTGCAGGAAAAGATCTGGCCACAGAAACATCAACAAACTAGGGTCTTCTGAAATTAGTTATTACCTAAAACTATTATTAACTTTTAACATATATGTTGCTTTTGTAACGTATTTCCATATAATTGTACATTATTACTGTCTATAACTAAAATTTTTAACTTTTCGTATCACATCAGACATCAAAGTTTGTACAGCCGTAGTAGTAATCTTTTTGTCAGGTTATTCCACTTTTTCTGAAAAGCAACAATTTCATTACCAGTTTCTTATGTTTATCTGGTGGGTTGCTATCTTTAGGTACAAAAGTGGTTCCATTCTTGCATGCCAATCAGTGGCAGATCTGGCCAAAACAGAATAGAAACATTATGACTTCTTATAAATTGTAGCAGGCACTTTTTTAAACCTTCTAAATAGATTTCAGTGTTGATGTTACCTTTCCTTACAAAATTCGAACTTCTTTTTCGCCCGTAAATGCAACAGTGTAAGTCGCTTACCAGTCCAAATATTTTTTAGAAGATTCCGAAATTTTCTTTTGTTTATATTTGTCCTCAACTCCGCAAAGTTGTTTGCAAGTAAGAAATTATTGATCGGGAAGCTGTTGAAAGTCATTTTTGACGTAGTACGGTTCATTGTCCATTGTTACACATTCTGCTTTCGTTAAAAAATTGGTGTACAGTTTTTTGCGAAGGCCTTCACCATGGAATTTTGTTTTGCTTTCCGATCCGGAGTTTTCTGCACCTAGAATGTTTTCAGTCCATCCCTGTCTTTTGCTTTTTGAACATGTAATGAAGATTTTCCAATCTTTTAAGCCACATCCCCCACTGACAAGTTCGGATTCTGCGTGAAAGCTTGCATCACCTTCCTTTCCCTTTTTTATATATTGCACCCGATTTCCTACAAGAACCTGGCTCCCTATCTATTGTTAAGTGTTCAGAGAAATTGTTTAAAACATTTGCTACGGCCGATTTGGCATATATTGACATTTCCCGATCGCGCAATCTGACATTGCAGGATTTTCACAATGTTTGTGCAATATTTTTTGACGAACCTCGTATTCTTTTGAATTTATTTGAAAACTACACAACGAAAACACTTTGAAAATGTCATTTACTTTAAGATATCAATTCAAAGAAGCTATTGCTGCAATGCCACTTTGGTACCTGCAGTGTAGGTGTTATGTCATATTTAGGTGGCCAGCTTTTTTCGTGCATGCTCTTTACATATGTTAAAACGTAAATTGAAAATGTTCGCTGACGATTCTTAATTTCTATATTCCTTTTGTTTATAAGTTGTATATGCCAGTTCAAAATTTTCTTTCAAGTTTGATTAATTCAAAGCTTTAAACACAACATGCTAGCGTGCTTAAGGAAACATGGTAAAGAGGACAGAAAATATAACAAAAAATAATTATATACAATATTTACAACTTTCTACGTTTACAAGTGAGTGGAGTAGGAGGGGCGGAGTTGTCGTTAGAGTCTTCTTGTGTTGGTGGTATTGGATCGATGTCATCCTTGTTCTCGTCGATAAGAACGTCTGGCCTGTTTTCGTAAGATTGCTCACAACAGAATTTGCAGAGGGTGGAGCATTTGAGTCCAGCTTTTCTGCAGCCACAAGCTCCCATGCACCCAGTTATATATTTGCAAGATGCAGTTTACAGTAATTTGAGAGGAGCAGCATCCTCGTCCAGCCCTACCCAGATGATTCTTTTCAATTCCCATCCACGCCATGACCTGGTGGTATTTCCGGAGGGAATGGTACTGCGCAGCATCTGTTGTAGGTGGTAGCTTTGCCAAATTGAGTTTGGTGCTGCTGGTCATGAATTTGGTATAGTGGAGAGAGCTGAGGGATTAGTCATTGTCCTTCCTCTCCCCGCTCTACTCTCCCCTAGACCTCTCCTCGGTTCGCTCCACTAGTATACTCTCCTGCTGTTTTCCCCCCATCCTTATCGTCTAACTGTTCCACATTCCCCCTTTTTGTGTGCCACTAGGAATGAAAGACTCCATACCTGCGACTGGTTTCCATCGTGTTGATTCTGACTAACGCAGTGTTGGGCATCAATCAATTAAATTTTTAATCAATTAATCAATTGATTGAAGATTTCATTGTGACATTTCAATTGCAATTATATGTAATTGCAATTAACCTCTTAATTGCAGACTGCAACTAAATTTAATTGCAGTTAACCTTAGTTTCAATTAATACGTCAATTGCAATTAAAAATCACAACTAAAATTGTTAACTAAATACTATTTATGAAAGTTTTAATTTAAATTAAAAAAATAACTATGAAGGTCATTCTAGTATTTTGTAATAACAGCAGATCACATTTCAATCTTGTCCCAGACTTTTAAACAAACCCTAATAAATAAAACGAGCAAGTGAAATATCTTTATGCATGTATTATTGCATTGTAGTATTGGGTGCACAAATAAACTTTGTAAACTATTAAAAATGTATTATCTGCACAATCTCTATAAAAATATAAATCGTAAAATGCTTTTAATAAGAACTAGCGAAATATATTGCGTGTTGCCTGAAAATGTAATGTCCCAGCAGTAATTACAAATAAAATGCATCTGATTTCTTAAGGAATGTATTATTATACAGCAATATCCCGTCTTTTTAATAAATATCAGGTTAATTGTCATCATAATGAAAAGCAATTGTTAATTGTAATGACAATTACAATTAATAGATTAACTAACAATTAATTAATTGTGAATTGTGGGAGCAACTAACAATTAATTAATTGTTAATTGCCAGAACAACTAACAATTAATTAATTGTAATCATGCAAAATAAAAAATATTCACAAATAATTAATTTAATTGTCAATTGCAATTAACAATTACAATTTTAATTGTCAATTGTTAATTGCCAGTAAGATTTAATTTTGCCCAACACTGGACTTACGTACTTTGTATACAATACATACATATACATAATTAAGTTCATTTTGCATCTATAAATATTATCTTTTTTCTTTTTTTTCCCGGTAGCTTTAATTGAACTTGATTTCAGTAGGCTATCGCGAATTTACTCTATTTGAATGTTTGTTATGAATTTTAATGTGTTATGTAATATTATAAGGAATTAGAACAATATTTACTTTTATTGATGAGTAGAATTTCTTTTCCTGTTAAATTGCAGAATTTGCATACATATATATTTACAATACTTTCATTGTATAATGTAAATAATTGCTGATTACGATTAATGATTAATGTCTTATAATTAAAAAACATTTCTTAGGGAAATCGAAATTGACTTTTTAATCTGTTTGAGTCAGATATCTTATCATATAATGTCGTACATGGACTGTTTCACTATTATTCAGTGCAGCAGTAACAAATCAGATAGACACATCACCGCTGGGTTATAGAAAAGGCTGGTTACAGCCTTTTCTCCCTCTCTCGTAAATTTTTAACAAACTTTCGGCATTGTACAACAATTAGACGACATTGTACTGTATTTAAAAATACTTTAATATTATCTAATTGTCTATCACTATTTCTTTTAAATTGTATCCACGTGCGGGTTATCTAGTGGTTAATATGTTTATGTTTATTGGATTCTGATTATATGTAGAAATTGGATTATTTTCTGTAATTTTACATTAAATTACCTCAATTATTTAGAATGTAAACATGCAAAATCATAATACATATACAAACAAAAATAATAATAACACTATATCATGTTGCAAAATTGAGAGCTTCCTTGTTCTAACTGCCCTCATTTAATTTAATAACTTTTACTTACTCAAATATTAGAGACACGAGATACAGCTGATGCAACGTAATATTGTATTGCATTAACTAGACAATTTTATTAAAGGTGTTGTCAAGTGGATTTACAACTTCACCTTAATAAATTAAACAAAAAATATAGATAGCCATTTCAGAAGTAAAATTTCTAAATTCTTAAAAATAAGCCTGTAATTAATTTTTGAAGTTGAAAGATTCGAAGCGTGTGACGTCACACGTGCACGCGCCTAATATACACAGTATACTAAACTGCTTAGGTAGTAGAAATCCGACCACAAATCAGTGTATTTTACGTGTTTGGAGGTAAATAAAAATTTTTGTATTAGGTTATTTATTGCTTATTACTATTGTATAGTTACCCATTAAAACAACATGCCTCGATGTTGTATATTCGGTTGCAAGAATACCGAAAAGGCTGACAAATATAATTTTTCTTATCCACATAAAGATAAAAATCTTAAAATTTACCGACAGTCGATGCAAAAAGTGAAAAGGGTTGATTGTATCAAGAAACTTTTCCAAGAAGTTTGAATGAATGGCTCGAGAAGATAACAACTATTTGTAATAGAGAATAACTTTGCTGATCCTACGTATTGAATGAAAATGATAAATACGCAGCCATAATCTCTGGAAATATATCCACAGCAGGGCTTCCTTCGTTAGAGGAAGCAAAAAAGTAATTATTCCAGATATAATCATTAGATGTCCTTATCATTATTACTAAATAGAACGTATTTATAAATGTAATACTTTAATTAAACGTGAAAACTAGGAGTACATGTTATTTTTAAAGTTATTTTTACTTCTTTATAACTTATGTAAATATTTAGTTAACATAAAATATTAAAAAAATTATTCCTTTTTCTTAATCGAAATAATCTGGATCTTTCCCTTCTGTTAGACGAAACCTTGTATACACATCATTATCATCGGGATATTCGCTTATTTTTGAAACCACACAAGCAGGTATTACCTTCTTTTTATTTTTTCCCAAACGCAACCAAGAATTTTCCCAATAAATAAATTGTTTATATGATATATGCCGCCACTAACGATTGCTTAATTCAGTAAGACATTTTCTATTAGTTTGATCCGCTCTTAATAGCATCTGGTAGCGAGAAGCTTGCAAAGTGTCTAGATTTAACACTACACTATGAAAAGATTCGTGCTAAATTATGCACACAACCTTTGAAATTTGAAATTTCATTTGTTTTCACGCATCAATGTGATTCATACTTTACGTAAATTTGAAATTACACCAGGCGACGATTCCGATACTAATATTGTCTTAGTCTTGTGATAAATCGTTAACCGATGCCTCCGAATCATTCAAAGTGTTCATATGCATATGGTGTAATTTTATCGTATATAATATCACAAGTGGTCTGATTTTTCCGACAAAATTTGTCGTTTCAGATGAGTAGCTTTGCAACGAAAATTACACGAGTCGACGCAGGAGACGAGTGTAATTTTCCAAAAGCAAAAGCTACGAATGTCTTAAACGATAAATTTTGCAAGAAAAAATTAGACCACGAGTTGTATTCGGCTTATTTAGCGTGTGTAGTTAATATTAATTTAATTAAATTTGACATTTCATTTTGACAAGTGGTTTTTTCTTAGTGAAAAAACCGCTAGTGGTTTTTTCACTATAAAACTAATTTCATTGGTCCCAATTTGAAAAATTCTGTAATTGGATTGGTTAAAAATTTTCGAGTTGGATTGTCCATTATATATTAATACATTGTAGCAATAAAAATTGCAATAAACACTTAAATAAACTAGAACTAAACCCTATACGTACAGCAAGTGCTTTGTCGTATGCACGTGTGACGTCACACGGCCGAGTTCGAGTTAAGCGGCAACGGGTTTACAATACCTTTAATTTAATGATGGATTATTTACTCACAAATAATTTTTGTTATTTAAGTAAATCACATTTAAATAATTAAAATTCTAATCTGCAGGTTTGGAAGAAGAGGCCCATTGGTAATAGCCGTTGTAATACAAGTGATTAGTGGAGTAGGTGCTGCATTTTCGCCATGGTTTTGGCTTTTCCTAGTTCTGAGATTTATTTGTGCTTGTGCAACAGGAGGAACTATGATTACTAGTTTTGTACTAGTTATGGAACTAATAGGTAAGGTCAATAGGATTGTAAACCTTATTATTTTATCTTATATAAAGTTCAAAAAATGATAATTTATGAAACACCTGCAGTCTTTTAGTATTGACGCCCTGGCTTTATCTATTTTGTGTAAATACTAGCATACTTAATATAAAAAACAATAAATATTAACGTTATATTATGTAACTTTCGAAATGTTTGCTATTTAACCTCCACTTGCATATATTATACATATACAAAAATGTTACATAATTTTTACTATCTACTAATTATGCATGGTGATAATTATAAAAAAAATTGAACAAAAGGCTTCAAAATAAAATTGTGTTACAAGGTAATTATAGCCAAAGATCAGAGACAAAAATGTATAGTTTCTCCGGAAGAGGAAGCTGATGAAAGCAGATTTCATGGTCGAATCAGCATTTAACATTAAATTGTACTTGAACTTTCAGTCGATACAGTTCAAGGACGCGGAAAATGGGAAATATCTACTTCGCATACAGACTCAAATCTTAAACACTATAATGCAACATTTATAGTGCAAAAGCCATAATTCCGGCTAATACTAGTTTATAATCTTTAGAAAGTAATTTTAACATTCCTCTGAAATTAAGTATAATAAACCAGATATACGATCCAGATATAAACCATTATATATTTTTGACTTACGAAATATTGCAAATATGATTTTTTTCCTATTTCATAACATTGGGAAAAACAACTAACTTTATTAAATTGATTTTTCAATTTATTACAAGTACATATAAAAATTTGGTATGTGACATAATTATGTTCCCGGGATAACAGAAGTCAGTGTACCTTGCTACCTGCATAAACTAGAAATTGAAGAAAGAAGATAGATGACCATATTAGCAGTAATCAAACATAAAAAGTAATTTCATTTATCTATTGATTAAAACGGCATTAGATTATATTTTCAACTTAGATATTAATTAAATAGCTTAACTAGCCGAAGATACCGATCACAATTAAAATTACATAATAATGCATGAATTTCAACTTTCCGGGCTGATAGATTTTTAGTCCGGTTCGAGTTATTAAACGAATACCCGATTAAGTATATTCAAAAGCTTTACGTTTATCTATGTTGACACCGGGCTGCTGTAATTGTAGCACGGCAATTGACGGCAAAGTTTATTCGTGTGTGTTTATGTTATCTGGAACAAAACACTATACGTAATAGTGTTTTGTTTTTTATCCTTGTAGAATTATCTATATTCAGTTTTAATACCACGAGAGCAAACGAAAATAATCGATTATACCTACCGAGCGACGAGACGTATTCTGCGAAACACCACGACAGCGTAGCTGGAGTGGTGTTTTAAGGAATACGTCGTGTCGCGAGGTAGGTATAAGATTATTTTCGGTTGCTCTAGTGGTATTCGATACGATTATATAACAAATAAAATTTAGAATCAACTATTATTTTTATTGGTATTAATATGCTTTTTTGATGCTTTTTTGACAGATTAATTTAATTTATTGCATGCACAGGTATGTCGATGACTTCAAAATAATTGTTACTCTGACAACGATTGCTTGAACCAATAGTGTTGCAGGCTTGGAAATACCGAAACGATTATACAACGTCGTGAAGCGTATATTCACTTATCTATATGTGGTAACTAGGATAATTCGCAACTACTATTGGCTAATTTTATTATGAGTTGTATAATCAATATTAATTCCGTTGGTGTAATTTTGTTTTTTTTGGCAATAAAATTAAATTTTTTTATCAGTATAAATAATAAAATTGCAGTAATGTATTTTTGGTTCAAAATATTAAAAACTTTAATTCTAAAGTTATAGAATAGTTTGTCAAACATTTACAAAAAACACCGCATAGACTTTATTTTAGGCTATTAATAAAATTAAGGTAAGATTTTCTATTTTTTTAATTTTTCTGCAGTCCTTACTCCTAGAACTCACGAACAGCTGCTGAGATATGTTTCTATTGCAGTGTTTGTTAATCATTTTGCAGACATTGTAGAAAAAGCACCAGTGGAAGGTTAAATAAAATCCCAAAAACTCAATGAATAGATGAGTCGAGATTTATTTGAACTGATAGTCCCTAAATGGTTGTTTATAAAATTGTAGGTTAATTCTCTTCATTCTCCTGTAAACATATTAATTAATTATTTTTTCTTCAGACGTCACAGAAACATGACATTTTGGATCTAATCTCATGAAGTAGAAATATTATTTCTCTGCCGCCGGCTATAATGAATATTATAGCCGGCGAGAAGAACCAATCATAATCATCGAATCAGTGTCACATTTCACATTTTCACATTTTTAACATTTCATTTATTTGCTAAAATACAAATTAAATGTACAGTTTGTTACATTAGAGTTTTCAAATTTTAAACCACTTGACACTAAAGAGGACTGAACATTTTTCTTTGCTGTGGACTCCATTGTAGACATTTCCTCATTTTCGATGCAGACATTACTTGTACTTGCTACATCAAAAGGAAATATCTTCATCGCACTATCTTTTTTGTTCGAGAGCGATTCTTCTATGTAGCCTTCAGCTACACTGCTAGATTTCCAACCTCCCAAACGTTTCAAAGACATTAGATCTCCTCCGCCGTCTACCAACAGTGTAGCTGAAGTTCGTCTCAAGCCATGTCCGGTGTATTCTTCAGGATGTGGCAATTTCAGGTAGGATGCTACCTCTCTAGGGACACTGCCAATTTTATGTACGCCCATAACGGATCTATAACATTTTCCATTTCCATACTTTACAAAAAATCGCCTGTCATGAAAATTCGATATTGTCTATAAAGTTGCAAAAAATTTTCGCCAACAACTGTGAATGATCTGCTCTTCTTTGTTTTGCTGTTAGGTATCTTAATATGGAGCAAAGATCCCATATTTTCTATGTCATCTACTTTCATTCGAACCATTTCATCACATCGACAGGCCCCAGACACTCCAATTATTAAGACAATCTAAAAGAAGACCCTTTAATTTTGTGCATTGTCTAAATCTAAAGCTTACCTTCATTGCTAAATATTTTTCGTTAGGGGCTTCAGACAAGAATTTTTCTACTTGCTCCTTTGTAAACACTCTCGACTTCTTCGGACTATAACCTTCATTCTGTTTTTTGAGAAATGCTCTTAGTTTCAAATACTTGCTAATATCTACTCCATGCTTAATGCTTAATACAGTTTTAATCATAGAATAATTTGCCCACATCGTCGAGGACTTGAATTGCTTTTTTGTCGCCAGCTCGCAGAAATACGCCAACAATGTAGTTTCGCAATAATTGGAAACGTTTTTGTATTTACACCATTTTGTAAATTTTTGGAATGCGCCTTCATATATAGAGCTTGATTTTGTCGGCATTAAATTATCTATTGCCAGTTTGGCAGCTTCGGCTATTTCGGGTGGGGTACCCGAGACACCATCATTTTCTCCGCACCACATATTTTAATCTCACACAACCTACAATATCTCAAATTTAATACAAAAAGTATAAAAAACGATTAAAAAGTACTTACGAATGGAGTATTTACACCCACTTTTGATGAAATTGAAATTTTCAATTGAGAAAATTTTGCCGACGAATTTTTTTTTCACGTTGTTGATGACAGTGTTGTCAAGACAATGTTTTCATACCACACTATACCATTTACAGTATGATTTCACACATATGAAATATGATTTCACATTAACGAAAACTGATTTTACATAAATGAAAACAGAATTCATAATAACGAAAACTAATTTATCATTCACGAATTATGATTTTACAATAATGAAAACAGAATTTGCAATTTTGAAAACTAATTTCAATTAAATGAAAATAGATTTTACATAATAGGCAATAAGTTGTAAAATTTTATTATAAAGACAAATTTTATTTTCTATTAACTGTACTAAAAATGCCTCTTGGTAAATACAACAAAATTTCGCCGAATAACAGAGCTGGATTGTTCAAGAATATATGATGAAGACAAAGATTGGAGAAGAACAGCAAAGCTTTATAGGTGTCAACATAGATACAGCGTATGCTGTCGGAAGAGGTTGTCCTTTTTTCGGCCATTACAACTAAGCACCACCTATTTCCGAATTTGGAATGCATATTTTGGAAGATATTTTCAATGTTGCAATTTAAGTGATGCCACATCTCTTAGATATGATTTCACATTAACGAAAACTGATTTTACATAAATGAAAACAGAATTCATAATAACGAAAACTAATTTATCATTCACGAATTATGATTTTACAATAATGAAAACAGAATTTGCAATTTTGAAAACTAATTTCAATTAAATGAAAATAGATTTTACATAATAGGCAATAAGTTGTAAAATTTTATTATAAAGACAAATTTTATTTTCTATTAACTGTACTAAAAATGCCTCTTGGTAAATACAACAAAATTTCGCCGAATAACAGAGCTGGATTGTTCAAGAATATATGATGAAGACAAAGATTGGAGAAGAACAGCAAAGCTTTATAGGTGTCAACATAGATACAGCGTATGCTGTCGGAAGAGGTTGTCCTTTTTTCGGCCATTACAACTAAGCACCACCTATTTCCGAATTTGGAATGCATATTTTGGAAGATATTTTCAATGTTGCAATTTAAGTGATGCCACATCTCTTAGATATGCAAACCATGTCGAACAGTATTATGCTGCATCCTGCATCATTGTGGGAGGAAGACATTACTGAAATTTAATTAAACTTAATTTTCAACTTATTCTTGTTTATAAAAATCTTGTTAAATCAACATTATTTTCAATGTATTTACTTAAAAAACGTTGTAACATTATAGGCAATAAATACAAGTTAAAATCTGTTTTCATTTAGATGAAATTGGTTTTCAAAAGTGCGAATTCTGTTTTCATTAGTGCAAAATCAGAATTCATGAATGATAAATTAGTTTTCGTTAGTATGAATTCTGTTGTCATTTGTGTGAAATCAGCTTTCGTTAATGTGAAATAATATTTCACATGTGTGAAATCATACTGTAAAAGGTATAGATAAGTTGGTATTATTCAAACATAATTCAAATTTCATCATTTTTGTAATTTGAATGTATGAATTGAATGTTTTTTAACGTCTGAAGAAAAAATAGTATATGTTATTCGGAGCAAAAGTATTTTTATGTGGCTTGGCTGGACTTACCTGCCTCGCAAGCTCGGCAGCTAAACTGTCCAGCCGCGCCATATAAAAATATCACTTTTGCTCCTAACAACATAATATACTATTATCCACAATCACTATATAATAAGGTAATAATTGAACTCCTTGCCAACGTATAATGTGGTTTATAAAACTCTAGGGTTTCTATACATAAAACACATGGAATTATAATGATTGTTGAACACACTAGCAACCAGTAAAGCAAAGGTACTACGACAAATGGAACACGAATAATGATTTTCAAGGTAACATCCGCCGTCGCAGTAAAATGTCATAGTTATTTATTGTATAAGTGTTTCAGAGAGCATTTTATCCACGCAAGAATGTTTAAACGCGAGAGCTTGCTCGAGCGTTTAATTTTCTTAAGTGGATAAAATGCGAGTGAAACACGAATTGCAATACAACATTTTATCCACAATTACAGCGATTTAAAATCAGAATCGCCAAAATTTCATCTCATGTCATCAAAAAATGATTTGACATTACACTCTGACAGCGGATGTCACCTCAAAAATCATTGAAATTAACTAAAAAACATGGGAGGTGTTGAATCGTCGCTATTTATTTTCGATTGTTTATCGACTCCATTTGTACAAAACGCTGTGCAAGTTGGTGAAAATGGAAGAAAGTGATACTATTCCTGATACAATTCTTGAGGAAGCTGAAGAAGCGACTCGCCAGTTATTGCCTGCGAAGTCCAGGGAACATTATGAAAAGGTATTTTCAGAATTTAATGAATGGAAGGAAGAACGGGGGGTAATGACAATAAGTGAGGAAGTTCTGCTATCGTATTTCTTAAATTTGAAGAAAAGGTATGCAATTTCATCCATGTGGTCGAAGTACTCGATGCTGAAGGCCGCTATAAAGGTCTATAAAAACATAGACATTGGAAAATATAGTAAGCTCATGGCCTATCTGAAGAATCAGTCAAAAGGATACAGGCCGAAGAAAGCTGCAGTATTGGAAAGAACACACGTGGAAGAGTTTTTGACAAGAGCTTGCGATAAAGAATATTTGATGATCAAGGTAATCTCTGTCATTACATAGACATTGTAGATAATAAATTTTGGAATATTTTAGGTTGCATTAATAATGGGGGTGTCTGGTGCCTGTCGATGCTGTGAGCTGACAAATTTGAAAATCAGTGAAGTAGAAGACAGAGGCGCATACCTGATTGTTTCGATACCAGATACCAAGACGGGCGTTTCACGAAAATTCACAATTCTAGAAGAAGGATTCTCTATCAACACTGTGGAGAAGTGTAGGAAATACATGTCCTTACGTCCGAAGAAGTTATCCATTGAGAGATTCTTTTTACGATACGCTAATCAAGAATAAGTTCCTTCAATAGTTGCTTCGTTTTTGAATCTGGCGAACGCAGAAGCTTATACCGGCCATTGCATGAGACGCACTTCAACAACTTTACTGGCCAATCGAGGTGCTAATCTTACAACAATTAAACGACATGGTGGGTGGAGGAGCTCCGCCATAGCAGAAACTTATATCGAAGATTCTGTATCTAATAAGCTTGATATCTCAAGAAAAATCCAAGGTTCTCCTGGTACTAGTCGTTCCTTACTAGAGGAGACGTCCATTGTTCCTACAACTACTATTCGTTCTGGAACCGATAACAACTACAAGCTTCTTATTAATGGAAACGAAGTGAAATATGATAAAACAAAAAACGAAATGTCTATTAATGTAAATGTTAATGTCAATATTAATAATAAATAGAATGCGATTGATTTAAGATTGTATTTTTTCATTATTCCACTAGTGGAATAAAGTGATTTCATTATTCCACTAGTGGATAAAGTGTTACTTTATACGGTTCGTAAGTGTGGATAAAACTTCAATTATAAGGTAATTGTGGATAAAATAATTTTTTGATAAAATTCGGCAATTCTGATTCTAAATGAGTGTGATTGTGGATAAAACATTGTATTGCATACGGGTTTTAGATGCATTTTATTCACTTAAGAAAATTAAACGCTCGAGCAAGCTCTCGCGTTTAAACATTCTTGCGTGAATAAAATGCTATCTAAAACCCTTATACAATGACATGTATTCTGTAAAAACCATTTCATATCAATTGTTACGCATAGCAATTATTGAAGAGAAACAAATTGATGTGAACTCATAACAATTCAAGCTGGTTTTGGTATTCTGTAACGTCAATTGTTACACGCCGATTGAAGAGAAAACGTAGCAATTGAAATGCCACTTGTTGAGAACTTCGGAGATAACTGCGCATGCGCGCACTGTCGCCATCTACCATCGGTCCCTCGGTACTTGACATTTTGATATATTTGACACCCGCGGGAATTCCCTACTTTTTAAAAATTAGTAGTAAAGATATAAAAGTTGCAAAAAACTAGTGAAAAACAGTTTAATTTGTTATTAGATTTTATGAGCAACAGTAAATTGTTAATTACGGGAAAACTGCGACCAACCTGTGATAGGAATATGTTAAATATTTATAAGTATTATAAGTATTTCTTAATAGTCTTTTATTTTAATCCTAATAACAAGTTACGGCCTGAAAGAACGATGTTGATAGTTGGAAAGACAGTAAAAACACTTATTTTTTTATAATCATGCGTGCATGATGCATTAATTTTTATAAATAAATATTTATCAGTTGAGGTTAAACAAAACAAACAGTTTGTAACGACACGGATCCATGCCGGACCCGGCACCCGCCCCTAGAGGCACCCGCCGGGCGCTTGGGCATTCGTAGCGTTGTGATTTACCTGCTTGTTAACAAAACACGACTACCAAAAAGTGAGGTTAGAGGAACCGGTTTTTAACATAAACGTTTGCGAAATTACTTTTCTTGAGGTTTATTTTACAACTGCATTGGTTTTCTACTGACATAAAAGAATTTTTATACAAATAGTAATGTTTTTGTGAAAATAAAACACAATAAAGTTTTGAGATGAGTACATAACAACGACCGGATAACAATTGATATGAGTCTTCAATGTATTGTTATGACATAGCAATCGATTGATACAGAAAGTGCTTAGAGAATACCACTTTTGCAAAATCGCTTGTTACGGTTGTCCCATAACAATCAATCGGAGTGTAACAATTGATATGATTGCTTACAGAATTAGACCTGAATAAATTACTAGTATAATACTATCAATTAAGTTTAGGGTCGTACTATTGCGAAATAAATAATTGGTACAACAGACTTTTACTGTTTCAATAGGACTTTCTCAACTTGTACGATTTCGTAATAAAGCTATAAAATTTGGAACTATCCCTGTCAAAGTCGGTGTAATATGTCAACATTTTTTATAATTCCACCATACCAATTATTTATCTCCCAATAAATAGTACATGGAAGGCATACTGTTTTTTTTTAAAGGGTGCATGTGATAATCTCAACGTGCATTACACAATTTAGACAAACAAACAAAACTGATTGAAGAACACTGCTTTATTGGCATGTTAAGGTAATTCTAAGAAACAAGCCTATAATTAAAACCTAACAGTTCTTCAACTAGTTTAGGGTTGATAGAATTTAGAGTAAGTCATGATATACTTCCAATATCTTTATAAACTAAATAAACTTGTGTGGTTGGGATAAATTTATCCTAACTAATACCTCACCTAAATGTTTGCGAAAAATCAACAAGCAATTGCGTAGATATCGTAATTTAAATGAACGGTTGATATTGACCAAAAAATACTTAACAAATAACAACTTGATAACTCGCTATTTATTGGCAAAAATAGGGTTAGAGGCAAAACCCATGACAGAGGCTTTAATTGCGACAAGA
This sequence comes from Agrypnus murinus, assembly GCA_929113105.1. Classification (NCBI taxonomy): domain Eukaryota; kingdom Metazoa; phylum Arthropoda; class Insecta; order Coleoptera; family Elateridae; genus Agrypnus; species Agrypnus murinus. The sequence continues at coordinate 127,394,316 of OV816024.1, read as the reverse complement.
AAGTATGGATTGTTTAATTAATATAAAAAATACACTTTCATGCACCAAACTTTTTGAAACCCCTTGTGTATTCACACTAATTTTTAAATATGTCTTCTTTAACCTCATTAATATTACCTAAATCGGATTTTTTATCTGGGTAACGATAAACTTATACTCGAAGGATGGAATATTAAACGGACACACTGGATATTTCAAGTCCAATGATAGTTAAAGACGGCTCTAGGCTGGTGTGTTAACAGGAAGTGAGAAACTAGTACTATTAGTTAGAAATATTCAATGCTCACATCTCAAAAGAAGAACTAATCGCAGAAGTTCGAAAAATAGCCGTGATAAGTCACAGTAATGTTTATAGATGTTACGAAGGTTTTTGGCAGTATTGGTCGCAGGCATCTTTTGGAAATAGCAAATAAACCGTCTATAGCTTAATTAATTTTATCTTTATACACAAATCAAAGCAAATTGCAATCAATCTTATGAGATACAATAGAATTTATAAAAACAAGCAAGCAAGGAAAAATAAGAAAAAGCGTAATGCAAGACTCGTCTCGCCGAGTTAAGTGAAGAATGAATTGCAGAGCAGTTTCCAGCAGTTTACAGTTTCCAATTAGATACAAGTCTTCGTCCTCTTACAGTTCTGGGCTTTGCTGATAAAATTGTTGTGATAGGCAATGACCGTACTTCAGCAATGCTTCTCACCCATATTGTGATACGGAGGTTTACAGAAATAAGCTGAAGTATCAACAATAACAAATGCGTGAAAGTTAGTATCGATAATGATATTCATCGACACGAGTATCCCAATATGTGTTTTAATTACAATATTCCATGCCTTTCAATAGAACAGACTGTGCGATATTTAGGTATCTTCTTTAACGACGACACAGTACTTAACCTACCTTCTACATTATCGAAGTCAGAACGCCGTTTGCTACGTGCCCTTTTGGATGTTTTGTTAGTGAGCGGTAAACATTGTATTCATGTATGGACTAAACGGCCGTGAGCAACCGGTTAATATGCTCGGCGGTCGCTAACAGAAATCCAAAAGGGTGTTCAATATGGCACCTTTCAATAGCTCCGACTATTATTTAACACTTTTTAAGTAGCCCGTCATCAAAAATTCTAATTTTCTTTATATTGGCAGCAAATAAAATGATTAGAAGTGCAGTTAGGTAACGAAAGTAACCAGACAGTAGTTATGTTATATGTATATTGTGAATTTAAGAGTCTAGGGTTGTCTTGTTCGCTTGCCACCACTACGCAATGCAGTTAATCTCGATACTCTTCGGAAATTACATATAGCCTTTGCAAGGAACTTTTCGACGATTTACATTATCACTCTACTGTAAGCAAGCAGGGCCAACCGGAAGAAGTTATTAAAGAAAAACAACAAATTTATAATTCCACAATACCTTATCACAAACAGAAATTCAGTTGAAAAAGTATAGAATGATTTGGCTTAATGATTGGTCCATCACGGTACATAAAGGACAATTCAAAAACTCTTTAGTTAATTTTTAGAAAAAAATTAAACTCGTCATTTCCAACTTACAACATATTGGACTTAATATTCTGAAGGAATAATTTTAATTAAAATAAAATAAAATATTTTAATTATTCTAATATTTATATTTTTAATAATCCATAATTTATACTGTTTTTGAACTAATGTTGCAGTGTTCTGCTATTTATGTACAATAGTTGTTAAAAAAAGTTCATTTGTTGTTAGAGATATCATAGTTTATTAAATGCTATACATTGCCATTTTGATTGCTTTAATTTAAAACATTAAAAAAGAATGCCCCACAAAATATATAGTATAGTGAACATAGGTATCTTATTATTAAACTCAAACAAATAATTTAATCTCGAGTATTCTAATAATATCCAATAATAATTAATTAATTATATTAATCAACAAAATACTTAAGTCACTTTAATTTTTTATATTGAATGGAATTAACAAGGTACAAGTGGAAGATCAGCGATGGCTGAACTTGCACCTTGAGGTTCTATACATTTGGTAAAATATGTATTGATTTTTACTGTATGTGTATATGTATATTATAATATTTCATTTATAATTCATTATAATCAATACTAATAATTATGTATTATAAAACTTTCTGTATGCCAGATGTGTGGAATAAACGTATTATTATTATTATTTAATTTACTTACACGGCTCTGGCCGGTATATATTCTTTACCTACCTCACATCTGCCCCTGCTTGTCGTTTGTGAGGTTAGGTTGGATTCGCAAAGGTTCTCAAGACCAAACCTTGGTCTTCAGAGCTACCTTGTTTGTTAGATTTATTATTATTATTTTTTTAATTTTATTTATACAGAGCTTGTTGTACAAAGTAATACATATTTATGGGATTGGTTTATAAGTGTTTTAAGTGTTATAAGTTTTTTTTTTTTTTTTTAAATTATAAATGTTACATTAATACTTTTCGGACTATATGTGCTGTTCCTAAAATAGCCGTCTTTTGCAACTGATAAGGGTTGTGTTGTCCAGGTATTCGTTTTAGGTTTTCTTCAAAGCTTTTGGATACATATCCTGTTGCTCCGATTACTATTGGTATAATTATAGCTCTCGTATTCCACATTATTCGCTGTATTTCTATTTGCAGTGATCTATATTTAAGGGTTTTTTCTGCTTCTTTTGTTATTATGTTTCTGTCTGCCGGTATTGATACTTCTATTATGTATGTCGTGTTTCTGTCTTTTATTAATATGTCTGGTTTGTTTGCTGGTACAACTCGGTCTGTTATAACTTGTTGGTCGTACAATATTGTTACCGTGTCGGTTTCATTTACTGTAACTCTTTGAGGTGTGTGGTCGTACCAGTTTTTGGTGTTAGTTTGACAGTTATAGTAACCGCATAATTGAAAATGTATCGCAGAACATATTTTGTTATGTCGCTCTATGTATTCCCTTTCTGCTAATGTGGGGCATCCTGATGTTATATGTTCCAGTGTTTATTATTATTATTATTATTATTATTATTATTATTATTATTATTATTATTGATCGATCTATTATATGCAAAGATTTAAATCATTTTCCCATCCCTACTTTTATGAGTCAAATGACTGAGCGGGAAGCGGGAGCGGAAAGTCAATTTAATAATAATAATTGTATCAGTAGAAACAGATCAATCCCATAATATTTAATTAAAATAAATAAATATATTTTTAGTGATGCCCTTAAGCGGCTTTTGGCCGAATCACCGAATAACGAATATTCGGCCATTAAGATTTACCGAAGCGCCGAATATTCGGCCGAAGCACATTAGAAATTTGAATTTCGTATTCAACAAAATTATATCAAAAAAAGAAATATTGGTGTCTGAAAAATACATTTCCTACTATGCATTTTGCTATAATAAGATAATACAAAATATAACTAAACAAAATTAATTAAAAATAAACAGTATTGGATTATAAAAAACACTATGTCAAAAACTTAATTAAAACCGCTTATTAAAAAACTTGAACGTAATACGTTGACGTATAACGTAATAATAGCAGTATAAAACATGTTAGTATTTTAAAAATTCAATTTAAGAAGATTGTAGTGGATAAAAAGTAGGTGTTCGGCATTTTCCAGGTGCAATCTAAGTCGAGCACGTGATCACCGCGTCTCGCCGAATATTCGCGATGCATTTTGCATTTCTTAGGCCCACATTCTTCAATTAATTGTTGAACTTCTAGTCGGAACAACATATGCACGCTCCCTTTACGTCATCTTTTAGACAGCACTTGAAAATAAATGCTTGAAATGCTAAAAATTGAATAAATGCTATAACTGAATTGTTGGTAAATTGTACTAGTCGCCTTGTAAAGCTTCATTTATACATAAACAAGACATTTCATAATCAACAGTCTATACAGGAGGTTTCAATTCATCTCGGTTTCTTAATCTTGCATTTTGTTGCACATTTTCTTCTTGATTTTCTAAAATATTGTTTTCAGTTTTATTATTTTCTTCTTCTAAAATATTTTCTGTTTCATTATTGTCTTCTTGTAAAATATTTTCAGTTTGTTTAATTTCAATTGTTGAGAAACAATCTTTATTTTCAAAAGGGTTTGACATTTGTACATCACCATTAGCTTTATTATAATAATACTGGTTCATTACTTTTATATCTCGACTGATTATGATTTTTCTTTTTAATGGATCCCAGATACGAAAAGCTTTTGATTGTTCTGAGTATCCTGCAAAAATTCCTTCAATACCTCTAGGTTCAAATTTGCTTTTGTTCATTTCTTTATTCAGATAGAAGACTTTAGCTCCAAATATGTTTAAGTGACGTACTGAAGGTTCATGGCCGATCCAGTTTTTAAAAGAGGTGCGACCATTAAGAGTTCTTGAAGGAGATCTATTAATCAAATAATTTGCACAAAAAATTGCTTCTGCCCAAAAATAATTTGGCAATTGTGCTTCTAGAAGCATGCAACGTGATTTATCTAGAATTGTTCTGTTTTTCCTTTCTGATAAGCCATTTTTCTCAGGTGTTCTTGGAGCAGATAATCTTCTTTGTATTCCATTTTTAATTAAATATTCGTTAAATTCTTTATTTGTATATTCAGCTATGCCGTTGTCACTTTGTAAAAACTTTATTTTTCTTCCAGTAAAATTTTCAACTTCATTTTTGTATTCTTTAAAATAATTTAAAACTTCATTCTTCTGTTTTAAGAAATAAATTTTAGTGTAACGACTATGTTCATCAATAAACGTTACAAAATATCTTGCACCTCCTGGTGAAGGGGTACGAATCGGGCCAACAACATCAGAATGTATTATATCTAATAATTCAGTAAATTTAGGTTCTTTTCTTGTTTTAAATGGCAATCGAACTAATTTTCCTTTAGCACAAGTTTCACAATCGCTTAGTTTATCATTATGATTAAAATCCATTGCTTTTATAATATTTTTATTTAATGCAGATTTCTTCATTGATATGACCTAATTTTCGATGCCAAATGTCTATGGCTGAAAATTTCTTTTCATTGCTAACTTGATCATAGAAAAGAGCGATTTCTTGATTATGAGGTACGTAGTACAAGCTATTTTTCTTTGAAGCTGTTAAGATTTTATCACCATTGTTGTCGAATATTTTAGCATTATCTTTAGTAAACGTTACTTTAAATCCCTTCTCAGTCATTTTTGGAACGGATAGTAAATTTGTTGTCAATTTTGGAACAAACAATGTTTCAGGTAGGTTCACCAACCTGTCTTCAAACTCTAGTGTAACTAGGCCTTTGCCGTTTATAGTTGCTGTATGTTCAGCAGATGCTAATTTTAGAAAACCATTGTCCATTTTAGTCAAATTTGAAAATTTACTTATTTCCGAGCAAAAATGAGACGTACTTCCAGAATCAAGACACCAATCAGATGAATATGTTTGACTAAATGGAGCAGTGGACAGACATTCTTCAACTTTAAAGGTGGATTCATTTTTCTTTTGAGAGTTTTCGTCAGGATTTGAGTTTTTCAATCTAAAATTATTGTTTGAATTATAATGTTTATTATTTGAGTAATTATTATTCCTGTTTGAATTATAATCCCTGTGTGGATTGTAATTTTTACTTGGAGTATAGTTTCCTTTTGGGTGATAATTATTTTGACCATATTATTTATTATAAGATTGGTACTTTCCATTTTTATAGTTTGAAGGTTTTTTATTACTTTGATTATATGAATAAAACGAATCTTCAGTATTTTGTACTTTGGATCTGGCTTCAGCTTCTTCTATAATTTTTATTTTTAAATCTTTGGGGTTTGGTAACCCTACTTTCAATGGCAACGCGAAAATTGTCGAAGGTAGGTGGAAGGCTATACAGCATCATAATGTTTAGTAAATCAGAATTTATGTCAATTTGCATATCCTGAAGTTTATCAACTACATCCATAAAACCATTTAAATGATCTCGTATATTATCAGAATCTTGCATTTTATGTAATACAAGTTTTTTAAGTAGTGTAGCCTTTCTAGCTGGACCTTCACTTTGGTAAATACTTTTATTCGGAATCATATGGTAATATGTGCATTCCTAACCGCCTCAGAGGGTGGGAAATTAACCATTCCTAACTTACTTTTAATTCCCTCTCTTGGTCAGGAATGTAATCATTCCCTACCTGTTATCCCTCTCTTGGTCAGGAATGTGATCATTCCCGACCTGTTGTAAGTTCGTAGTTTGCTCGGTAGAGGGCGGGTGCATTATTAGGTCAAGTTTGTCACTTCAGTTGTCAGTTGTAAATAATTATTATTTGTTAAAAAATATGATGATTCCGAATAAAATAGTATACAAACCTCGGCGGGACGTTTCCTCCTGTCTCGAGCATTAGCTCACCTCGGGCCTGGGCCCTCGGTGAGCTATCTTAGCTCTCGACAGGAATGAAACACTTCCCGCCTCGGTATGTAATCTACTATTAAGAGTATCCCAAACGTTTTTTGACGTTTTACATTGTTTGACATGTTTTAGTTCAGATGGCGATATTATTAATAATAAATCAGACCTGGCATTTAGATCTTCTTGAATCCATTTCCTTTTTGTATCTTCATCGATAGTGTTTGTCGATAGATGGTTTTCACCACTGACATAACCCCATAAATTGCTCCTAATTAGCAAGGCTTGAGCTTGAATTGCCCATGTATCATAATTTTCTTTATTTAAAGGTTGAATCCTATAGTTATTATTTAGACCTGCCATGTTTTATAATAAATTCAAAAAATGATGCATGAAATTGAATCGTTGCAAAAATGACGCGAAAATCACGTGAACTGTCACCAACAAACGATCACTAAAAACACACCATTTACAACTGATTTTTATTTACTTTTGCGCACAAAACAAGCCTGGGCCCATAACCTCTAGGTTATTTATGAAAAGGTACTTTTTATGTAATTAATTTTCATTAAAGTACCGTGAGATCATTTAAATTTAAAATTAAAGTAGGCGGGAATTTTTTTATACGTTTGGCGATCCTGCCAATTGACTCGCTGTGTAAATTAGAGGTTATGCAATTTTATGTTCTAGATTAAACATTTTGGAGCGTCACTTTGACAATTCAAATCAAACTGTGAAGTGAACAGTTAGTGTTGCCAATCTAATTTAAAAATCACAGCCAACTTTAATTATAAATTCAAATGATCTCGTGGTAGCAAATACATCACAGCTATAAAGTGCGTATTACAACCAAACTTTTTAACAGTAGGCTATTATTATTTTTCACATTTTTAGTTTGGCCAATTAAAAATAACTTTGCAGTGCTGCAAACACAAGAAACAAAATATTGATGTGATAAAAAATTTAAAAGTTCAAAGTCCAACAGATACATATTTTAAAGATTTCGAATATTTTTGGTTAAACACTAAATAATGAGTTTTTCAGTTAAAATGCACTTAAATAAATCAGATTGTGACAGAAAAAAAAGAAAATCCGCTCTGGCCGCCCGAATACCGAATCTTTCATGCTGCTTCGGCCAAAACAAATCTGTTAAAAATTGGCCGAATTGGCCGAATATCGAGACAAAACCGAAGCTTCGGTGCATCTCTATATATTTTATACTTTCACCCTTGTTTCTAGGGAGGGCGACGCCAGTCCTGTTCTAAGATAGAGGAGGCTGTTCGCCCCCGCTGACGCATACTTTTGACGTACCTGTATTAATATGAAATTGGATTAACTCTATGCAAAAGAAACAAGCCTACACCACTAGACTACAATTTCCACGATATTAATGTACTAAGTAGCCAGCTAGAAATCTTTGCTACAGTCGCTTGCTATGGCAAAATCCTTTTCGCTACTTTGTAAAAAAGACTTCAAAAATTGATTTTCTAGATTTGCAAACTAGATGAATGACGATGGATGGAATATAACATGGTTAAATGGATACAGCATTTAACTGCAATTTCACATCAATAACTATAACGATTATTATTTTACGTTGTTTTTCTCAGCTTACCCCATTTATAAATATGCTAATGTACCGCATTTTTTTGAAAATTAACGTAAAATAATATTCATGTAAATTGCAGTTAATAGGTTAATAAAACCAAGCTACGCCACTGCTTTTTATTTTATTTTCCTAATTTTTAGTAATTTGAGATGCAAATACACGTAGAAACTTATTATTCAATATTATTTTTATCATATTTTATCAGTTTATCAAAGAATCAGTCAAAGAACTCAGTGTCGGAGTCTATTTAAACTTTCATACCGAAGTAACAGTTGTTGAACCTTAATAATTATTATAATATCTTTAATAAAATATTAATATCTTTCTTGAACAAAGCATTTTTTAAACATATTTAATTCCTAAAATTATTACAACTTATGATTAAATTATTCTATTTTATTACAGGCACAAAATGGAGAACTGCAGTATGCATCCTCTACCAAATTCCATTCAACTTGGGTCACCTTACACTGGCATTGATGGGATATTTTCTACGAGATTGGCGTTATTTCCAATTAGCTATATCTATTCCATCAGTAATCTTAATAGCGTATTATTGGATAGTGCCAGAATCTCCACGCTGGTTGTTAGCAGTAGGTAAGCCTGAAGAAGCTATAAGAGTAATGGAAAAAGCAGCTCACCATAATGGTCTACCAACTAATTGCATAAAGGACGATGTAAATACATATTTGCAGAAACAAGAAGTATCCCAACAACAAGCAGGAAAAATGCTTGATTTAGTTAGAACATCAAATATGAGAATTAAAACTATCTGTATAAGTTTTAATTGGATTGTGTGTGGCTTATGCTTTTTTGGAGTAGCTCAATTTATAGGACAATTAGGTGGTAATATATTTATAAATGTTGCAGTTTCTGCAATTATCCAAATACCTGGAACTTTATTTTCAATATGGTCTATGAAAGCATTAGGTAGAAGATATACGTTAATGGGAGCAAATTTAGTAGCAGGTTGTGCTTGCTTACTTATTGCTCTTGTACCTGCACAGCCTGCTTGGCCTAGAGCAGCATTAGGCTGTGTAGGTATGTTTGGATTATCAGTATCATTCCCAACAGTTTACATCTTTTCTGGAGAACTGTATCCTACTGTGATTAGAAATATTGGCGTTGGGACATCATCTATGTGTGCTAGAATAGGTTCGATGTTAGCTCCATTTGTCGCAGGTTTGGCAGGTTATGAACCTTGGTTGCCACCCTTGATTTTTGGGATTGTACCACTAATTGGTGTGGCTTTATGTTATAGACTGCCAGAAACAGTAGACTGTAAGCTACCTGAAACGTTACAGGATGCAGAAATGTTTGGTATGAAGGTTAAAGACCTAAGCAACGGGTTTAATGGTGTAACAAAAGTGGAAGAGACCGAAATGCGCAGTTAATTTGTAGTATTTGGTTTCTCTCTAGAAAAGATATTGTAAATGTATAGAATAGCTGCTTTAGAAAGATTTTGGAAGTTAGAATTATTTATAAACAAATAATTATAAATTTTTTTTATAAAATTCAATTCAATGAAACAGGTGCTATAAGAACAGTCTAATTGGTCCGATTAGTTGGAACAACAGGGTAAATTTAAGATTAGTTAATTATTAATTATCTCATTATCAGTGGCGTATTTAATATTTTTTTCGTGGGGGGGGGCTACTCTATAAAAATTCCGAATTACAATACTTAGATTTTTACATAACATAGATTTTGATACTATTTAGAAGATTTCGGGGTAAGGGCTTCAATTCGATAGCCCCCCCCCCCCTAAATATGCCACTGCTAATTATTGATTATGAATATCAGCAAGAAGTATTTTGCAATGATAGTTTGGTGTTAGTTTTTTAAATTTTGATTCTTAATTGTTTTCAAAACAGAAATCTTCTACTACAGTGATTGCCAAACTTTTAAACTCAAGGACCACTTACGAAATTTAAAAAACTTCGGTAATCCCCCGACATCACACATTCAAATAGGCCATTCGCAGTGCTGTAAAAGATCGTGCTGTATAATTAGTTACCTATGTGCACATAATGCTTCGACTCAATTATTTCTAAATGCAACATAGAGAAATTGCACATAATGCAATCTAATTTAATTGCGCTGTATATGGCCATTAGCTTCTCCCGTGTGGTGAAGATGCGCTAAAACTAATTTTTAAATATGTCATAGCTTAATTAACTTATTTCATATTAATTTGAAAGATTCTTCAATAACTTTTAATACAAAACAGGATTTAATAAGAATTTTGTTAGTAATAACGCATTATCACTCATCTCAATGAATCCGCGACCCCCACTTTGGGAACCGCTGTTCCAGTATTTGATTTGTTGATATTTCGTGGTGTTTCATAGTCATGAATTGACGGTAATTATTTTTATACAACTAAAGACTTCGACATTGTCCCCATGTAAAAGTTTTGCAAATGAATATACTTTTTACAATTACTACCAAATGATGGATGCAAAACAATAGCAAAACGAAAATTTTTGCAAGATTCTTAATTGGAAGGGTGGCTAACTTTGTGGAAGTGAAGTACCATAGGATCATATTTAAAGTATATCTCTGTTCTAGGACAATCTAAAATGTGTTTAAAAGAACATACCCTAATTAGAGATATGTAGAGCTGCTTTTGACTTAAAAGAGTTATAACCAAATCAAGAGATAATCAACATTTTTTTTATGTTGATGAAGGATCGGTTTTTTCTTCTACAAAACTTTTTTTTTTGATATTTATATAATATTTTTACTATTGTTGCTTTTAATGTGAATGTTCTATTGAAATTTATTTTATTCTATGTTAAAAATGAATTATTGTTAAGGATATAGTATTTTAATATCCAATTTTAGGTAAAAAATAATGGTTAAAACAATTAATTCTATTGAATATTTTTACATGTTTCTGTTAGTACCTACGTTATATTGTTTTAGTTTTAAGTAATATTCACCTAGGAACATTAAAATCCCAAAATATATATTTATATAATCTATCCTTGCCAAGTAAAATTACTTAAAAGTTTAAAGAGTAAAGTTTACAGTAAAGTTATAAATATAATTCTTAAGTATTCATTTACTTAAAAGTTTATAATTATTTTTAATACTTTTTACACTTACTATTAAAATTGCATTATGTTAATCAGTGTAAATGAAGGTTCTGCTGCTATTGCAAATAGCAAAATGTTCTAAATGTTGTCAATTATTCTAAAAGTAAAAATAACCCTAACCAACCAATTAGAAATAAGATATTAAAATTATATTTTTATAAATATTCATTTTATTGTTCTTAAATAACTACAATTTAAAGCATGCTCAAACTAAAAAAATTAATTGTACACTTAGTTAAATGTTTTTAGATAAATAACTATAAATCTGCTTTAGAATGGACCTACACATCCATATATCAACAATAAGGTACCATATCTAGATGATATTAAACCAATATGTCGTAAGTTACATACTTATATACGTCTTAGCTATAGGACTATTATTTTAATTACATACTATTATAATTTTCAAACTAAAAGGAAATATGGAAATTATAATCAATATGTTTCTATTTGATTTGCTAGACTAGTTATTAAGACTAAATAGACGAATCTAGAACAAGTTATGTATTACAAAGATTTTTGGAATATTGTACGACCAATAGTAACACATAGAAACACAATTGTAGAAATGCGAAATGGTGAAAATGTACAAGATGATTCATTATCCATACAGATCCTAGAAATATTTAATTATCAAGGTGATAAATTGTACGACATGTGAAAATTTAGGAGAGCGATTGCAGAACTATACTTCAACCATAAATACATGAAATGAGTCATTTTCGTAATCACATCGGAAAAAATAAATACGACCCTAGGTGACATAAGATAAGAGTGCAAATTTCACTTTACTAAGAATTCAGTGACTTGAGCTAGAACCAACAGATTTTCATTACTTCATTCACATTTATTTCTAATTAAAAAGGGGTTTGTTCCGCTAATGAATCTTTCTAGCTCATTTATTGTTTATTTTATCATTTAGATTACAGCGTCTAGATGCCAGATTCTAGATGCATTTTACATTTTCGCTCACGTGTTTTGTAATGACTAATTTCTTGTCACTTTGGTTGAGCTATAGTGTAATATTTCCACCATGAATTTATCAATAAAAGTACAGGAGGATGTGTACTCCTACTCATAGGTGTAATTTATATTAGAGTGCTATAGCAGACCTCATATGAAATACTTTTAGTTCTAAAACTGACATGTGATATTAGAAGTATAGTAAATCTTTTATTTGTTTGAATTATTGTGTATACTTGTGAAGATTGTTGTATATTATTTTTTCATAAATATAATTTTTATCTATAATATTTAAGTCTTTGTATATAATTTGGTAACTTACCTATAGATTCTTTAGATTCATAGATTCCTTCTTAACCATTTATCAACAATATGAATTTATTAAATGATTTTTTTATCGGTTTATTATCTGCTATTGTATTGTATAAGTCATATTTCACATACTTATGTAGATTTGTTAGTAACTGACACACAAGTACGTCTAAATAGGACTCAAACCATAAGTAGCATTATGTATTTTTATTAAAAGAAATAGTGCTAGAGTTGTAATTAGAATATAATTAGGTAGGCACCTACCCGACTTAGGTTGCACAATTTGATTGAGTTATTCTTTTAGTTTTCCTTACCTCAATTAACTGAAGACGTCATCTAAGCATTGCTAACCTTAGAATTAGCATTATTTTGGAACGTATATTTTTAATGTCAAAAATTTAGGTTTATAATTTCGTAAACATTTTGTTTACGGTAGTATTGAATAAGTGTATTGTGATGATACTTTTGTATCGTGCAAAATTGTTATTTATTCTTATATATCTCAGATCTCAGGGTCGAATTATTTGATGTTCAATCGTAAAAATTACCTATAAAATTACTTTATTCTATACCTTAATATGAGACTCCTATTATAACCTTTCAATATGGGATTCTGTTATTGAAAGGTTAAATATTATCAACAAATATTTAAATTTTTTTACACTCATGCAGTGGTTAGTAATTTTCAATTGCTAAAGTTTGGTTATGAATAATAACCATTGACACATATAACTGAAATGTCAAACCTGACAGTTATCAATAAAAATATTTCTCAAGAAGGAATAAGTATGTATAGCATATATTGTTTATTAGCTCTTTATTGTTATAAACCTTTATTTTAGGATTCAAAATTGGAAAGAAATCTTATCCTTGTCAACTTACATGTAAAATTTTCTTTAGGTAAGCCTTCCTTGTATGGCCATCTAATAGTTTCTTAAAATTTTGACATATGTATTTTTTCTCCTCTTCCAATAATCACCTCCACTTTCACAACCTATAATTTCCACAATCTACACTTTCTGCCAAGAACCGTGATCACCGCCGTAGATTCAGCAAACCTCACACCACCGGACTACTGGACTGCCTCATAAACTGCTTTCATGGTTTTCTTCTTATCTAGGACCCGAATGATGACTGCCAGCTCCCCAACACCTCAGTAAGTATCTTCTAATCTCTTTCTTATGATTAAGTTACCTTAATAATTATTTTCTTTTTCAGGAATATGATGACGACTTCAAATCTTCCACACCTTGATGATTAACAAACCCAGCTCAAAGACAGTTTTTTTTAAATTTTATTTTTATCTATCCATCAATTTACTGTCTCATAATACCCTTTAATTTTGTTTTCAGTATTTAATGCTCTTACTCTTCCTTTATTCAATAAAACACCGGACTTTCCTTTTATATGTTTTAATTTAACAAATTTTCTTCTTGGACTTTATCAGTTTACATTTACTAGATACACATTTATTTTATTTTTCTATTATATAATCAAATTTCTTCTTTTTGAAAATTTTATTTATTTTTCATACTTAACTCAAAAAACCCCCTTTTATTATTATTATCATCTCCCCGAGATACCTCTTTTTTCAACTATTTTATCTGTGTTTTTCCCTTTTATTAAAATACTCCCTATCTTTGGTAATTCTTTCAGTTTTCTTATAAACAATGTCTATAACCATAGAAGTGAATGAGACCTTATTATTGAAGTACAGGGAGAATTTTAAATGTGCAATAGAAAATCAATATACCTTTAAACTATTACATGATTTTTAATTTTCAGGTTGACTTATGGCTAGGATATCCTTTCCTTTTATTATCCTTGTTAATTTTAATATTGTATCAAAATACCTTAATAAATATATGCTATTACATTCTATTTCATTATTTTACAATTATATACTAAATTTTTGTATTCTTGGGATATCATTATGACTTTGTAAGTTTATCTGTTTTTATTTATTTATTTATTGATCCTTAATAACCACATCTGTGCAATAATGATTTTCAAAAATTATCTAGGTATTCTTATGTATATGCTCATATTAAATTTTCTAACACACATAAACGTGAACATCACAGTATATTAATTAATTTCTTAATAAGTAACGAAAAGTGACAAAGAAGTGTTAACCTTGCTTTTTAATTTCTCACTTTTTTCCTTGGTATAAGTCCTTAGGACTTATTAAACTAATACATAGCGATCATTTTTTTACTGCCATTACTCGGACAGTAAAATGCCTAAAGGCCACTTTCATATTCAATCTTAATTGTGTTTTATGTACCAAGGGCGTTAAAATGATCGGGCGACTTGTGAATATCGTCGCCCTCCTGGCATTATCATCTAGTAACGCTCGTAGCGCATACAAGATCTTATTTTTCACAGAATATGTACAAGTAGACACTTAGTTTTAATTTATAATTGTTGGCGTTGTCAAAGACGTTGTTTACATTTATAAACCTAGAAGTTTTTATGTTTGTCGGATAGTAACAACTTTTACTAAATTTGCAAATAATAATGATTGCTACAACCCATAACCTGGAAACCATGCCTCAGAAGTTATGAAGCTTGTGTAGGAGGGAGGGGGCGATTATTATTATTATTATTATGTAGGCCCAACGAGCGACTGCAGCCGACTTACAGATGCAACAGCTCAAATCCCACATTTGTGTCACAGCTAAGGAAAAACTCGAACAGCAAAAGGCAAAACTCAAACATATGGAATTTTAAATTCAAATCTTGTTGTTGGTTGTTACCAACATGAAAAAAAAGTCCTAATAGCACATGTCATCTAAAGAATAAATTATTAATTTTATCTAAGAAATTTCTGCAGAAGTCGGCACAAAAGAATTCATGGATCATGTGCTCAAGAACTACGTTGCTAATACCCGTTATTTGTTTTGTTGCAGCACACTCGTACGCAAACATACCGTTTCTGCTCTAATGATCCAAATTATTATTGAACGTAACGCCGCGCCGGTTCCGATTGTAAAGTAAGCGATGAGCGGTCGTTATAGACTATAATAACTTGACTGGACTCTGGCAAAAGTGACTGCTAATTTTAGTATAATCTATTCTTCAATATATGATATACAGTGGTATTAAAGTAAAATGCAGTATACTCTATATTGCATTTGAAATATAAATACATATTTTAGATTAGAAATATAAGCGTATAATTATACGCTTTGGCTTAGGCTTAGGCAACTAATTAGTTGTCTACAAGTGATCTACTCAAAAGAAATTATTATTCAATATCAGATAAATGCGTTGCTACGACCTAACAGTACCAAGGCAACGGGTATTTACTATAACCGTACAATGAATTCAGCTCCTCTTAACAGAGTCAATAAATAGCACAAAATATTTGAGAGTAGCTTTTACACCATCATTAACCTAAATTTCAACCTACACATACAATCTACTCTTATTATAAACTCACTATCGAAACAATTAGATTTTTGATGCGAAATACGAAGCTTCCATTACATCAACACTTTTACATCAACACAGTTTTGTATCAGACTTTTATTCGATCAAAACTTGAATGAATATGTTGTAGTAATATGGAACATCTAGTTTGTCTTTGTTGTATAAATGGCACTGTTCAAGGTACCTTAATTGTGTTGACTTACTTTGAACTAGAAAACAGGCGAATATCTCACTTTAGTATTTTTAAATTGTTAAAAGTAGTTATGTGTACCTACTTTGCCTAAGACTTTAATACATATATTGTAAGATCCAGTGGCGTGCGGTGAGAATTTAGGCTATAGAAGCAACAACGATTTTAATTATAATACACCTAGGTACAGGCGCGGATTAACGGGGATGGAATAATCCCCCCCCCCCAATTTAGAAATAAGTTTACATAGAACAGAAACAAACAATGTTTGTTTAATTATTATTTATTAAAACAATTATTTTTCCAAAGATCTCCCCCTCAAAATACTTCTCTGGATCCGCCCCTGCTAGGTACAATAAAAAACAGTGTCATAATTATTAAGCTTAAAAGTTTTTCAAAGAAGCACTTTTACACTTTATACTTAATAATTTGTAATTTCTCACCAAAACTGTATGCAAAAAATTCTTTATTAATAATTTACAAACTGAACAAAAAATCGTCCCGATTCGGATATATCAAAGGTACTCGAACCTTTTACCGAAGCAGTTGGATTTGCAGTCGTGACGATAATGCAATTTTAAATTTGCATACAGGCAAACTAAATAGAATTATTTGTCTTTAAAAAAATCCAACTTATAAATTGAAATAATAAAATGCGACAAAATACAGTCTCATTCGCAGATTTACATTACTTAAGTAACATTAAATTTAACAAACACTAAATCAAACAAATAACTAAATTATAATAAATAAACATTTGGGCATGAAGCACACTAAAAATAACGGCTAAACAATGCTCACCAGCCAAACAGCATCGTCTACTATATCACCCCACGCCCGCTGATTCACGCCAAGGCTAAGAGAAGAGTAGTTATAAGCAGTGCTTATATGCAGTGTATGTAACACATTTGAATCGGTATTACCTTTCCGTGCAAGTTTAATGAGCCTAATTTAAAATAGTACTCTTAATAATTATACTTTTTGCTGTTCGGAATTGATATTGAGCTTTAAGTTGATTAAATATTACAAATTTAAATAAACGATTACCATAATTTTATAAAAATATTTTTGTTAGCATTGGTTTTTATTTTTAATAAATTCTCAAGGGAAGCAGTGCTTCCCTTGCTTCCATGGACCGCACGCCACTGGTAAGATCATTACTCCTTAATACATCAAACTAGAGCTTAACATTTTCAAGACAAATCAAAACGTTAAGTATCTTCAAGATGGCTGTACAATTTTTAAAATTACTTCTTCTTCTGCGTGCCATGCTCTATTTCAAAGCGTTGGCATTCCCCACCTATACTTGTGTTGTGCGTATTTAGTGATTACAAGTATAGGGGACCTACAGCTTAAGGAGGACTCCGAACCACCCCAAGTACATAGTACTTGGGTTTTTTGTTAATTTTAGGGAGATTTCCTGGGCAAAGTATACCTTGGTGGTTTGCCATTGACTTCCGAGTGATGTCCGATTTTCCAGAATCCGGTGATATATGGGCCGGGGTTCGAACCCAGGACCCTTGGTCGGTAGTCCCGTACACAACTAACCGAGCCATAATCGCTCTCTTGAAATTAGTAGACTTGCTTATTTAATGACATATCACTCATCTGCACTGACTTAAGTGAAAGATATGCAGTTTTTTGCGTTTCCTCAAACAACAAAATAGCCTTGGTAATGTAGCGGCTAGCGTGCTGGTCTGTCATGCAAGCGAACCGAGATTGAATCCCGGTGCCAGCAGATCTGGTTAAGGTTTTCTGCAGTTTTCCTTAACTAAGACACAAATGTGAGATTTGTGCTATACCATTTGTAAGTCGGCTGCAGCCGCACGATGATCTTGCGTAATGATAATGACAATTAAAGCTGTAATAATGATAATCGCCCCTCCTTCTCGCACAAGCTCCAGGCAATGGGTAGTAGTAATTATTATTATTAACACATATAATATGCAATTCTTCCCTGTTTCTTCTCAACAGTTCAAATTATAGGACCAGGACCCTACTAAATTGTGTAGTCTACGCATACTAAGCTACATTACGTCACTGCTTGACAGTAACTACAGAAGTGTTCTTATGGTTTTAACATTGAAGTATTCAAATTAAAAATGGATATAATAACTTTAGATAATAATAAATTATTGCTTTTATGTGATCACGATTTCATAAAAAAATATAACTCAAATAATAGACAGAGACACAAGACGTTGTAGATTGCATATTTTGCATTTACACTAACACAGTGTTAGTAAAACAGTAAAACTTCGGTTTGGATTTGAATGTTCATGTGTGAGCAAAGACAATAGTGGAGAAATACAAATTCATCTGAGAAAGAAAGATACCATCGCACACTTGCCAAGCTTTAGATGTCAAAATGCTATTTACAGACATGAAGATTCAAATCGAAAAGGAAGTTTTACTAACACTGTTGTATGTACTTTGTAACTGATATTATTTTAAATTTCGTGAAAAAAGGTGAAAATGAAATAAATATGATAGATTTTGTTTTATTATTAGCTTTTATTTCATTAAGTTAAAATAAGCTTATATAAAATAATGTTATATATTACAATATTCAGTATGACAATGTCGATATTATAATAGTACTTACGTACTACGAGACGTTGATAGGATATCTCTCAAAACCTGGACAAATTAAAATAGGGCAACAGTCTGGATAATCTTTATATTTATTAATTTCTGTTTCATAACAGCCAGGTATCTCAAAATAGGCAGGACACCTGAAAATATAAAAAAAGTTAATCAAGTTCTAAAGATTAAACTCCCTCAAACGTTCGTAATTATTTTGGTTACCTTTGTGCATACTATCTACAGACCTGGAAATTGATATAGGTTCACCTAGAATATTGATATAATTTTTGAAATATTTTTGTTAAAACATATCTTACCGTAAAACCACTTTAAAGGCTTATTCACTAAACATTTTTATGTGTTCTCCAACCTTTTCAAAACATCTGCATGTTTGGTACAAAAGGTAATAACATTTGAAGATAAAAATAAAAAGTTTAATATGTTTGTAAATTGGAAATTGAAATAAATTCACTAATTAAAACTCACCATTTATTAAGCATTAAATTATCAAAATCAAAAAAGAACATTAATTTAATAATCAGTAGCACCACCATTATGCTTAATGATTTGAAAAATTCGATTGTTCATGCTTAAGACGAGATGATTAAGCTCATTGATAGTGACATTACCAGGGCCTGCAAATTGGCGCTCCTAAAATCATTTACAGTGCGGAAAGGATTATTTCTACTGTAAATCTTTTGAACGATAATGTTCCACACTTTTTCCAATGGGTTAATGTCCGGAAAGCATGATGGCCTGTCTAAGGTTGGGATTTGTGACGCTACCAACCCTGCTCTTATGTTCCGTAAGCGGTAAGCAGGTGCCTAGCTTGTTGAAAAAGCATAATAAGGAATTCACTTGCCATCCATGCCAAAGGAAATGCCATCCGAACCTTGTTTATTCCGTTAAAAGAAAGATGTTTGCAATTTGCAGCTGAAAACCTGATTGGACGAAAGTAATAACACATTTAATATTTCCTGTTGTTTAAATTAATAAAAATAGTATATTATACACCAAGGTGGTGAAGACTGTTATCATTGACCGAGCACCAAGATTATTTCGCGAGGGGCTTTGCTCCGAGCGGAATAAGGTGCGAGGCCTATTAATGTCTTCACCACCGTGGTGTATATACTATTTTTTCCACTACTAGCCAAAATTTAAGGCAAAAATTAAAAATTAAAATTTTTCTTGTAAAAATCAAGTAGCACAGGAATGCAAATTCGCCTTTCCACTAAGAAAAAAAAATCAAGTAGTCTGATGCAGATTGACATTTCCACTAATAACTAATGGCATTTTTATTCAAATAATTTTATCGTGATAGGTAATTTCAAGCAGCAAATACGTTAAAGACAATCGCCTGGGTATACAAAATTATGTTGCACAAGTTTTTGTTAAACAACTATCCCTGGATTCTCAAAACATTTGAATTTATCCATTATTAACCCAGGTTAATAATAGAAAAAATTATTAACCACTACTAGAGAAATTCAACTTCTCAGTTGGCTAGGAGACGCAATAATTGTCAACTTCATAGCTAGTAGTGGAAAAAATAGTATATTATATTACTAGGAGTAGAAGGAGCTCATTATCTGTTGAGCTCAGAAGTTTGCTGCCGAGGCGTTAGCCGAGGCTTGCAATTTGAGCGAAACAGATAATGAGCCTTCTACTCCGAGTAATATATACTATTTTTTCTTCAAGCATACAAAATATGTTCTCCGAAACTATTTACTCACAACTTTAATATTAAATGTACAATTTTGTAAAGTACAATTTTGAAATAAACCACTAGCATTAGTAGGGATTCCCTCAATGTTTACAATAGCTTGTTTTACATTAGAACTTACATTAGTACCTACAACAGTTTCTTCTACATTAGTGGTAACATTTTCTTGATTTTCATTATCTACAGTGTTAATGGCTGAAGTACCAGGATCCAGTATTTTCATTGCTGTTTGTTTTTTGTGTGTAATAGATTCTTCAATGTATCCCTCCGCAACGGTGGTAGATTTCCAGCCTCCATGCCTGTTTAACGAAGTTATATCTGCGCCATTATCCACCAAAAGTGTTGCTGAAGTTCGTCTTAGACAGTGTCCAGTATACTCAGCTGGATTTGGAAGTTTCAAATAAGTGGCCACTTCTTTAGGTACATTTGAAATCTTGTGAATACCCATAACAACTCGATGGCATTTACCATTTTGATATTTGATAAAAAATCGGGTTATATTCATATCTGTAGGACGCAGTGAGATATATTGTCTGTATAAATTCAAGTAAAAGTCTCCGAGTATAGTGAATGAGCGTGGCTTTTTTGTCTTATTATCAGGAATTTTCACTAATATCAAATTTCCTAAATCTTCAATGTCATTCACATTCATATGTAGCAACTCATCACAACGGCAAGCTCCTGTGACCCCAAATAACAAAATGACCTACAAATTCCACATAATTAATTATTTCAATGTTATACTGTATGCAAAATTCACCTTTGTAGCCAAATATGTATTATTGGGTGCATTTTTCATGAAGTTGTCAAAGTGTTCTTTACTCAAAACTTTTGATTTCTTTGGCTTGTAGCCATCACTTTGGCGTTTTAAAAATGCTATTAGTTTCGTATATCGGTCAATATTTACATTATGTTTGATGTTAAGTTCTGACTTGATCATTGAATACTGGGCCCACAATGATGAACTCTTCATTTTTTCTGCCAAATGAGAAAAAAAACGCCAAAAGAACGTTTTCGGAAAAAGTGTGCGCATTTTGTTCCCTGGTCCATTTTATGAACCTGTCATATGCAAAGTCGTATAATTTTCGAGATTTTGGTGGTATTAACGTTTCAATAGCGGCGTTTGCTACTTCCGCTAGTTCAGGTGGGGTACACTGCATTATTTCTTCAGACATTGTTTTATGTTTACATAAAAACACAATAATTATTCACAACCACGGTCGTATCACAAGCACGCGTAAATTGTTTGTTTACTGTCAGCTGTCAAAATATATCTAGTGAAATTTGTGCTGCCAAAGTAGCCATCCCTAAAGTCACTTTTATTATTATATTAGTATAATAATGAAATTGCATTATTATACTGCCAAAAATATTAAAATAATGCCACTGTTCTATGCAGTTGGCGGTGTAAAATAATAGTAATATTATTATACGCTTGAAGAAAAAAGTATTTATGTCCGATTGCATTATAAAGTACTGTTTATTGTATTGTTTTGCGGCAGTGAACTGGCTTATTATTGTACTCGTAAAATAAAGTGGTAGTAGTAAAATAAAGTATATAGTAGTAAAATAAAGTATGACAACTGTATATTACATGTCAAATTTTCTTCTGTCAAGAATAGATGTCAAATTTAGAAACTGATTTTTTTGATAATTAGCCAATTTTAGGAATCGAACATAAAGCTTTGTATGCAACTCTTACATAATCGGACCTTATAGACTCGCCCTTTTTATAAGCCTTGCTCGCTTCGCTCGCTCGGCCATAAACTGGGCTTGTCTATAATGTCCTACATTATGTACTTGTTACATAAATAGCTATTTTAGATAATCTGGATTAAAGAGAGAAAATTTAATTTTGACTGACCTGGCGGGTTTCGTGATTATTGGCATGATTTATGAAAGAAACCATTGAGCTTTTCACGTAGAAACTGTTATAGTTGTTTCCTAATAATCTAGTCTGGGTTTAATGGAATAAACAAGATTCGGATGGTATTTCCTTTGACATGGATTATAAATGAGTTCCTTATTATGAGGATCATAAGCATGAAAACCTAATTTTTCAACACGATAGGCACCTGCTTACTGCTCTCAGAACACAAGAGCAGGGTTGGTAGCGTCACAAATTCCAACCTTAGACTGGCCACCATGCTCTTCGGAATTAACCCAATGAAAAACGTGTGGGACATTATCGTTCAAAAGATTTACAGTGGAAATGATCCTTTCCGCACTGTAAATGATCTTTGGAGAGCGATTTTGCAGGAATTGGTAATGTCACTATCAATGAGCTTAATCATATCGTCTTAAGCATATGCACAATCGAATTTTGCAAATCATTAACCATGATGGTGGTGCTACTGATTATTAAATCAATGATGATTTTTGGTTTTGATAATTTAATGCTTAATAAATGGTGAGTTTTAATTAGTGAACTTATTTCAATTTCAAATTTACAAACATATTAAACTTTTCATTTTTATCTTCAAATGTTATTACCTTTTGTACCAAACATGCAGATGTTTTGAAAAGGTTGGAGAACACGTAAAAATGTTTAGTGAATAAGCCTTTAAAGTGGTTTTACGGTAAGATATGTTTTAACAAAAATATTTCAAAAATTATATCAATATTCTAGGTGAACCTATATCAATTTCCAGGTCTGTATAACTACCGGAATTAAATATTACATTTAATAGTATTATATACTGTGGGTAGCTCTTGAAAGTATATACTTCAATAATTAACATATTGACAACTGTTTCATAGCAACATATTGTGAGGTGTGTATGTGAGATATCTGTACAACAGGTAGTGTATACTTTCATGAGATACTCACGGTATATATCCGTGTTAAATAATAATTTATTGTTTTAAGCTAATGACAATTACGTCTATACTTTTCTGACAATGTCGCACACAATTGCATACGTCATTTCGAGAATACGAGTACCTGTACTGATTAGAATTGTCCGTAATCTTCTAGTAATCTTCGTATACTTTCCAACTAGTTTTCATCTCAATTCATTTAATGTATAAATAATTGATTTTGATTGTGATTGTTGTGATAAAACTTGGAGAGCGAGCAAAATAATAATTCATTCGACTAGATGTCATAAACATACACGTGTAAGTTTTCGTATGAAATTTGTTTCAGCAACAATAAAATGTTTCCACCAAGAAAATCTTTTGTGACTAATAAGTACACCTTCGGATTGTACAGCTATAACGCGTTTAACAGTTTCTAATAATCGCAGATATATTAATTAAAAGGTATGCAATAAGAAGTTAGAACTTTGACTGATGCATCAAGCACTTATCTTTGACTGGAATTCCAAAATTCTGTTGGTGGAAGCTTCCTGGAACAAAATGTCATCGACGATGTTGTGAAGGGTATCCTCAGAACGCTGTAAGCTTTTCAGTGGCGTGCTGTTTTATATTTATACTGAAGTAAGTATATACATACTTATGCTTGTCGGTTCCAGGAAATCGAAATCCCCATTCCGCCAACGGAATTGGAATTTACTGTGGTAATTTATGCTATTATATAAAATGTATTGCAAGTTTGCTCAGAAATCCTGATCACTTCTAGATGACATGCTTTTAAATTTGGCACAGTTATAGGTTTCAAGATTATAATAAAGGAAAACATATAAAATTGGTAAAATGTTACCCCCTCAACACTCGTTGTGGAAGGAATAAGAATTTGGGGAGTATCTTGGCTGCTTAGGAATGACGCAATTTGGCAAGTTATGGCTAAACAGGATCCTAACGGGAAAATGAAAGGAAAATTTGAAAAGTCTTAAAATTCACCCCTACATCTCTAGGGTATGAAAAATTCGTAATGCTAACTATATTTACGACAACTTAGAAAATAGTTTCTATCCCCGTTTTTGCATCCGTATATATTTTAAAAAGTTATTAGAAAACCTTATTTGTCATAGAGTCATTGATTAAAGCTAAGAAAGTTATTTTACACCACGTAAGGTACCTACATATACGTATCTATCCACTAGCGACGTTGGTTGTTGATCTGCTTATTTGCTTTTGCTGTAATGTGCTACATCGAATACCGGCAACCAAGACCACGTGATCATCATTGTAGTTCATACGTACACTACCTAGGCACGTTCGTGGCCCGTTATGTTGCACGTTCGACTAGCAGCATTCTATGCAGACACATTTATTTGCTCTACCATGTTGTTTCTGCATTTAGCGCTCTTTATGACTTACAAATATTTACTTGCTTAATAAAGACTTACTAATACCCCGTGCAAAAAACGGGTACTTCTTCTAGTATATTATAGAATTGAACTTACGTCAACCCAGATATAGTTAAATCTTCTTGACAGGTAACGCTCATGCATTCACCTGGTACAGAAATGGTCTTTCCTATAGTCAGATATCCAGTTGGTAGAAAAGGAAATGCACATCTAGTGCTATTATCTGAAGAACAAACCATAATCCATCAATGTCAATTGAAAGATACCTTATTATCTAAAATTAAGTTATTGTATGCGTACCTGCATCTTGTATAGGGTGGGGTAAGGAAAACACAAACTTGAACAATCCAAAAAGGATGAATAGCGTTGTACAAAGTATTCTCATTTTCTTTGGTATTTATTATAAATAGATTATTATATACAATTCTCAACAAACTACGAATGTTACTGCAAAAAAACATTATCAACAACCTACTAAGTATTATAGGACCTAATAATAATATAGAGTTTAAGCAAGAATTATAAACAAATTTTTTGTTTATAATTATTTGTTTAAAGTTTAGATATAATACCTTTTTCGTAATACTTAGTGCTTTCTTCAGTTCTCAAACAAAAAGTTAATTAAGGCTACTATTAGTCTTGTCGTAGCAAAAGAGGTTTACAGATTAAATACAACAATTGACACACAATAAATCGTGCTTACACTAAAGCACACATCTTATCTTTTGAGCGCAAATCCTTGGAGATGAATGTTATTTATTTCATTTATAAAAAACAAAGATAAGTTTAATGTCTTAGTGTCTAATAGGTCATATTCGTTGACAAGAATCGTATGGCAATGATGCTATAACGAGTGCTGAGTAAAATTCTTTAACAATATTTAAATAGCTACTTTTATAGTCAGAATATTTCAAGGATATGTTATCGTACTGACGTCTTTATCTTTTTTTAACTGATAATTGATAGATTAAGAAAAGTTCATGACATAATGTTTAAAAATTGTTTAATATAGTATATAGTAAGGACACACAGATTTCTGAAAATAGAATCTGAAATAGATTTGATTTTCTTCTTTTTCTTGACATGCATGTGTTTTTAAAAGAATTTTGGGACATTTTTTCGTTTATTCCAATTTCGTACAAGTTTTAAAACTATTTTGGAATGTACAAGCTGTGCTATAAAACGCGGACAAACAAAGAATGCGTTTTGCAATTGGAGCACCTGTATATTTTAAAATCATAATATATTTTCTTAGACGCTGATTGCAAAAATATCCATTATGCAAGTCGTAATCTAATCGTCATTTTGGTATAATTAAATAATATTAAATTTGACAATTATAAACAATAGAGATGAAAGCGATCCATACATAAAAGAACGAGTACTGTCAGGAAAATTGTGAATGCAACAAAAACGCATCCCAATTTATAAGTAAAGAATATGGAAGACTGGGAAAATGAGGACTAATCCACCTCATTAATAGGATTTAAAGTTTCCCATGAACCGGCTATATTCCACCGAGAAATGTGAATCCTTATTATTATTTATAAATTTGACAGAGTACTATAGAGAAAATAACGGATATATTGAGTCAAGAATTTACATACTATAACTATGAATTGTAAATTGTCAAGGTAATAGATATAGCGTTATTTATTTACCATGCAATATATGTAAAGCGTATAATAAAAGAGCGTGCTGTATAATTGGTTCCCTATGTGTGCATAATGCTTTGACTCGATTATTTTCGAATGCAACATAGGGAAATTGCACATAATGCGATTTAATTTAATAGCTCTGTTACTATGTAATATGCTAGGTTTTAATTGCACTATGGCCAAGTACATAACAATTTTTGGTTATAGATATATCCAGTTTACAAAATTTACTTGAAATATTATTAACATACATCTTATAAAGATATCTGAATAAAATAATCAATATTAATTAATCTTATTATATTTTTATTATTTTGGCATCTCTTGTTTAGACACAAGAATAATCTAATTTATACCTACTTATTCAAAACTATTTTGTTTAATCACATAACTAGTCTAGGGTGGTCCAAAAAGCACAAGTCCTGATTTACAATGAAATAGTCTTATATAGTCTTAGAATTGTCTTATGCTTACTACATTTAAAGGTGCGATAGTCAGCTTTTTGATTTTTATGTGCGTCATACAAACTTTTTGCATGTATTTGTATATAGTATATAGTGAGTAAAATCTGTGGGTATAACAGCACTACAGTTGCCATATTCATGGCAAACTATATGTATCATAGAAATACTCTGTTTGCTAGTTTTTCTAGCTTTACAAGTTTATAATTTTGTGAGGTTTTACAAGTAATGTGAAAGCTATCTGTTTTTTTACATAAAACCAACCAGAATCTGAAGTTATGAGAAGTGTATAAAAATTTGTTTTTTATATTTCTTTTACTAATGAAAAAAATGCTTATTTTGTATTTCAATTCCACCGTATAATGAGTTACAACAAAATGATAGAAAACTTAGTTAAAAAATAAATTTTCAACGACTAGAGCGACCTCTAAATATTATCCGATTACGTTCATATTTGGCTCAATTTAATGTTTTTTCACAGGGAATAAATGTATACATGTGGCAGAAAAATTGGAGAAACTTGCATTTTTGTGAACCACCCTAAAACTACAATACACAATCTATCATATCTAATCACAAAATTCCTGTGGGCAGCATTCCGGATAAGGCTTGTTATAATCGATCATTGTTTCATGACACTTAGAAGAATGAATCACATCGGTACACCTGGAAAATATTTAATTAATAAAACTGTTTTCTGTCTTGATAAGGCTAAATAAGTGGAAATATTGCTAGTTTACATTAATGCCGAAATCGTTTCGCTGAAACACGTAGCTAGCATGCATTTTCCTGGCACAGAAACGGTTTCCCCCACTTTGATCTTTATGTCTTCATATTCACAGTACGAATCCTTCTCTGTAACATAAATTCAGTTTTATTAAAAGTATGTTCAATGTCTATTTGTTTGACAGTGTATATGTTACAGTAAAAGTATGCAGATTAGTAAATGTACACATTTGCCTATTTGGTAATAGTAAGCAGAACTTTTAATATTAAAATTTTGAATACTAGCAAATCTTATTAGCGAGTATTGAAACAACGCACACTTTTGTTATGGGACTATTTATTGGCCAATTAGAGAAGAAAGGGGCGTGTACAAAACTTCAAAATATAGCCGCCAAAGACATGACTATTATTTCGCCATAAAAAGTGACTACCGTTTAGGTACATATTTTACATTACGTATTATTTCGTTAAATATATGGTATTTTCATAGGTATGTAGCAGGACATAATTAAAATGCAGATTTAAATCAAAACAGTGTAATGGTAAAATTAATCTTTTTTGCAACTTATTGCAATTATTTTTGCAAACCAGTAATACTGCTTTCATTTATAACTAGATTCATAATATTAATAATTTTTAACTTGTGTTTAATTTGGACATCCTTTACAAATGTCAAAGTCATTAGGAAATTTACCACTGATAATAGAATATAGTAGATATTTGTTTCGAGGACCGTTTAAGAACTGAATTGCATCAAGTAGAAAATGAAAATCAAAATTTTATTTAGAAAAATTTGCTACATATCCACTTGAGTAGAAGCTTAAATAAGAATTAATTTAAAACTAACCAACTCAACCAAGCAAATGTTCAAAGTGTTGTCCATCATGTTCCAAACAGATTCTATTGCGTCTCATAAAGGATAAAGGAACCCTGTTTAAAGTTTCACATGTTATTTCCCTACAAACTGTACGTATCTTCTCTTTCATGGCCTCCATGTCTTGAAAAGGTGTTTCGTATACTTTACTCTTAAGAACTCTGTGGTTTAAATAGCGCAAGGCGTGGTTCGACGGTCGGCCCTTATTGGCTGAATGTACATCGCATAACATAAGTGTGCGTTGTATCAATACTCGCCTTCTTATTAATTAGATATTAGTCATACACTAACCAATAACATAACCTAGAATATTAGGTTACTGTTAGAATTTAATATTATGTTATTTTTAAATTGTACAAGTACATTCTTTTACTATTACTGAACATGCACATTTACCGGTAAATGTGTACATTTTCCAAATGTGTACTTTTACTGTAACATATACATCTCCGTGGGATTGCTTCGGCCGTAATGTTTGTGTAATTCCAGGTACACAGACAGAGTGCGGAGTGTTTAGAATTAAGTGAATGTTATGTGATTACCAGCCTAGGCACAAAGCATCAACAGTACATTACATGACAATCGAAATAAAATTTCAGTCTACCTAATACGGTTTGAAACCCGAGCGTGTCGAGTGTTACAGCAGCGAAGCAGTGTCAATCTATTAATGCCTGTGTAATGTACACACAAAATGGTGGTTCACGTAAAATGACCCTGTACCTTATCTTAAATGCTCTAAGGGTTATAAAAACAAGTTGAATATCAAACTTGATTGATACAAAGCAAATGTAAATTTTATAATATTTTTGTATATAGTGTCACTACGGGTAGTGTCAACTTTTTTATTTTAAATGGAACACCATGTAAATTTTTGCGATTCTCAACTCTACTACTCTACACTTTATTATAAGTAGTCTGCACAGTTTTTAAATAAATTTAATTTCTTTATTTTTTTTAAATGCAGCATTTCTTAGAACATTAAATTTACGTACTGCAACTTATATTTTATAATACACGACGCTTTTAAACATAAATTACACATAACATTTTCTCATAAAAAGATTTGTTGAATAATATACAGGGTGTTCGATCCGCTAGACTAGAAATACAAATCTTCGAACATGAAAATCTCGGTTCTTTTTTCAAATGGAGCACCCTGTATATTTATATTTTGTAATATTTTGCTTTTAAGTCTCTACTAGTAATATGAATATTTTATATTTCGCAAGTGTACAGTTTCAAAGCCATCAGCGTTTTTATACTGTCTTGCTATTTCTCTAAAATTAATTTATCAGTGTGATCATAAATACCTTAGCAGCATAATTCCGATTCATCTACACCTTGAAGATCCGTGTAATAATAAAAAATAATAAAAATAGTTGTAAAATCATAATAAAATAGAGAGACAGTATCATAGAAGCGCCGGTAACTTTAAAACTTTCATTTTTAAAATAGAATATAAAATAGAAAATAATATATAAGTATATAAATTGGTAGAGACTCCAAAGCTGAATCATATAAAATATACATGTGTTCCATTTGAAAAAGATGAGATTTTTATGTTCGAAGATTGGTATTGTTTGGTTTAGCTTTAGTGGATTGAACACTCGTATATTATTCGACCATAAATGTTGAAATAGATATTTATAAGCGTCGTGTATTATTATAATTAGTTAAATGTAACTTGGCGGTGCATATATTTTTTAAGAAAAATTGCATTTTCAAAAGAAAATTTGGAAAAGTAGATTTACTCAAAAACTGTGACAAATTTCGAGATATACAGTGCCAGTCAAAAGTAAGGAATAAATTCGATGAAAGGGAAAAAACAGGTCAATTTTGTTTTTAAGATTCAACTCTTTGAAATAATATTCAGATATGATACGTTAATGTCAGGGTGATACGTTAAAGTGTGGTGACTATAGCACTTTCCCGTCTTCATAATGATTTTTTCAAAAATTTTCTTATGAAAAGTAACAAACTTATTACATTTCCATGTTGGCAATAATTGGATGAAGTGTCAGGATATGGAATAAAAAATGGAACTTTCTAGTTAAAGAAAACGCCGCTGACGTCACCACACTTAAACGTATATACCCTGTATATCCAAATATTATGTCAAAAA
>OV816024.1:126541046-126763781 GCA_929113105.1 Agrypnus murinus | reverse complement strand
TACATTAGTTTTTTTATAAGAGGGAATTTCTATCTTGCTTATACATATATAAACACATGACGGCATAACCTTCACGTGTCTTTTTCAAATATTTATTTGTGCAAACTCTTTGATATTACTGTAATTTACATTTAGAAATTGACTTTTAAGCTAAGTATCTCAGAATTACTAAAAATGCACATAAACCCTTTTACTTTTAAATCCCTCATTTTATATTAATGTTTATATGTAAGTATTTATTCTTATGGTTTCCTGGTTAAATAGAGTAGCCCTTTGCCAGAAAACTATACTAATATAAATTTTAGTTATTTGCAAAATAAAGCAGTGTTTCTTTGTATATAAAAATTAATAAAGGTGTTTATTATTATTACATAATACAGTGGCGTCGAAGGGGGGGGGGTTAACGGGCTGGACCTCCCGATTTTTTTTTATTATCAAAATCTAGGATATGGAAAATCTTAGTAGTATTTTGATTCGGAGTTTTTATAGAGTAGCTCCCCCCGAAAAAATCCTAAATATGCTACTGATATAATACATACTTATATATTTACATTTTTTAGATGCCTCGCCGATGTGTTGCGCCTAGATGTAAGTCTAATTATGAGTCAGTTAAAAAATGAAAACGTCAGGCAGTCACAACAAAACCAAAACAACAGAGCCTTGTGGATGCGAAGTGGACATCTGCATCTTCAGCTGTATGTACATATCAGTACAAGTAGTGGATTGTTAAAATTAGAAATTGGTAAGATTCAAATTACAATTTTTTCATAAATCATGTACTGTGATTGTGGTGTATTAACCACAATCTTTATTTTTTATAAAGGATTTTATAGATTAATAAAGTTAATATTTTTTTTATATAAGAATGAATTTTAAAATTAAAGAAATCACTTATCTGGTTATACAGGGTGTCCCAAAATGCTGTTTACATGCAATATCTCCATTATTTGAAAAGATAAAGAAATCAACCAAAAACTATTGTGAATGACTCAAAATGGACCTTCAAAAACACTCTTAAACGCTGGAAACATAGCAACGTTTAAGAGATCATGCCAACTTGATTAATTTTTCAAATTGCACTCTCTGTTTATTTTTCACAGAAATGTATTCTTCACTTTATTCTGCATATGGTAGTATGCATTACTTAATTGTCTAATGTGCATTTAGGGGTTTCAAAAAATATTTGTTATAAATTGAATTTATCTTAAACTTAAAGCAAATGCTCAAAATGCCCTCCTGTGGACTCTACATGGGCTTTAAACTGCCTCAGGAGTTCCCTTGTAGATGCGGCTCTAATCATAATATTTTTTGAATAAATAATTTAGTTAGTGAATATGAAGTGTACAATTTATAAAAAATATTTTTTCAACCATTAAATGCACATTAGATAATTAAGTAAGACATACTACCATATGCAGAATGAAGTGAAGAATAGCGTTTACTGTCTCCAGCCTTACTTTGTGGAACTCCATAATCATGAAATATAATATAAATACAAAGATTAGTTAAAGTTTCACAAGTTTTATTAATATCTTAACCTGACAATATTGTTTCGACACTTTGTGCCATTATCAAAGGTAGATAAGATTGAAGTTTATTAGAAGTGTTAGATATTTAGTTTTTGTTATGTATTGTATCTAGTTACCTATTTTCTGTATGTATTTATCCTTAGCAACGTGTTTGTTTTTCAATCTTATCTACCTTTGATAATGACACAAAGTGTCGAAACAGTATTGTCAGGTTAAGATATTAATAAAACTTGTGAAACTTTAACTAATCTTTGTATTTATATTATATTTCAAGTGAAGAATACATTTCCGTGAAAAAAAACATAGGGTGCAATTTGAAAAATTAATCAAGTTGGCATGATCTCTTAAACGTTGCTATGCAACCAGCGTTTACGGATGTTTTTTGAAGGTCCATTTTGAGTCATTCACAATAGTTTTTGGTTGATTTGATTATCTTTTCAAATAAGGGAGATCTTGCGTGTAAACAGCATTTTGGGACACCCTGTATATATTTATAGATAATCCAAACTCTTGTTGCTTGAATCATGATAGTATGTTTAAATTCTTATAAGAGTTATTCTTTTGCAAGCGAATTAAGTTTTTTCGTTCTTCCTACCCTGGCTTTCACCTCAATCTGACTGTACCCCGTTTTCCATTTGTTTTGTGCTCGATCCTTTAAATTAAGATGTGAAATTTCTTTAAGAAATCTGGATTTCTGGAAGGAAATTTTTTTTGTTACGAAATTTATTATGTCTCCTTTGTTATACATCACAAATCTTATTTATTAATCTTTATTTTGTTTTTTCCGTGTAGGAGATGATTCTTATGTAATTATTTCCTGAGTGTATTATGTTGTCTTGGGAGTTAATTACATTTTTTTGTCAACAAAATGTTCAATAACTAACAATATTCGTAATCTTCTTTTGTTATCTTTTACATTTTGTCATTCATTTTTATAAATCGTAAATATTTATTTTATTCACAATCATATTGCAATATGTACATTTCATATGTTGTAAAAACCTTGGAAAGTAAGCTATTGCTATAGCAACACCAAAGTGGTTAACAATTTCCTT
Source organism: Agrypnus murinus (assembly GCA_929113105.1). Lineage (NCBI taxonomy): Eukaryota > Metazoa > Arthropoda > Insecta > Coleoptera > Elateridae > Agrypnus > Agrypnus murinus. The sequence goes on along the minus strand of OV816024.1, from coordinate 126,761,197 downwards.
TACATGTCTGTAAAACTGACATGTAATGTTATGGCCAACTTTTTTTTCTGAATCATTTAAAACAGGACGTTTTATCCGATTTAAATTTAAGTTTTTATGAATATATTTAACGCAAAAAACATATTTTTTATTTAATATTAGTTTTATTTTTATTTTTCCATATTTTATATTTAATAATTACAATGGAATTAATTAATTTCTAATTTTAAAATACTGGGCGCATACATCGCCATCTAGCGGCGAAGAATGAAACCTTACTTAAAATTTCTTTTTGGTCGATACATAGCTCTGATTGAAATTATGACAGTTTATAAAAAATTTATTTTAAAATTTAAAATTTGTTTTTATTTTGATTATCTTAAGTCTAATTATTGTGAATAAAATAGTATACATGTTTCGTTGGTAAAGTTTCCACGCCTCGCGATATTATTTGACCTCGACGTACCGTCTCGGTCAAACAATTATCGCTTGGCTTGTAAAGATATCCTTTACCAACTCAACATGTAATATACTATTACTTGTTTGTAAATTTTATTTGTTCTAGATTCCTACAAGCCTTTAGACAAGAATGTGGTACAAGAATATTCATAAAGGAACCTTTTCTTACGAACAACGAAACTTTACATTATTTTTAATTGAATATTTACATAATTTGATAATACTTTAATTAGATGGTATGACATTAATGGCTGTTTTTAAATCAAATTGATATATCCTTTTTACATTTTAATTAATGACTTATATTTATTCATACAATCTCAATTCTGAATAAATTATCACTACATTACCTATTATAATGTATTTGTTAATTTGTATCTATATGACTGCCGACATTATAATGTATTATATTATTAATTGTTACAAGAACTTTGTTTATTAAACACAATAAAATCTTGAATCAAGGTATTCTTTTCTGTGTGCAATTAGCCAATATTAACTCAATAATGTTAATATGTTGGTATAACGGGTCTCATACTGGCACAGTATGGATGGATATCGTTGGATATGGTTGCACACCGGTGCATAATAATCGTTATTATATTTTTTAATTATATTATATTATACACTGAGAAAAATGGCTCGTAAAAGTTATGTCCCCGTCATCATATTAGCGCTCTTGATCTACAATTTTTAAACTAATAGTTTTTTCGAACTATGTCTCTCAGTGTACAATATCGTAATATAATTAAAAAATATAATAATGATCATTATTATACACCAGTATGCAACCGATATACAGCCAATGTTGTGCCAGTATGAAACCAGAGTTATAACAACATTGGGCCAATCTTGGTTATGTAATATGGTCCAAGTACTTGCCAGTGTTATCATTTCGACACTGGCCCAATATTGGCTGCCGATATCGGCTATGTAAAATGGCCCAAGTACTTACCGGTGTTATCATTTCTGCACTGTCCCAATATTGGTTGCCAATATTGGCAATAACGGTGCCAATGGCGAGCCAATATTGGCCCGTTTGGAAAATTCTATATGGGTGCTATTCAATTGCTATTTAATTACCACATTTAAAAATAAATTGCTCTTTTAGTTACTAAAATAGTATAAGGGTTTTGCCAGCTTGATATCAAGCTAGAGGTGAGTCACTTTTAGAATTTATTGCTTGCAATAATCTAGATGTTGCTAACGAAGGTAATGAACCAACCTTTGTGACTTCTTCAAGAAAGGAAGTCTTAGACATTACAATAGGTACACCACAGATCTGTAGGGTGATTAAAAGTTGGCACGTTGTTAACGAGCCGTCACTCTCAGATCACAGATATATCAGGTTCGACCTATACTCGAATAGGGCTGAACCTAGTACTTACAGAGATCCTAGATCTTGTGACTGGGGAATGTTCAAGCAGAACCTAGCACTAGGATTAGAAGGTTGTCTACAGCAACCTGAAACAGCAGATGCTATCGAAGCGATGAACAACTATGTCACATCAGCTATCACAATAGCATATGAAAACAGCTGCCCGCTAAGAGTAAAAAGAGAGAAAAATGGGAACCCTTGGTGGAACCATGAACTCTCTAAGCTTAGGGCAACAGTGCGTAAACTGTTTAACAAAGCAAAAGGAACGGGGGACTGGGCAGAGTACAAAACCACTAACCTGAAATACGGATATGCGGTCCGGAAGGCAAAAGAGGCTTCATGGAGGAAGTACTGTGGGGAAATTGAATGTACACCCACTTGTGCAAAACTGCAAAAAGCCCTATTGAAAGTAAACCAAGGGAAATTGGGCTCATTACAGAAGCCTAATGGAGAGTACACGGATACTGGGGAGGAAACTCTTAAGCTCTTGCTAGAGACTCACTTCCCAGGCAGTGTTACTGATACTGGAACAAATCCTGACAATGATATGTCAGGAATACCAATCACTCGGGCAAGAAGAGAAGATTGGGGAGTGGCCGAAAGGCTAATCAACATAACAAGACTTAAATGGGCAATCAATACGTTTAGACCATTTAAGTCTCCAGGAATAGATGGCATCTTTCCTGCATTACTACAGCATGGTTTGGAGGAACTTGCTTCACCACTATGTGCCCTATATAGGGCAAGTCTGGCTCTTGGGTACATACCAAGTGGCTGGAAACAGGTTAGGGTCTGTTTCATACCTAAACCAGGGCGTAATTCTTATACCCAGGCAAAGGCCTTCAGACCCATCAGCCTAATGTCATTTCTCCTCAAAACCTTGGAGAAACTGATTGATAGACATATCAGGGACGAAATTCTGAGGGAATCACCTCTACATCGAAACCAATTTGCTTATCAATCGGGTAAATCCTGTGAACTAGCTTTACATGAACTAACTACAAGAATACAACGGGCAATTGAAAACCAGGAGATTGCCCTAGGAGTATTCTTGGATGTAGAGGGTGCCTTTGATAATACCTCCTTTGACTCAATTGCCAGAGCAATGGTTGAGCGTGGCGTAGACCAATCTATAACAGGCTGGGTTACTGCGACACTAAAAAACAGGAAAATCATAGTAGCCCTTGGAAATTATACCAAGGAGGCTATCGTAACAAAAGGATGTCCTCAAGGAGGAGTTCTCTCTCCTCTTCTTTGGAGCCTGGTAATTGATGACCTTCTCGCTGAACTAAATGCGAAAGGAATATATGCGCAAGGATATGCAGATGATATAACCATACTCATAAACGGGAAATTCGCGGGAGTAATATCAAACTTGATGCAGCAGGCCCTGAAAACCGTGGAGAGATGGTGTTTGAAAGAAGGACTCTCGGTTAATCCGGTTAAGACTTCGGTCATACCATTCACACGTAAAAGAAACCTTCAAGATTTGAAGGAGGTACGAATAGGGGACCAACAGTTACCTATGGGGAAAGAGGCAAAATATTTGGGCGTCATTTTAGACACCAAACTAACCTTTAATCCCCATCTGGAGAAGATACTTAATAAAGCCACAAGGGCCCTATGGGCTTGCAAGAGAACAATAGGCAAAACTTGGGGCTTGAAACCAAGCATGACCTTGTGGGTATACACAAGAGTGGTTGTACCAACAATCACTTATGCCTCTATTATCTGGTGGCACAAAACCAGAAACAGAGTGGTAATAAATAAATTAAATAAACTACAAAGACTTGCCTGTGTAGGTATTACTGGGGCAATGTCATCTACGCCCACGGCTTCAATGGAAACAATGCTAAGTCTACCTCCACTTCACCTAGTAGTGGAATCAGAAGCACTAGCAGCTGCATATAGACTGAAAATTAGCGATCATGGGATAGGAAGACGAAGCTTCGGACCCAATTCTAAGATCTTTAATATACTGGAAAAAACCAGTATCCTCAATATGCAATCTGATAAAATCAACACCGTTTGGGACTTCAGAAAACCTTTTAGGGTTGAAATACCTGAGAGGGGTGATGAAGAACGAAAACGAGAGTTGATTCAAAGACAAGGATCTGTATGGTATACAGATGGTTCCAAAACAGAAAACAGCTCTGGAGCAGGAGTGTTTGAGCAAAGTACAGGGAATGAAATATGTGTTAACCTGGGGAAACTCACCTCCGTGTTCCAAGCTGAATTAACAGCCATAATATTATGTGCACAAAGCATGATAGAGAGGGGCTTTGAAAATAAGCAAATCTCCATCTTAACGGATAGCCAAGCGGCACTAAAAGCCTTAGGAAGTACTGAAATTCACTCAAGGGTCGTGCTTAACTGCACAGAAGCACTGGTGACACTGGCCACACGCAACAATGTTTGTGTAGAGTGGGTTCCAGGACATCAGGGTTATGAAGGAAATGAAAAAGCTGATCAACTTGCAAAACAAGCTTCCGAAGAGAGATTAATAGGTCCTGAACCTACATGCGGGATCCCTTATTTAACTGCAAGAGGGATTATCAAAGACTTATTGAAAGATAAACATAAAACCTACTGGGAGAAATTACAGGGGCACAGGCAGTCAAAGATACTAATGATGTCCCCTTCCAGTAAGAGAACAAAGGAACTGCTGAGACTGAGCAGGAAACAACTAAGGCTTTTAACAGGACTATTAACAGGACACTGTAGCCTTAATAAACATCTCAACATAATGAATATTGTCGATGATGCAACCTGTAGGCTATGTGAAGAGGAAGAAGAGACAGCCCTACACGTCCTATGTGAATGTTCAGCCCTCGGGGCTAAAAGATTTAAACATTTCGGGGCTCAGTATGTTGAACCGAGCGAAATTGCATCAGCACCAATCAACTGTATCCTCAACTACTTTGGCGATACAGGTATGATTGAGTAAATCACTTCTTGGGGCACAATAAGCCTAGAGCTTCAGTGCAGTGGGTGAAGAGTGAAGACCACGCCCAGAATGAATGAATGAATGAATGAAGTAGCCATATCTAACATTAGTTGTTTGTTAAATGTTACTATAATGTAAAATACCGCCCTTTTTGTATGTATGTAACAACATAGTTTTTGTTTCAACTTGGTAGCTTTCCATATAAAAAAGTTATGGGATTTGCTGCAAACATGCCTTTTTTTCACAAAAATATATTGAGCTTACACTGCGTTACAAATATGGCTGCAGAAAAAAGTAAAAGGGATAAAAATAGAATAATTGGTGTTTTGTTTTCTCTAGACATAAGGTAACAAATTAGCAAAGTATTATTTTTTCGATGATGAAGCAACAAATTAAATATTTGAGTGATTTCGTATGGATTGACCCGTAATGAATATAACTTTCAGCTACCCTGCCAACTTTAACAGCTATTAAAAGTTATCACAGTCAAGTGTCCAGTTTCGATTGGTCGTTTAAGTAGGTTTATTATTGTATACTCTTCCATCCGTTTATATTAATTTTAACATATTCCTTTTCCTTAACTATTATAATAAACTTGTTTATTGTTTCGAGCCTTATTTTGTGGAACTCCATAATCATGAAATAAATAAAGATTATTAAAAGTTTCACAGTTTTATTAAAATACAACCTGACAATATTGTTTCGACAGCTATGCTGTCATTATAATGACAGCATAGCTCTTTTAATAATCTTTATTTATTTCAATATTATAATAAAACTAAAAGAAGCATAAGGTAGTGTTTAATACTTACCTTTCATAATCTTTATAATATAAAGTTGCACCAAATTAAGTAATGATCTTTTGCGATTACCGAACTGCGCACTTCGTTACCGATGCTATATGAAGTCTTTACAAATACTTTAATCTGGAGTAATAAAATATTTTATTAGTTGCTCTTTAACCTATTTTATTTTCAAAATATGCTCATAGTATTTAAATTCCAGCTTTTAGGTTAACACAGAATGATTTAAAAAACCTAAAAAAAAAATTAATAAAAAAGTACCAAAATTAGAAAAAAAATAAATAAAATAACTTAGTTAAGTAATATAGGTTAGTTACATAGCTTTTCTTTGGCGGAGGTGCAAAAATTATGTTAAATTAGCAGTTTTAGTACTAAAATTTAAATTGATTTACTCTTTATTGCACTTTGATCAATTTAAATTTCATTAATAAATATTAAAACCTCTTTATTATCTATTACATGAATGTAAATAGCAGAGACGAAACAGTTAATTTTTAAATAAACCACTTAATCCAATGCTTTTAATATTACTACTGATAATTAGTATGTAAGACTATAAATCATAGTATACGAGGTCTGGCTATTAAATAACGAGACTGCTTATGAAAAAGAGTTTTATTTTAAAAATTATTCTACAATCGAATGCTCCCCCTTCATTGTACTCTCCTCGACACACACCATTCCATTCGTTTTTTCCATTGGTCAAAGCGAAAATCGTCGGAGCTCCTAAATGCTCTTACAAAAGAAGACTTCCATTCTTTTGTAAGAGCATTTAGGAGCTCCGCCGATTTTCGCTTCACCACTTCGATCGACTCGAACCGGGTTCCTTTTAAGGCAGACTTGATTTTCGGAAACAGGAAAAAATCACAGTGTGCTAAATCAGGCGAGTACGGCGCGTGTTCGAGCACTGGAGTGCCTCTAGCGTCTAAATAACGCTTCACAGACAGCGTGTTATGGACAGGTGCGTTGTCCTTGTGCAAGATCCACGACTTGTTTTACCACAACTCCGGCCGTTTTTTACGAACTCGCTCTCGCAGTGTTGCCAAAACTTTCAAATAGTAAGTTTGGTTTACAGTTTGACCCTGTGGCACCCATTCAGTCATCACGATGCCGTTGATGTCGAAAAAAACGATTAGCATGGCTATAAATTTTGATTTCGACATCCTTACTTTTTTCATTCTTGGCGATGCAGGCAATCATCCGAATGCTCATACGACGATCTTCGCGCACAATTTCATTGATTTTGGTCACTGTTTGCGGAGTTGAAACAAAGACAGGTCGACCTGGACGTTTGTCATCTTCAGTGCTCTCTCGGCCTTCAGAAAACCGTTTATATCATTCGAAAACACGCGCACGAGATAGAGAATTCTCACCATAGGCCTCTTTCAACAACCTGTAGCACTTAGTCGGAGTTTTTTTTAATTTAACGAGAAATTTCACATTGATCCGTTGCTCGTGTTTTTCGTCACACATTTTTATCGGCACGAGAAAAAAAACACGTTCGTTTCTAACCTCTATAGAAAAAATACTACTACAGCGACGAAAACGTGTTTTCGTACTGGCATAGTAGCCACTTCCAGTTATCCAACGCTGCATACGTTTCCCCCCTTCCCTCTAGGACGTCTTCTGTGCGCGCAGTCTCGTTATTTAATAGCCAGACCTCGTACAGTGTAGCCAGATGCGCTTTGCAAGACTTTTTTTTATTATTCATTTGACGTCAAAAATTTGTTTTTTATAATAATCTTTACTTGTTTCAAAACCACTAAAAAATATAATATAACTAGCATAATACCCGTTAAAAAATCAACGGTCCCCTCTGATCATATCAGCTATCCACAAAGTAAGAAAACAGATCTACTTATAAAAGTTATTTTTTGGGATCCCGTAGCTCAGGATGTGCTACTGCAGTGGAGTTTTTATTTTCCTTAATAATAACGTCAATCGGATCATAACATGTAACTATAATTTAATACAATCGATTAATCTGTTAAATCGATTATTATGCACAGCCCTAATTATGTACTTATATACAGCATATATTCGTATATATTATTCGTATTATGCTGTATATAGTATACAGCATAATATTCGTTGGAAAATCAACGGCGTGTGGAGGCACCGCCGAATAAAACGCGCCAGTTGCTGGCAATCAGTGCGTGCCCCCATTAACTTTGTAGTTTTTGTAAGCCCAGTTTTTGTAAGCCCAGTTTTTGTCAAAACCGGTGAATCTCGAGAACCACTGAATAGATTTTGATGCCGTGTTTACCATTTGATAACTTATTTCTTAGCAAAGGTTTCTATATACACAGATTATTTAGAGGATTTTTGGATAGTCCAGTAATAAGCAAAGTATGAAATACTGTTGTGAACCACTCGATTGAGGTTTTACTTATAGACCTTCATAAATAAAACGATAATCAATTATAAATTCAAAACATTTATTAACTAAAAGTTAAAAAGAGCTGTTCCTTTATGTTACATCGATATTTACCAACTGAACTTTATATTGTTCTTTCAAGACTTGCTTGCTATTATAAAATGCAAGCTTGCGGTTCTCATGGAACCCATTAGTATCATATTCCACAGGATACACGTGGAGTTAAGAATGCAAGTGCATAAAAAAATACAAAGTAATGATTTTAAATTCTGAAAATAGATTATGTGACTTTACAATTCATTTTGATAAAAAGACAGAAAACGTAATTTATAAAAGATTGAATTTAAAAATTGAAAAGATGAATTATTACAATTGGATATTACAACACTTCCCCATTTTAAAGTTGAAAATTGACTTGATCAGAGGAATTTTCGTCAATTATTCTAGGTTGTGGTACAGGTTTAGTAACTTCGGCATAAATATCTTGAATTACATTTGGTTTTGGTTTTGATTTACTACAACCCAATTTCTTATAAACTATCCTAACTAGTACAATACTAAGTATAAGCAAAAATAAAACATAAATGACAACATAATGATGAACATCATGCAAATTAATTGAATCTAAGTACGAAGTTGCTTGATAAAGTTTTAAATCTTTAATATTAGCACTAATCTTATCTAAAGAACTTGGTTCAGATAAAAGTAATTGATTATTTAAATGCAATTCAGGTATGGACATTCCTGTTATAGTTTTGTTAATATAATCTTTTATATGTAAAGCAGGAACAAATTGCAAAATGATTTTTGAAGTATAAAACTTATGAGATGAAAGTATAGCGAATTTTGAATAAATTTTACAATCTGAATCAATCTTAAGAATGCCTGTTGCATTTAAAATAAACAATATAGGAATATTTTTATTTTGACACACTAAATTAACAGTTTCAGGTTTAGGCGCTACATATATCCATGAATTTTCAGTAGCTAACTGAATCCATAAGGTATGATACATATTTAGAACTCTTTTTTCACAACTATCTGGAATGGTTGAACTTGGAATAAATAATTTTGACTCACAGTCATGATCAGAATGCGTTGAAAATACAGGATCTGACTGTTTACAAATATAATGATCGAAAAAACTTTTATGACATTTTGAAAACTGAACTTCATTCAAGAAAAAATAATATTGTTTAGTATCATCTACGACTACATAAGTAGATAGGCAACAAGAGTTCTAGCCCAAAATCCCATGTTATTTCTTATGGAGGTTCAAAACGCCGAAAACGTGACAAATGATAGTGCGCCGACTCGCGACTCGAGGTCATCCGCGGTTCATCCAGACACGCGGCAGTAATTTCATATTACCTTTTTAATAATTATCTGTTATATTAATAATAATAATAAAACATTTAATATTTATTAAAATCCCTAAAAATTAATTCCCCTTCTCTTGGTAGATGTCTCATATAAAATTATTAGATTTTAAAATACATTTTCCGCGACTCGGTCCGGCGCGCGTATTAACAAAAGTGTATATATTCTTTCTAAGTGTTAACAACAAATCAAGGTAACCTTTATCATCAGTTTTATAACTTTCTTTTCTAAATACTATTGCATAACTATTATAAATATTATTTCATCCATAGATCCGAAATATCAAATTATAGAATTATATTAGTTGAAGCGTCTGTAATATTACGTTTTCCATAAATACTAGATATAATTAATCAACTTCATTATAAATTAAGTAGAAAGCATTATATTTTTCAAGTCATTCCTTTTTATGAAAAACAGTTCGTAATAGAGTTTACTTTAAGGATACCTTATAACTACGCTTATCGAAAACAAATATAGACAAGCAGGTAACATTTTAAGAATTTTGATCTAATAAGGTACTAAACTGATTAGAAGTCCTTTACAAATTTATCAGGCTGAATGTAATTAGAAAATATATTCTATTGCTTACCAATTAGATTATTATATATGATGTTAACATATAATAAAGACACTAAAGTACTTTTACTATTATATAAAATTCGAAAAAAATGAAATGAATTGTATTGAGCAAACATGAATCGCTAGGAAAACGTTTAAAAAATCCCTTTTTCAACCTTTGCAATGTAAAAGCATGCCTTCAAAGCAATAAATAAATAATCTTTCTTTTAAAATAAATTAAAAAATAAAAAACATGTAAATATATGCTAAAATGTTTCAGATATGATTAATTAAAACATTCAAGTTTCATCACGTCTATAAGACATGTGACCCTATGACGTAAGATCATGATATTAGATATACGTTAGATAGCTTAAATATGAGAGTTTTAGAAGGATAAACTATTTAATAAAGCTATAAACGATAAAAATTATCGAAACAATTCTCAGATAGATTGGCATTTACCTGTAGAATTTGCCTGTCAGAACAAGATATTAGGCGGGTCATTAACTCAGTTGTGTATCTAGCATTCAATAATATTATAATTCTAATGCAGAAAATATATAGACTTACCCCTTTGCGTATTTGTGCCAGTACAAACTAAAACGGGAAAACAATAACTTAATCACCAAGAAGGAATATTACACTAATCATCTTTTTTAAAAATTAAAAACCGGTCATTGTCTATACAGTGCAACGTACCGCGATAAACTGAACTTATTTTCAAATCTACCTTACCCTCGACGACAAAAAGGGAAACACCCTGAGGCAATATACATTCTTTTAAAAAGACACGATTTGACCTGTAAATCACTAGAAATTTGAGGTTTTATACCTGCTTCGAACCCCCAAAACAGGTGATTTTTAATGGATCTTTCTGTAAAAATTCTCCCTTTTCAAACTTCTTTAAAGGATTTTACTGTAATCAATATCATCTTAAAACTCTTTCTTGATATTTGCCACTTGATTTACAAAACAACATTTGGAGTGTATAAATTTCACATTTTAAATTATTATTTACATATGTTGATTCCGTTTATAAATGAATCGTTGCTTTGGACACCCCGTTGCATTACTTTTTACATTTATTTATGATATGCTATATAATACACCAGTCACATTGAATGCATTATTACCTGTCCAGATAAAAAATTATTAAAGCATAGCATATAACTAAGTAGGGGATATATTTAACTTTTCATTCTAATCAATTTACAACAAATTTCATAAAAGTATATTACAAGCAGCAAAGGGTAGACCAAAAAAAACTCCAGAGGGCTGACTGAAATATTTGTTAACAGAATAATGATAACAATTAATAAAACATATAGCTACTGACCAGGACCTATTTGATAAGTTAACTAATTCCCAATAGTTTTCTCTCTCTAGTAATTAAGCCTTATCCACAATTAGTTTGTAACAGCTGATACACCATCCATCTTGAGATTTAATAACCTTACATTTAAAAGATTCAACATTTAAAAGTATACAAAAGCAGAATCTATTAGTCATTTCATTTAAATCTACAGCATAATAAACAGTTTCCGCATAGCATTTTAATATATGAACTGAACTGATTTATGTATCGTATTATTTAAATTCCACCTTATTACATCCAGTAACTCGGTAATTTTTCCTAGCTTTTAGCTGTTTTCTCGGCGGTACGTGTAAACGGGATATAGAACGAAATTCTAACTCTAGATTTCAGTCTCAGTGCAGCAACTGAACGAGTAACACTTATCTCTCTTCACATCCATATTTAACCTTTATAATAAAAACATGTCTTTCGCCAGCGAACTTGTTGAAGAGTTAAGGAGACTTGTCTACGACTCACAGATAGATGATGATAGTAATGCTATCCTCAGAGCCTTAAAACAATGTACCATAACAATAAGAAAACTTAATAAGGCACTAGATTCAGCGTCATCATTGGGAGCAAAGAACCATCTATTAGCCTGCTTGGCTCAAGCGAAATCTTATCGAGAGACAGTCAAAGCCTTAAAAACTGTAGGCGAGGGATATAACCAGCGAAAAGAGACAGCCTGTAGCCGAGTCAAATGGTCAGACATGAAATCAGCATTTAAGGGACGTATGCGAACTGCTGCAATAACTAACATCAGGCATATTGATCCGAAGACTTTCATGGAAGACTGTTTAGTCATTTTTCAGAGACGTATGCTGAATGCGTTGAAGAAGGATGCGGCGTTAAAGGTGAACACGGCTTTAACAGGCATGTTTGAAGTCAAAAAAGGGGATACTATTATGGAAGAAATAAAATATATAAACACTAAAAATGTAGCCATATACCGATATAGTAATTTAGCCCAATGGTTCAAGATCAATATTCAAGATCCTATCCTTAAGGATCTCGAAGAGTTTCAAGTAAGTATAGACATTGTAGAAAGTTAGAAATAAACTAACACACATATATTTCTTTATCTAGCAAAAAAATAGCGGATGGACGCTTAAATCAATCATTAACCTCCAGCTCAATATCAATAAGTATACCCAACAGCTCGGCTCATCCTATTAAATCTGAAGCTCAACATAAATCACATAATACAGCGAGTGTACTTGAGGTCCTCTACAAGCGTCCGAAGAAATTGACGAAGATACAAAACTTGTTTAAAAGTGTTTAAAATGTATATAATTTAGATAATTGTTCTCATATTTATCCTGTATTAATAAAACTCAACAAATGTTTTATTGTCTTTTATTTTATTTTTATGTTTTATTCTGTAAGTTACTACAAGTCTACGAGTAATCAACTTATGCATTGCATTCGATGACCTAGTGACGGGGAGATAGGAGTAGGTACAATCGGTTTATGTTATGCTCCCTCGTAGTCTTAACAGAGTAATTATACTATGCAGGGGTAAGCACTATCTTTTTCCTTGAGGTTATGTTTTAGTTCGAGTTTAAGCTTAAATAACTTTACTATTGACGGCATAGACCCTTTATTTTCATATAGTAGCGACAACGATCGATCTCGCCGCTAGCTCAAAAGCATCAGAACGATGTTGACAACATTGACGATGACTATCTCAGTAGCCGTCATAGAAGCTTCTGCAGGTCTCGGAAAACTCCTGCTGCTGCTGCCTCTGGTAATGCTATGAAATAAAAACGTATCAAGATGATGGAGGAACTCAAAAGGATCATCTACCAGAACGTTTACTGTGAGAGGTAAAGAAATAAGAAACATATATAGAATGTATGTCGTTTATTTTATCATCAGTGTTAAAATATCATGTTACATATAATTAGCAGTACAACAAGATCATTTTACATAGTACAAATTAAATATTTACTTATTCTATGATTTTTCTCGTTTTAAGCTCTGTGATGACTGAAATTATTTCGTTGTCGTTTTCGAGATTGCTGCTATGAGCTTTCTTTGTGGCGTACAACAATTGTAGTCGATCCACTAGTTGATCAGGCGTACTCTGATGTATCCAATTCGGTTTCATCATCTTGTTTAACTTTTTGGGAAGACTAACCTCAAAGTCTGTAATTCTGTATAAATTTGGTCTGATTACATTTTCGTATTTCCAATGTTTAACGCTTATTAGTCGACCGTTGCGCCTATAGTCTTTCTTATGAGCATTAGTAAGTGAGATTATTTTCATATAGTTGTCGATATCTTCCTCTGTTGGACTAGGAGAGCTTATTCGTTTAAGCGTTAGTAAATTAAACAGGCCGGATGTTCCATTGAAAAGGTTGTTTTTAATTAAAATATCTTTTCCCTGAAACTGTACTCGCGAACAACCAAATCGCCACTCATCGATGTCGTTATATAGAGCGTACCTAGTTTTGTCTACGTTTTTGTTTTTTCCGCTAACTAATAATGCTCTATAATGGTTAGAGAATTCGTGATAATCTTTTAAGCTAGAATCGCATTCTTCTTCTTCATCATCAGCAGATGTAGCGAGAGATGATTGTTCAAGCTCTGGTGAGAGATTGATAGCAACGGTCTCCGATCGCGGTATAACACGATTATCATGAGGTTCTGCTTTATCACAGTGAAAGTAGGCTAATTTATTACGGATAGCATTACGAGCGTTTATTACTTCATCATCATCATCATCGAGCCTTATTTCTTTATTTATGTCACAAGGTTCATTGGTATGCATACGTTTCAGATTCATGTCTTTAAATATTTCATTATTTCTAGGTGACGACTTATTATCAACAACTATGGTATTATGAACTGTGTTCAAATGACTTCTATAGTTATCAAGGCGTGTAAAATACTTTAAACAAATAGAACACTGAACTTTATACCCCTGGTGTATCTTCAAATGGCGAGCAAACCCTGAGCGTAAAACACTCATACAACATACGTCACACTTGCGTCGCTGGTTCATGTCGACTAATAATTGATCATGAACTCCTATTTATATAACATGTTCTTCAGGTCACTCTTAATTAACCCTAGCACTACGTCTATCATCACCCGGTCAATCTTCCTTTATCATCACTAATTAACCCTGGCTAGCCGTCCTTAAGCATGAATTCACCCTTGGCACGGGTCAATGCTTCGATAAATACCTGAGAAACCCAGGTTATGAGTAATAATAATAATAATAATAATGTTTATGCGTCTGTTTCTCTAATCTACTAACTTTATCAATAGATCTCTTCGGTAGAGCTATGGAGAGCATGACGTCATCAGATGACAGTTACAAGCATTCAGGGATACATAGTTTAGAACCAGTGCATGATTCTCGTACACGAGAATTTGCAGACATTCAGGGTAGACATAATAGCCCCACATACAAATTTCTTTTTATACTCCAAATACCATCAGTATGAGATTCCTGTAATCAAAGATGGCTGCCAACAAATCACAGCGTAGTAGGCGTGATCCAAGATAGGTTAGGTTAGAACACGTGATGTTTCATTTACTAGCACGACTAAGGGCGAAGGGTGAAGCGACTAGTATGACTAAGGGTGAAGAGACTAGCATGACTAAGGGTGAAGGGTGACGAGACTAGCATGGCTAAGGGTGAAGGGTGACTATATATAAAAGGTAGATCGTTATCAGCGAGAGAGTACACGAATAAAGCCGAATCTTTCCGATGGCGAACATCCTAGGTTACAGAGCTGGTAAGTAGTCATCCTATGAGAGAGAAAGAGTTTCCGCTTAGTGAAAGGAGGATCCAATCCCAGAGTTAGCGCTAAATCTAGGGAATTCCAAGATGGCTCCTTCAAATGACAAATTCAAAATGACACATGCAAAATTGTCAGATTTAATAGGTTAGGTTAGAACACGTGATGTTTTATTTAAATTATAGCAAAATTGACAGCTTTAAATTTTAGCGCTAACTCTGGGGTTGGATCCTTTCACTAAGCTGAAACTCTTTCTCTCTCTCATAGTATGACTACTTACAGGCTCTGTAGCTTAGGATGTTTGCCGTCGGAAATCTTCGGCTTTATTCGTGTACTCTCTCTCGTTGATGACGATCTACCTTTTATATAGTAACCTCCCTTCGCCCTTAGCCATGCTAGTCTCGTCATCCTTCAGCCTTAGTCATGCTAGTCTCTTCACCCTTAGTCATGCTAGTCTCATGTATAATTTAAATAAAACATCACGTGTTCTAACCTAACCTATTAAATCTGACAATTTTGCATGTGTCATTTTGAATTTGTCATTTGAAGGAGCCATCTTGGAATTCCCTAGATTTAGCGCTAACTCTGGGATTGGATCCGCCTTTCACTAAGCGGAAACTCTTTCTCTCTCATAGGATGACTACTTACCAGCTCTGTAACCTAGGATGTTCGCCATCGGAAAGATTCGGCTTTATTCGTGTACTCTCTCGCTGATAACGATCTACCTTTTATATATAGTCACCCTTCACCCTTAGCCATGCTAGTCTCGTCACCCTTCACCCTTAGTCATGCTAGTCTCTTCACCCTTAGTCATACTAGTCGCTTCACCCTTCGCCCTTAGTCGTGCTAGTAAATGAAACATCACGTGTTCTAACCTAACCTATCTTGGATCACGCCTACTACGCTGTGATTTGTTGGCAGCCATCTTTGATTACAGGAATCTCATACTGATGGTATTTGGAGTATAAAAAGAAATTTGTATGTGGCGCTATTATGTCTACCCTGAATGTCTGCAAATTCTCGTGTACGAGAATCATGCACTGGTTCTAAACTATGTATCCCTGAATGCTTGTAACTGTCATCTGATGACGTCATGCTCTCCATAGCTCTACCGAAGAGATCTATTGATAAAGTTAGTAGATTAGAGAAACAGACGCATAAACATTATTATTATTATTATTATTACTCATAACCTGGGTTTCTCAGGTATTTATCGAAGCATTGACCCGTGCCAAGGGTGAATTCATGCTTAAGGACGGCTAGCCAGGGTTAATTAGTGATGATAAAGGAAGATTGACCGGGTGATGATAGACGTAGTGCTAGGGTTAATTAAGAGTGACCTGAAGAACATGTTATATAAATAGGAGTTCATGATCAATTATTAGTCGATATGAACCAGCGACGCAAGTGTGACGTATGTTGTATGAGTGTTTTACGCTCAGGGTTTGCTCGCCATTTGAAGATACACCAGGGGTATAAAGTTCAGTGTTCTATTTGTTTAAAGTATTTTACACGCCTTGATAACTATAGAAGTCATTTGAACACAGTTCATAATACCATAGTTGTTGATAATAAGTCGTCACCTAGAAATAATGAAATATTTAAAGACATGAATCTGAAACGTATGCATACCAATGAACCTTGTGACATAAATAAAGAAATAAGGCTCGATGATGATGATGATGAAGTAATAAACGCTCGTAATGCTATCCGTAAGAAATTAGCCTACTTTCACTGTGATAAAGCAGAACCTCATGATAATCGTGTTATACCGCGATCGGAGACCGTTGCTATCAATCTCTCACCAGAGCTTGAACAATCATCTCTCGCTACATCTGCTGATGATGAAGAAGAAGAATGCGATTCTAGCTTAAAAGATTATCACGAATTCTCTAACCATTATAGAGCATTATTAGTTAGCGGGAAAAACAAAAACGTAGACAAAACTAGGTACGCTCTATATAACGACATCGATGAGTGGCGATTTGGTTGTTCGCGAGTACAGTTTCAGGGAAAAGATATTTTAATTAAAAACAACCTTTTCAATGGAACATCCGGCCTGTTTAATTTACTAACGCTTAAACGAATAAGCTCTCCTAGTCCAACAGAGGAAGATATCGACAACTATATGAAAATAATCTCACTTACTAATGCTCATAAGAAAGACTATAGGCGCAACGGTCGACTAATAAGCGTTAAACATTGGAAATACGAAAATGTAATCAGACCAAATTTATACAGAATTACAGACTTTGAGGTTAGTCTTCCCAAAAAGTTAAACAAGATGATGAAACCGAATTGGATACATCAGAGTACGCCTGATCAACTAGTGGATCGACTACAATTGTTGTACGCCACAAAGAAAGCTCATAGCAGCAATCTCGAAAACGACAACGAAATAATTTCAGTCATCACAGAGCTTAAAACGAGAAAAATCATAGAATAAGTAAATATTTAATTTGTACTATGTAAAATGATCTTGTTGTACTGCTAATTATATGTAACATGATATTTTAACACTGATGATAAAATAAACGACATACATTCTATATATGTTTCTTATTTCTTTACCTCTCACAGTAAACGTTCTGGTAGATGATCCTTTTGAGTTCCTCCATCATCTTGATACGTTTTTATTTCATAGCATTACCAGAGGCAGCAGCAGCAGGAGTTTTCCGAGACCTGCAGAAGCTTCTATGACGGCTACTGAGATAGTCATCGTCAATGTTGTCAACATCGTTCTGATGCTTTTGAGCTAGCGGCGAGATCGATCGTTGTCGCTACTATATGAAAATAAAGGGTCTATGCCGTCAATAGTAAAGTTATTTAAGCTTAAACTCGAACTAAAACATAACCTCAAGGAAAAAGATAGTGCTTACCCCTGCATAGTATAATTACTCTGTTAAGACTACGAGGGAGCATAACATAAACCGATTGTACCTACTCCTATCTCCCCGTCACTAGGTCATCGAATGCAATGCATAAGTTGATTACTCGTAGACTTGTAGTAACTTACAGAATAAAACATAAAAATAAAATAAAAGACAATAAAACATTTGTTGAGTTTTATTAATACAGGATAAATATGAGAACAATTATCTAAATTATATACATTTTAAACACTTTTAAACAAGTTTTGTATCTTCGTCAATTTCTTCGGACGCTTGTAGAGGACCTCAAGTACACTCGCTGTATTATGTGATTTATGTTGAGCTTCAGATTTAATAGGATGAGCCGAGCTGTTGGGTATACTTATTGATATTGAGCTGGAGGTTAATGATTGATTTAAGCGTCCATCCGCTATTTTTTTGCTAGATAAAGAAATATATGTGTGTTAGTTTATTTCTAACTTTCTACAATGTCTATACTTACTTGAAACTCTTCGAGATCCTTAAGGATAGGATCTTGAATATTGATCTTGAACCATTGGGCTAAATTACTATATCGGTATATGGCTACATTTTTAGTGTTTATATATTTTATTTCTTCCATAATAGTATCCCCTTTTTTGACTTCAAACATGCCTGTTAAAGCCGTGTTCACCTTTAACGCCGCATCCTTCTTCAACGCATTCAGCATACGTCTCTGAAAAATGACTAAACAGTCTTCCATGAAAGTCTTCGGATCAATATGCCTGATGTTAGTTATTGCAGCAGTTCGCATACGTCCCTTAAATGCTGATTTCATGTCTGACCATTTGACTCGGCTACAGGCTGTCTCTTTTCGCTGGTTATATCCCTCGCCTACAGTTTTTAAGGCTTTGACTGTCTCTCGATAAGATTTCGCTTGAGCCAAGCAGGCTAATAGATGGTTCTTTGCTCCCAATGATGACGCTGAATCTAGTGCCTTATTAAGTTTTCTTATTGTTATGGTACATTGTTTTAAGGCTCTGAGGATAGCATTACTATCATCATCTATCTGTGAGTCGTAGACAAGTCTCCTTAACTCTTCAACAAGTTCGCTGGCGAAAGACATGTTTTTATTATAAAGGTTAAATATGGATGTGAAGAGAGATAAGTGTTACTCGTTCAGTTGCTGCACTGAGACTGAAATCTAGAGTTAGAATTTCGTTCTATATCCCGTTTACACGTACCGCCGAGAAAACAGCTAAAAGCTAGGAAAAATTACCGAGTTACTGGATGTAATAAGGTGGAATTTAAATAATACGATACATAAATCAGTTCAGTTCATATATTAAAATGCTATGCGGAAACTGTTTATTATGCTGTAGATTTAAATGAAATGACTAATAGATTCTGCTTTTGTATACTTTTAAATGTTGAATCTTTTAAATGTAAGGTTATTAAATCTCAAGATGGATGGTGTATCAGCTGTTACAAACTAATTGTGGATAAGGCTTAATTACTAGAGAGAGAAAACTATTGGGAATTAGTTAACTTATCAAATAGGTCCTGGTCAGTAGCTATATGTTTTATTAATTGTTATCATTATTCTGTTAACAAATATTTCAGTCAGCCCTCTGGAGTTTTTTTTGGTCTACCCTTTGCTGCTTGTAATATACTTTTATGAAATTTGTTGTAAATTGATTAGAATGAAAAGTTAAATATATCCCCTACTTAGTTATATGCTATGCTTTAATAATTTTTTATCTGGACAGGTAATAATGCATTCAATGTGACTGGTGTATTATATAGCATATCATAAATAAATGTAAAAAGTAATGCAACGGGGTGTCCAAAGCAACGATTCATTTATAAACGGAATCAACATATGTAAATAATAATTTAAAATGTGAAATTTATACACTCCAAATGTTGTTTTGTAAATCAAGTGGCAAATATCAAGAAAGAGTTTTAAGATGATATTGATTACAGTAAAATCCTTTAAAGAAGTTTGAAAAGGGAGAATTTTTACAGAAAGATCCATTAAAAATCACCTGTTTTGGGGGTTCGAAGCAGGTATAAAACCTCAAATTTCTAGTGATTTACAGGTCAAATCGTGTCTTTTTAAAAGAATGTATATTGCCTCAGGGTGTTTCCCTTTTTGTCGTCGAGGGTAAGGTAGATTTGAAAATAAGTTCAGTTTATCGCGGTACGTTGCACTGTATAGACAATGACCGGTTTTTAATTTTTAAAAAAGATGATTAGTGTAATATTCCTTCTTGGTGATTAAGTTATTGTTTTCCCGTTTTAGTTTGTACTGGCACAAATACGCAAAGGGGTAAGTCTATATATTTTCTGCATTAGAATTATAATATTATTGAATGCTAGATACACAACTGAGTTAATGACCCGCCTAATATCTTGTTCTGACAGGCAAATTCTACAGGTAAATGCCAATCTATCTGAGAATTGTTTCGATAATTTTTATCGTTTATAGCTTTATTAAATAGTTTATCCTTCTAAAACTCTCATATTTAAGCTATCTAACGTATATCTAATATCATGATCTTACGTCATAGGGTCACATGTCTTATAGACGTGATGAAACTTGAATGTTTTAATTAATCATATCTGAAACATTTTAGCATATATTTACATGTTTTTTATTTTTTAATTTATTTTAAAAGAAAGATTATTTATTTATTGCTTTGAAGGCATGCTTTTACATTGCAAAGGTTGAAAAAGGGATTTTTTAAACGTTTTCCTAGCGATTCATGTTTGCTCAATACAATTCATTTCATTTTTTTCGAATTTTATATAATAGTAAAAGTACTTTAGTGTCTTTATTATATGTTAACATCATATATAATAATCTAATTGGTAAGCAATAGAATATATTTTCTAATTACATTCAGCCTGATAAATTTGTAAAGGACTTCTAATCAGTTTAGTACCTTATTAGATCAAAATTCTTAAAATGTTACCTGCTTGTCTATATTTGTTTTCGATAAGCGTAGTTATAAGGTATCCTTAAAGTAAACTCTATTACGAACTGTTTTTCATAAAAAGGAATGACTTGAAAAATATAATGCTTTCTACTTAATTTATAATGAAGTTGATTAATTATATCTAGTATTTATGGAAAACGTAATATTACAGACGCTTCAACTAATATAATTCTATAATTTGATATTTCGGATCTATGGATGAAATAATATTTATAATAGTTATGCAATAGTATTTAGAAAAGAAAGTTATAAAACTGATGATAAAGGTTACCTTGATTTGTTGTTAACACTTAGAAAGAATATATACACTTTTGTTAATACGCGCGCCGGACCGAGTCGC
The DNA here is from genome assembly GCA_929113105.1 of Agrypnus murinus. Lineage (NCBI taxonomy): Eukaryota > Metazoa > Arthropoda > Insecta > Coleoptera > Elateridae > Agrypnus > Agrypnus murinus. The sequence continues at coordinate 126,740,013 of OV816024.1, read as the reverse complement.
GGAAAATGTATTTTAAAATCTAATAATTTTATATGAGACATCTACCAAGAGAAGGGGAATTAATTTTTAGGGATTTTAATAAATATTAAATGTTTTATTATTATTATTAATATAACAGATAATTATTAAAAAGGTAATATGAAATTACTGCCGCGTGTCTGGATGAACCGCGGATGACCTCGAGTCGCGAGTCGGCGCACTATCATTTGTCACGTTTTCGGCGTTTTGAACCTCCATAAGAAATAACATGGGATTTTGGGCTAGAACTCTTGTTGCCTATCTACTTACATAACTATGTCTAGGTACAATATAAGCATATGTATAATTGTTAATTAACATAGGTAATCTACTAAGCTTCATTACATTAAATAATCTAACTTCTACTAAAGGTATTAAGAGAACAAAAGTAAAGAAATTATTTGAAAAGTAGGAATTAACATGAATAGCATTATATAATTCAGGCATGTTAGTTAAAAGCTTACAGGAAATTTTAAATTTTCTGGCAATAAATTTTGAATAATCTGTAATTCTTTTAATAGTCGTGCAGGACTAATTACTAAAGGATGCAAAATGTGCTGTTGTGCACTCAAAATAATGCTTAAATATTCTTCTAAATTAAATCGAAATTGCTCAATTAACAATACTAAGGTAGGCATAACTTCTGCCAATTTTAAAATTAATTTTTCTTTATCTTGAATGTCATTTAATAGCATTCCCACATTTTTACTATGTTGTTGAATTTCGGATATTTGACTTCGAAAATTCTTGAGGTTGCTATTAAGATTTTTGACGGTGGTATTAAGTTCGTTAATAGTACTTTCTAGAACAGTAATTTGTCGATTAAGCAAATCGGACAGTTTGACTTCATTATTATGCAATTTCTGAATTTGATCGTTAAAATATTTTTCGTCATCTGCATCCATTGTACCAAACAAAATTTTGAAAATACCGTTTACAATATTTAATGCGCCGCGTTTGGTCCTACTAGCTAGCTGTGTATTTCCTACCAGATTATTGATTAACCTATAAGTAGCTTGTATACGTTCAATCGTGCCATTAGTTAATATTAAAAAATTCTTACAATTACCGAAAACGCCTTCATGTTGATTACAAAGATCAGATAATGCATTAAAATAACTAGTTAAAACTTCATATTGTTGCATATAAGCACTATTATTTAGATAGATGATTAATTTCCATTCATCTTTAAAAAGATTTAATGTTCCTACTCTTTCATAAAAAATTCCAGGACTTGATTCAATACTCGTAATATTATAAGGTAAGCTTAAACTATTTGCAGTAAAGTATATCAGTAAAATAACAATTACAACAACTGAATGTTGCGTAGCCATCTGAAAAAGAACAACAATTTCAGTAATGGATTTGAACTTAAAATAATCTTAATTAAAATATTTAAATTATGAAATAAACTAATTTTCATAAAATAGTTTTAATCGGTTATTATGAACTTTAACCGGTTTATTCTTAATTAAAATAGTGGAATTAACATCGGAGTCAATTGAAATTATAGGATACGGTCCTGACCATAGAGGTAACAACTTCTTACATTTTCCTTTAGTATGAGCTTCCTCATGTAGAAGTACTTTATCACCGATATGAAAATTGACATGATTAGCATTTTTATCATAATAATCTTTCGATAACTCTTTACTTTTTATTAAATTATCCCGAGCAATCTGATGTGAATTTTGTAATTTAGACTTTAATTCGTAATAATAGTCATCATAATTATAAAGAGGTTCGGGATTTTCAGTTAAAGATGTTGGTAATTCCACTTTATGACCGTATAATAATTCGAAAGGAGAAAATTTTGTAGTTGCATGCGATGCAGTATTGAAAGGAAATACCGCGTAAGGTATCCAAGTGTCGCAAGTGGTTTGGGTTTTGTCTATAAAATAACGTAAATATTGTATTAAATCAAGATGATGTCTTTCTAGAGCACCATTGCTTTGAGGATGGAATGCTACTGTTTGAATTTTCTTGATCTTTAAAAGTTTACATACGTTTTTGAATAGGTTACTTAGAAAATTCGATCCTTGATCGGTCAATAATATTTTAGGTGTACCGTACTTACAAATTATATTTATTACAAAATATTCGGCAATAGTAGAAGCTTCTTGATTTGGAATAGGGATAGCTTCCGAAAATGTGGTTAAATCATCTTGAAAAGTCGACAAATATTTATTGTTGTGAAAAGTTACTGGTAACGGTCCGACAATATCTAGACTAACTTTTTCAAAAGGGAATCTTGAAGTAGTTGTTATTACCATTGGTAATTTATTACGTTTAGAAACTTTATTCTTTTGGCAAGATTCGCAACGTTTAAGGAATCGCTTTACATCTTTGTTCATTTTATTCCAACGATACTTTTCTTTAATTTTGTCTAAAGTCTTCGAAATTCCTAAATGTCCTTCTAAGGGAGTGACATGATGTTCAATTAAAATAGTTTCAATCTCGCCGCGAGTTAAATCGGACGAAACATTGTTATGAAAAATAGAAATTATAATATCAATTCCTCGAAATAGATATCTTAACATAATACGTGTCTTTCCAAAATTCAGCTTGTCGAAACCACTAACTAATCTCGGTACAGCTAATTTTTTGATCCCTTCTTTCAGACAGAAATCTTTTAAATTTGTAAGCGTTAAAAACATGCTTTCATAGCTAGGAAAATCAAAAAGTTTTCCTTTGTGACCAAATGTAGGATATACCTATTATCCTTTTTTTGAAATAATACTTTATGTAGTTCTGGATTTTGAGATTGAATTTCTTCTCTACAATTAAATTTTTCTTGAAATTCCTTAGCAATACCTTTAATTAATTTCAAATCTTTGCTTATACAATGAATGAGCAAGACTAAAATCTACTGGAGCATCAAATAAATTACCTTGCATATCCCTAATATTAGTATTTACTATGATTTTACCTTCAATGTCTTTTAGGTAATTCTGATAAGATGATGTCGACCTAGTCACAACAGAAATTCTACTTAAGGCATCGGCGTTAACGTTAGTTTTGCCGCTGCGATGAATAATATCGAAACTATATTCCTCTAACTTTATACTCCAACGAACTAAGCGAGAAGTTGGATCCTCCACATTAAAAATCCACAAAAGGGGTTTGTGGTCTGTAACTATAACAAACTTTTTAATAAATAGACAAGGACGAAAATGCTTTACTGACCATACAATGCTTAATAATTCCTTTTCTATGGTACTATAATTTTTCTCGTGTTTGTTAAGCACCCTACTAGCATATGCTATGGGACGATCGCTTCCTAAAGTACCCTGAGATAAAACTGATCCTATCGCCACGTTACTGGCGTCTGTTGTTAGAATAAATTGTTGTGTAAAATCTGGATATTGAAAGATAGGTAGACTAACCAATTTTCCTTTTAATGTCTCGAATGATTCTGAACAAAGTGAGCACCAGTTGAAATCCACATCTTTTTCAAAAGATTATTTAGTGGTTGAGTAATTTTTGAAAAGTTTTGGATGAACCTGCGGTAATACCCTGCAAGACCTAAAAATGATTTTACTTCCTTATGATTTTGTGGAGTGGGAAAACGTTTGACAGCTTCGATTTTCTTAGGGTCCGGCTTGATGCCATCTTTGGTGATAATATGACCAAGGTACACAATTTCCTTTCTTAAGAATTCACATTTACTGGGTTCTAATTTAAGATTATAATTGCGAAAACGTTCGAAAACTTCTATTAATTTTTCATTGTGCTCAAGAAGAGTCTCGGCATAAATTATTACATTGTGTAAATAAATAAAACCTTTTAACCCTTGTAAACCGGTGAGAATATGATTCATTGCTAGTTGAAATGTGGCCGGGGCTCCTTTCAACCCCATTGGCATTCTCTCAAATTGATAATGATTATAATTAGCACTGAAAGCTGTTTTTTCCTAATCCTCGGTATGCATTGGAATTTGAAAAAATCCTTGTCTTAAATCCAGACAAGTGAAATATTTACTACTTCCTAATTGGTCAAGAATTTCGGTAATATTTGGAAGAGGGAAAGCTTCCCCTATAGTGACATCATTTAATTTCCTGAAATCTATTACACAACGGAACCTTCTGTTACCTTCATTATCGGGCTTTTTGGGACCAAGAAGTAATGGAGAATTCCAAGCACTGGTACTTGGTGAAATAATTCCATCTTTCAACATATCTTCAACTTGAGATTTAACTTCTGATTTTAATTGTTCGGGTATTCTATATGGTCTAACGTTAATAGGAGCGGTATTTGAAAGCAATGGTATGGTATGCCTAACTGCACTGGTGCAAGATAGTTTATCACCAGGTAAGAAGAATATATCATTAAATTTGCGACAAATTTCTAAAATCGAATCCCTTTCTTCAGTATTTAAATGATCAGTACGAAGATGTGATTGTAAAAGTCTTAACCTCTGGGAATTATTTTCAAATTGAGCACAAAAAACATCGTAATTGTCTAAATCATCAACGTCAAGATTAACTTCACCTAAATGAATATCGCGATCGGTAGCATTTACTAAACTAATTTTACATAAATTGTTTATTGGCTTAATAATACAATTCCCTACATATAACCCTTGTTCAAGTTCCTTTGACAAACATATGCAATTTTTATTATAATTATTAACTTTAACATTTACGTAAACCTCGCTTCGAGAGGGTATAATAACCGGAATAAGTTTGGGTGTCAATTTCCAAACAATTTCCTTGTCCTTGAACATAAATCTAAGAGTATTTTGCCTATAATCAATATTTACTTGATATTTTTTAAAGAAATCATTCCCCAATATACCGTCGTATTCGAAAGTACTATGCTTGGGTAATATATGGAAAACATAAGAAATTTGTAAACTATGCGAGATTACAGATTATGAGGGATTACAATGTTACCATAACATTTTCCTAATGTGGCAATTGGTTGATTGGTAAATCCCTATAATCGGGTTTTCGTGTCTTTATAAATTCTTATTCCCTCCTTTAAAACTGAACTTTTTTAAAATACTAGCATCAGCGCCAGTGCCAATAAGTAATGTTGCCCTATCATTAATTGCAACTGATAATATGATATTGACCACATCTGATTTTGAAGATTGATAAAATTCATTATTTGAAACATTATTAATATTTGCATAAACAAAATCATTATATAAAGAATTTTTACCCTTACTTTCTTCCATTTCGGAAATCGTCAATGGTAATGACGCATTTAACAAATTATTATTCTCTGAAATATTTTGAGTCGTATTTAAAGAATTTGATTCGATAACATGCTTATTATGATTGTTTCGAGAATAATATGGAGCATTGGAAAATAACTGCTTTGAATTGGTAATAAAATTATTATTAGAATAATTATTTCTTCTTCCATTGTATCTGTTGGAAACCTGATTATGTAAAAATCTATCACAATTGTTGTTTCTACGAAAATTAAAATAATATGAGTCACCTTTTATAGCTCGACAATTTATATTTTGATTAGGGTTTGAACTACTCTGGCTCGAACTAGCTTTATTCCTATCAACCCTATTATCCCTATGTGGACCATATGATTGCTTATTTTCATAAAAAATTCTTTTCCTACATTCTGAAACATCGTGACCATTCTTTTTACAGTAACGGCAAGTTATTCGAATTTGAGTAACGGTTGGTTCTTGTTTTACATAACGTTTATTAAAATTCGCACTATTAGAAGTATAATTATTATGGTAGCCTGAATGTCTGAAATTTGATTTAGAAGAGGATTTATTAGAAAATAAAAAAAGTTCTTTATGCTGTTTAAATGATTTCTCCTCTATACAAGCCGCTTCGATAGCTTTCGACAGTTCCGAAAATCTGCCGCCTTTACTGACTAACCGAATTGGGTCCCTCAAGCCGTTCTGAAAGGCCTGGAGAGCCGATTTTGAATTTAGACTATCGACTATTTTCACAGTGGACTCAGTTGTCCCTTGTGAATAACAAGCATCGTTTAATGACATCAGAATCCTTTCTATCCTATTCGCGAATGATCTGACATCTTGCCTACATGTAAATAAGTCTGTTTGAAGTTGAGCAATACTTCTAGTTTCGCCAAAATTTTCTAAAAGTACGTTTTTGAAGCTACTCCAATCATCTAAAGATTTATATTTAATGCAATTATATGCTGGTCCCGATAATCTACTTTTAACAACACTTAGAAATGTGGCTATTTCGCCTTCTTCAAGAGGGTTTGCAATAATTTCACAACATGAAATAAATTTGCCGAGTTCATCCCTGTCACCGTTGAATTCAGGTATGATTTTCAGGGCGTTGTCTACACTTAATTTTTTGCTAGGGGCCATATTAATAAAACTTGTAAATAAGATAATAAGGTGACAAAATTTAAATTATTTATAAATAAAATGCTATAATGTTATAGGATGTTAAATGGAAGTAATTAATTAATTAATTGATATTATAAACTTATATAGAATTAGATATCACTAGCAGTATGTGATACAATAACCTTTCGTAAAAGGTGAAAACGCAATTTGAATTGCTTTATAATTAATTGCTACTTTGTTGCTAAATCGCTTTGAATTACAAGAAACACTTCGGCCCTAAGTAGCTTTAAATTTGCATGCGAAAAATTAAATTATAAATTTGAAAATATTTGTGTTACATAATACACATTAATACACATAGAAAATAGGTTTTAATTAGTATACCTAGTATAAAGAAGATTAAGTAAAATTATGTGTAAAAAATCGTAAATGCATGCAAAATAAGTTAAAATAAAATGTCACAAGTGACTGCAGATACCGGAGTGAAGACAGCTGCTCTAACCGAGCTGCCCATTTCACGAAAACGCACGAACGCGCAGTGGCGTGCGGACTACTCAGCTACAAAATACAAAACACTACAAAACGGTATCTGTTCAATTAAACATATGTTGTTAACAGACACAGCCGGCAGCTAAAACTCTATTCACCTGTTGGCTGCCCAAGGGGGTTAAAAAAGAATATTAAATATAAAAATAATTTCTGTAAATCAACCCTACGTTTTTATTATTTCACAAACCCATATCAAAAATGTGCTATCAAAAGACACAATAGCCAGTGGAAACAAAATTCCCTTAGCGGCCGTCGGAGGGGGGCCAGAAATGGATTTTTAATAGAAAAATAATTCCTGTAAATCTACGCAACGCTTTATTATTTCACAAACCCATACAAAAAATGTGTTATCAAAAGAGACAATAGCCAGTGAAAACAAAATTCCCTTAGAGGCCGTCGGAGGGGGTCAGAAATTGCCTTTTTGCTTGTTAAATATGTTTAGGCAATCTTCTTTTGCTTATTTTTAATTCGCTTTCTATTGTTAAAGACAGAACATCCTTCCTCAATATCCTCACAAATTCCGAACATCGAGTATTCTTGTGACATTCAAGGGATACTTTCTTTAACTGCCCAAAGTAATTTTCTACAGATGCATTACTCATTGGACCATCGGTTAGGAGCAAACAGCTCCATAACGAACAAAATGGCAAATACTTATTGAAAACTAAATTCAGAAATTCCTCGTTGTAATATTTGTTTTCAGATTTTCCTGTTGCAACGATTTCTAGTTTGCCAGTTAGTGCGGAGAAACGATTAAACAAGGGACTAGACTTTTGCAGAGTGCGCTCTTCGTTGGTCAGTTTGCTTCCGGCTATTATCGTTTCTGTATCCTGAGATGTTCCATCAAAAATCTCTGCATCCCTTTTGATGGCTAGTTGTCTCAGATTATTCAATGCAGCTTCTGTCTGTTAGCTATAAAATCTACTTTTCAGTAACACATAGAGATCCGTTACAAATTTGTCAAAACTACCCATGTCTTTTAACATAACTGCGGACGCCAACAAATCTTTAAACATGTGTGTTTGTACATTGTTTTATGTATGTGCGTCGACATCTTTACAAACCATTTTTAAAAAGTGAGCACAGCAGAGATGAATGCTAATAATGCCGAATTCGGACGGCTTAAAATTGGTTTCGGCCAGATCATAGGTTGTTTGGATGTATTTCAGCAGTGTACAACGATTAAGTGCTTTGCAAAATGCATGAAGATTGGCGAATGAAAAATCGGTCACTATACCTGAAAAAGCTGGCCAATAATTATTACCTTCACAAAAAAAACGAAAATCGTTAATAAGTTTGAAAATCGAGTTTGAATCGTGCACGGCAGAAATCATCGAAAACACGGGATAGATCCTTCCCACTCGTTTAACATTGACCACTGCTGTGTAAAAATATACCCTTTTACTCTTAACACGTTCTGGACGTCTGACCACCCCTCCGGTGGCATCAAAATGTATGAAAGGTAGTTTACCTCCAATGAATTGTGACTTTAATACCTTTACTTGCTCTAGACTAAACAGTTTAACATTGAATGGAACGGATACTTGTTTAATATATTCAGGATGGTCATCATACATGCGAGTCATGTCGTCTATGTCGTCCTTACTTCTGTTCAAAGCATTAAGTCCTTCAGATCTAATTTTTCTAAGGGTACAATCAGACTTTATTTTTTGGAGGTTCTTTCCTTCTTCCATTACCTTTTTGGACGATTCAAATAATATTTTCTTTTTATAATTGAAAGGCATTGTTTTCGCCATATGTTTCTTTAAAATTTACCTTTCTACACCTCGCACGTAATTCGTCAAGTAATTACTATGATTGTAATCCAATGAGGAACTATAAACAAATACTCTATTACTAGAAATATGAATCTTGAATTTTTTACAGTTATAATTATTGTGTTTACAAAGTCCATATATATTTATTCCACCATTCTTCAAATACTTAGGATATTTGAAGATAATAAGACATACATTATTCACATACTTTGTAATTCTGTTGCGCAAATAAAATGGATAATATTTTTTGAATTAAGTTTGCCTTTCTTGACTATTATGTTCCAGATGTTTTTATCTATTTCAAAAGAACCTTCTAAGATGGTGCAATCTTTATATAACGGTTTTTGTGCCGAAGGCTTATTTTGAGAACCTAGCGGCAAAATATCGGTATATTTGGTAGGGCTAGATAAAATTAATATTGGTTTTGGAATTCCAAAATCTGTCGGGGTCACTTCACAATTGTAGTCTGTCTCTCCTTGCGTAACAAACGCGACGGTAGATTCTGAATTATCTGTTTTGCTATTGTTGTGTGACTCGGGGATGCCAATTTTCTTTGCAGATAAGCAGTCCACTGGTTCGTCAGCACTAACTGTCGGTGTTGAAGTATACGCCTTAGAGGACTTTTCTTCAATTCCAATGACAGAATAACGATTACTCTCAATTTCGGTACTTTTGTCAGTAAAACGATTTGATATTGACACCATGCTGTTTATTAGTTGAAGGAGACTCCTTTGCTTGCGAATCATCTATAATATTCACGAGATTTCTCCATACAATATAAAGTTTCATGCGATTTTTTAAAGAACATTTTAAACCAAATTCTTTACACAGCGATATGTAGATATAGTTTTGGTTCGTATTGTAGTTAACGCACATAGGCGAAATCTTTACTCCAAGTTTATCTAGCTCTACTTTTAAATTCTCTATATTTAGCTTTTTTATGATTGCAGAAGTCGTATTTTGAATATGTTGTTGGTAGTACGTTTTGAATGTTTTATTTTTGTTAACAATGCCACTAATAATACTGGTATACCCGTACTTAGTGCCGTACAATTTAAGGGCAATTCTCTGGCATATTTCTTCACTAACTGGAATTACGTAATTAAAGGATAAATTGCACTCCATCAGCTCCTGCGTAATGGTAGCAAAAACCTGCTTTTTCGAGATCCTTGTTTTAGCCATATTTAGGTTTAAAACTAAAGCTTTAAAAATAAGGAATATGTAGCTAAGAATGCAACACAAACTGATTAGAAAATAATAAATGAAGCGTATCCTAATACTATTAAAAGAAACTAAAACAAAAACGATACTCCAAATAAAAACCAAATGAGAATTACGATAAACGCCTTAATTACTCTAGTTTAAAATAAAAATCACAAAACTAGTTAGAAGGCAACAATAGAAGTTTACCCTAATGCTAATAAAACTAGAAATAAAAATGATACTCCAGTAAAAGCTAGATGAGAATCCGGCGAAGACCTAATCAAACTAATCTAAAACCAAATAACAAAGTAATCTATGATGTATTATATATTTAAAAATATGTTCTACCTATTAATAATAATCATATATGCATATAAGACAATCAAACACATACAATAAGCATGAATGCAACAAAATGAAACAGGAATAGACAACGAACAGTATACTCAGACGAGCGTACCATATTTATAGAAGTAGCTGTAACACGATTTAAAGGTAGTATGGATCTTACGGCAGCCATAAGGTAGACTTTTTGAAGTTGTGTTAGACTCCTTTGCGTTCTACTTCGATCTACTTCGATTATTTAATCCCGATTTTCTCGTAAATCGCTTTAATTATTTCTTTTAAATGTCACAAACAGATCTTCCAATATTAACTCTGCAAGATGACATGACTGACCTTGCAGAATATTCCTATAAGGGTAGTTTACTGAAGACGTAAAAGCGAAAATTATTGAAACAATTAAAGGTAGATTTTTCGAAAATGACTGGTGATGGTTGAAGATGACGGCAATGAACGATTTCGATTAAGTTTCACAAATTAATGTCAATGGCTACCCTACAAGAGGTCAATATTAACTTCACCCGGAAATTTCCTGTAGGGGTTGTTTGCTCTTGAGTGAATATCCAAATTTAGCATTTTTTTTATCAAGTGAATACATAACTAATTTTAAAGAAACATATGGCGAAAACAATGCCTTTCAATTCAAAATTAATTCAAACAAAAACAGTTAGACAATTTATTTTTGTATAAAATAGTAAAGTTGTAAAATTATCTGATTTTAGGTTTTTGATTTTTTGCGTAAAATGTTACAAAAAGTCCGGTTTTTTTTCTGAGTTTTGACGTAAAGCGTGTCTTTAATAATTAATACTTTAATAACTGCTCGACAGAATTGCATGTAATTATATGCAAGTAGCTAATAGTGTTGTATGTACGTGGATATTTTTGTAATTTGATATCTGTATTATTTCTCAAGTTACTCTATGAAGTAAAGGGAAATGCATTCTTGTCTTCTGGTGCCTTAATCAAGATCTTCTTTTTTACAAAAGATAGTATTTTTTAATAAAACAAAAAATACCTTAAGAAATGCTGAAAATATTCACGAATTATACAATAAATAATTATTTAAAAAATTACTTAAAAATTATTTCGTGAAATTTCCAAAATAATTTAAAAAAAATTATTTCTTAATTAATTCGTGAATAATTTCAAGATTTCTTGTCATATTTGTTGTTTTATTAACAAAATACTATCTTTTGTAAAAAAAAGAATTGATTAAGGCACCAGAATAACATAATGCATTAGCCTCCATTTCAAAGAATAACGTGACAAATAATATAGATATCAAATTACAAAAATGTTTACATACATACAATACTATTACCTACTTGCATATCAATTTACATTCAATTCTGTCTACTAATTATTAAAATATTAATTATTAAAAACACGCTTTACGTCAAAACTCCCAAAAAACGGACTTTTTGTAACATAATTTGCGAAAATTCAAAAACCAAGACTCAGATAATTCTACAAATTTACTATCTTATACAAAAATAAATTGTCTATCTAATTTTTTTGTTTGAATTAATTTGAGCGATTAGTTTTCTTGCTATACGCATTCAAACTCAGGGCTCAGAACTTTTGCATTTTATAGTAGTATAGAGCAGCCAAAGGTGTGTAAAGTAACAATTCATTGGAGGTAAACTACCTTTCAAACATTTTGATGCTACCGGAGAAGTGGTCAGACGTCCAGAACGTGTTAAGAGTAAGGCACACTGAAGCAATAAGCAATCAGCAACTAGCAATTGGAAACACGCAATATTAACGCCATCTCGTTTTTTACATTGAATTTAAGCAGAAGTCTCACATTGGAGCAACTGATTATCACTTCTACAAAAATGGTCGCGTTAATATTTGTTGCCGGCGATATGCGCTGCATGCCAAAGGCCGATTTTATCGTGTCAATATAGAGCAACACTTGCATTATTATTGCATAGTGAGTGGAATTCTTATATAACAAACATGACGATCCAGCATTTGTTATTAGAAACCAAGACATATGTGTATAACAAACTATTATTTATGCTATTAGTATGTTAGGAATACTTGTAAATTATTAATTTTTTTATTATATACTGGATTTATTAGTTTTATTATTGTGGCCAAAATATAAGTCACGGTTATGAGGTCAGTGGTGCTGTAATTAAAGACGGTCTAAATAAGAAATGTGCATATAGTATTTGGAATAAAAAGAAAAAGATTTTTTATTGTAATTGGAAGTTGTTAGAAATTTTTGAGTGCAAAGCTGACGCATTTGGATTATTCTTCATCTACCACTTAATAAGTTCGGATAGATGTTACAACTTATATTGTTTTTAAATAATCTTTTACTAAATTCCAAGTTTCGCTAATTTCTTCGTTGTTATTAAATTTATGTTCCTTAAATGCCACCAAGTTCGCATATCCAGAGTTGTTAGAGGATGACATGATTGTTTGAGACTGCTACACAAACTAAAAGGAATTCGTTGCTGCAGTGTGAGAGGTGGTCAAAATTATATTGTCTGTTGCTTATTGTCAGTTTCTAGTTGCTAGTTGCGCATTGCCTCAATTTGAGAGCTTACTAGAGGGTATATTTCTACACAGCAGTGGTCAATGTTAAACGAGTGGGAAGGATCTATCACGTGTTTTCGATGATTTCTGCCGTGCACAATTCAAACTCGATTTTCAAACTTATTAACGATTTTCGTTTTTTATTGTGAAGGTAATAATTATTGGCCAGTTTTTTCAGGTATAGTGACCGATTTTTCATTCGCAAAATCTTCATGCATTTTGCAGACGGAATCTCTTCAAAAACATACGGCTGACTATGCTTTCATTTCCTAATGGATCAATAATTGTGAGGAGTTGTTCTTCCATTGAGTAGATTGTTAAATAATAATCATTTTCTTCGTGAACGGGCATAACAATCTTTAATTTTTTTAAATCAATACCCTGAACGAAATCGTTCAATAGAAATTCGCTTCCAAATATTAAAGACGATTTGGCTACTGACATTATCTGATAATTGTTGCCTTTTTGGTTGTTAAATATGTTTAGGCAATCTTCTTTTGCTTATTTTTAATTCGCTTTCTATTGTTAAAGACAGAACATCCTTCCTCAATATCCTCACAAATTCCGAACAACGAGTATTATTTTGACATTCAAGGGATTAACTGCCTAAGTAATTTTCTACAGATGCATTACTCATTGGACCATCGGTTAGTAGCAAACAGCTCCATAACGAACAAAATGACAAATACTTATTGAAAACTAAATTCAAAAATTCCTCGTTGTAATATTTGTTTTCAAATTTTCCTGTTGCAACGATATCTATTTAGCCACTTAGTGCGGAGAAACGCTTAAAAAAGGGACTAGACTTTTGCAGAGTGTGCTCTTCGTTGGTCAGTTTGCTTCCGGCTATTATCGTTTTTGTATCCTGTGATGTTCCATCAAAAATCTCAGCATTCCTTTTGATGGCTAGTTTTCTCAGATTGTTCAATGCTGTTTCTGTCTGTTCGCTGTGAAATCTACTTTTCAGTAACACATAGAGATCCGTTACAAATTTGTCAAAACTACCCATGTCTTTTAACATAACTGCGGACGCAAGTTATAGGACGCAAAATTATTTTTCTATTAAAAATCCATTTCTGACCCCCTCCGACGGCCGCTAAGGGCATTTTGTTTTCACTGGCTATTGTGTCTTTTGATAGCTCATTTTTTATATGGGTTTGTGAAATAATAAATCGTTGCGTAGATTTACAGGAATTATTTTTCTATTAAAAATTCATTTCTCACCCCCTCCGACGGCCGCTAAGGGAATTTTGTTTTCACTGACTATTGTATCTTTTGATAACACAGTTTTTGTATTGGTTTGTGAAATAATAAAACGTTGCGTAGATTTACAGGAAATATTTTTCTATTAAAAATCCATTTCTGACCCCCTCCGACGGTCGCTAAGGGAATTTTGTTTCCACTGGCTATTGTGTCTTTTGATAGCACATTTTTTTATATGGGTTTGTGAAATAATAAAACGTTGCGTAAATATACAGGAATTATTTTTCTATTAAAAATCCATTTCTGACCCCCTCCGACGGCCGCTAAGGGGATTTTGTTTCCACTGTCTATTGTATCTTTTGATAACACATTTTCTATATTGGTTTGTGAAATAATAAAACGTTGCGTAGATTTACAGAATTTATTTTTCTATTAAAAATCCATTTCTGACTCCCTCCGACGGCCGTTAAGGGAATTTTGTTTCCACTGGCTATTGTGTCTTTTGATAGCTCATTTTTTATATGGGTTTGTGAAATAATAAATCGTTGCCTAGATTTACAGGAATTATTTTTCTATTAAAAATCCATTTCTGACCCCCTCCGACGGCCGCTAAGGGAATTTTGTTTTCACTGGCTATTGTGTCTTTTGATAGCTCATTTTTTATATGGGTTTGTGAAATAATAAATCGTTGCGTAGATTTACAGGAATTATTTTTCTATTAAAAATTCATTTCTCACCCCCTCCGACGGCCGCTAAGGGAATTTTGTTTTCACTGACTATTGTATCTTTTGATAACACAGTTTTTGTATTGGTTTGTGAAATAATAAAACGTTGCGTAGATTTACAGGAAATATTTTTCTATTAAAAATCCATTTCTGACCCCCTCCGACGGTCGCTAAGGGAATTTTGTTTCCACTGGCTATTGTGTCTTTTGATAGCACATTTTTTTATATGGGTTTGTGAAATAATAAAACGTTGCGTAAATATACAGGAATTATTTTTCTATTAAAAATCCATTTCTGACCCCCTCCGACGGCCGCTAAGGAGATTTTGTTTCCACTGTCTATTGTATCTTTTGATAACACATTTTCTATATTGGTTTGTGAAATAATAAAACGTTGCGTAGATTTACAGAATTTATTTTTCTATTAAAAATCCATTTCTGACTCCCTCCGACGGCCGTTAAGGGAATTTTGTTTCCACTGGCTATTGTGTCTTTTGATAGCTCATTTTTTATATGGGTTTGTGAAATAATAAATCGTTGCCTAGATTTACAGGAATTATTTTTCTATTAAAAATTCATTTCTCACCCCCTCCGACGGCCGCTAAGGGAATTTTGTTTTCACTGACTATTGTATCTTTTGATAACACATTTTTTGTATTGGTTTGTGAAATAATAGAACGTTGCGTAAATTTACAGGAAATATTTTTCTATTAAAAATCCATTTCTGGCCCCCTCTGACGGCCGTTAAGGGAATTTTGTTTCCACTGGCTATTGTGTCTTTTGATAGCACATTTTTTGTATGGGTTTGTGAAATAATAAAACGTTGCGTAAATTTACAGGAATTATTTTTCTATTTAAAATCCATTTCTGACCCCCTCCGACGGTCGCTAAGGGAATTTTGTTTCCACTGGCTATTGTGTCTTTTGATAGCACATTTTTTATATGGGTTTGTGAAATAATAAAACGTTGCGTAAATATACAGGAATTATTTTTCTATTAAAAATCCATTTCTGACCCCCTCCGACGGCCGGTAAGGGAATTTTGTTTTCACTTTTTATTGTATCTTTTCATAGCACATTTTTGATATGGGTTTGTGAAATAATAAAAACGTTGGGTTGATTTACAGAAATTATTTTTATATTTAATATTCTTTTTTAACCCCCTTGGGCAGCCAACAAGTGAATAGAGTTTTAGCTGCCGGCTGTGTCTGTTAACAACATATGTTTAATTGAACAGATACCGTTTTGAAGTGTTTTGTATTTTGTAGCTGAGTAGTCCGGCACGCCACTGCGCGTTCGTGCGTTTTCGTGAAATGGGCAGCTCGGTTAGAGCAGCTGTCTTCACTCCGGTACTGCAGATTGAATTGCGATGCTCGGAAGCACTTGCCCAAAGGCACACTACACAAACACAACTTACTGTTGTAAATTTGCGGAATTGGTAACGATGAACAGGATGACGCCTTACAGAAAAGAGTGAAGGAGACACTCTTTAAAATGGTCCAACCAGGAACTGGAAGTTTGCTGGAAGCCTCCTACAGAACAGGAATTTCGTACAACACCAAGTCGCCTCGCTAACGGCCTGGATGTGCTCGATCCTCCGTCGCCGCCCGCTCGCGAAACAGCACCAACACCTTGGGAATTCGGCTGAACGTACTTCACAAAAGGTAGTGTCCACTAAGAACTTCGGCAAAACACATCCGTACCGAAATCAACACGAAACTCTGTCTATAAAACCCAAAAAATGCGTGATGTGATTGTCACACGCGTATCCACGAATGTTCTTAATAAAGGCGTTAAAACAAAACAAATTTTAAAAGTTCAAATATTGAAGTTACACTAACAATTTCATTCCTTCTCGTAGTAATTATTAAACTAGTAACTTTTTATAAACTCGCGTATAAAATTTAATTTATTGAAGATAATGCACAAATTTTGTTTCTTTTGGTTGAAAATTTAATGAATGTTTAAAAGTTTATAAGAGAAGTTGAGTAATTTAAACTGGATTGATTCTTCTTTGGCAAAGGAATTCACAATGTTCACAATTTGTTTAACAAAATTTTGTTGTTAGTTTTAATACAAACGGTCCGTATAACGCAAAAAAGTTTCTCAACACAAGGTTTCCAATATTGCGCATGTATTGAAATCACGGTTTCACACCACTTTCTCGTGTTCGCGAATGTAAAGTTTTCCCTTTCTGGACGCCAATAAATACAAGTGAACGATATTCGCGGATTCCGGGTTTTTATTTTGTTTACACCTGACACCAAAATATATATATATATATATATATATATATATATATATATATATATATATATATATATATATATATATATATATATATATATATATATATATATATATATATATATATATATATATATATGCTTTTAGTACTTATACACCTCCGAACGCTATATACAGCGTACGAGTCGGACTCAAAATCCGGAGGCAACTCGTCGGTATCGGAGTCGAACGCGCTAACCATGTTATTCGGCATCAGGACACCTCCAGGATCATTTTCCACCTATTTTCAGCCGGAGTCAAACGGGACCTATTTACGTATACTTATATACATTTTAGTTCCAGCGATTGCCGCAGAGTCGCTGCGAGATATACATGTATACGCCACGCGGTTGTGTTTACCTCCGCTTGTATAAAAGCATTCAAAGGATGTTTTTGCCTCCGAATTCGCGGCAACACTGCCTAACATATTTTTAGTTTATATTCGTGATTTGTTTTGCTGAAGCCCGTTTAAAAACGCGTCATTTACTTATCTAAGGTATCACGTTTCTGTCTGTATTTCTTAGTAAATATAATTACATCTTTTTAAATGGAAAGAATGATTATATTATATTAATACTGTACTCTTATTTAAAATTCTTGCAAATTATTACGAAATTAGGACTTATTACAGTAATAAGAATTTATTTTTAATGCATAAATCTTAGATTTGGGACAAAATTCGTGAAGTGGACCCAATTTAACAACAGCTAATGCTTAGTGATTTTATAAAATTATTGATTTATTGAGAGTTATGAACAGTAACGTTTCTACACAACGATTCAGGAAAACATTCGTTTTTAAGATACTCAAACATTAAAATCAATGTTTTTCGGCAAATCTCTGTATAAAGAAATATACAATACGAAGCAAATGTTTTTATCAAATATGATATTTTTATAAACAATAATAGGATACACAAATTTTTACAGCAAACAAAATTAACAAAATATCTTATTTTAAAGGATTCTCTTACAAATTAAGAAAATTGATTATTATGAAGAGAAACGGCAGATTTTGC
Source organism: Agrypnus murinus (assembly GCA_929113105.1). Lineage (NCBI taxonomy): Eukaryota > Metazoa > Arthropoda > Insecta > Coleoptera > Elateridae > Agrypnus > Agrypnus murinus. The sequence goes on along the minus strand of OV816024.1, from coordinate 126,722,039 downwards.
AGGTGGTCAACTATACAGTGTGTGCCATAAAGTTCGATCCATATGGGAAAACATTTTAATATTCTTTGTTTAAAGAAAAAAGCTTTGTTGTTCAATCACTTCTGCTTCCAAAAATACTTGAAATACGCCATGTCAAAGTTTACAAGTGACAATAGGTGTTTAAATCGAGATTACCTTATTTGTTAAAATATAGAAAAATCTTATTAAGAAAAAATATTCCTAATGACATTTTACGTTCACAAAGCGGGCTTGAAGAAATATCCCGACATGAAAAATTCCTTTTTTAACATTTTTTGATACACCCCCGTTACTGATTATTTTGAAATCATTAAAAATGCTTTAAAGGAGTAAGAAGGCAACAATTGCAGAGCATATTTTCTAATAATATTGAATGGTGTAGGTATTTTTGACAAATATTAAAATTATCAAAAAACAAAATAAAACTTTTTGGCGATTTTCCAATTTACAAGAAAACAACGTATAGTTTTATTAACTTTTTTAAATAATTGTTTGAATAATACAAGAGTTGTTGAAACTACTACTTAAAAACTTAATAAACTAATTCGCAAAGAATCGTACAATTTGAGGTTTTGGAACCGATCAACAAGATTGAAGAAACTCTTGAAAATTTCTATCTAATAAAACATAATGACAAATTTATATCCCAAAATTCAGAAGATATTAGAATGACGTAACAACAAGCTTCCAGCTTCCAACAGCTTTCGTTTCCAATAATAACTTGCTAATAATGAATTCCAAAGACCTAAAGATTGTGTCAAAACTTGAGACATTCGTTAAGTACTTCTTTTTTGGTAGATCTATATCTTCCTATACCATCAATAGAATTTAAAATTTTTAAAAATATACCGGATGGCTAGATAAAACGCTTCATACTTTGGAGTTCAATGACGATTGTTACCAACCTCAAAATAGCTGCGCGTTCGTTAAAGTATAATTTTATAAGTCTACATAATTACAATACATATTTAATTAATAGCACTTCTAATACGATATATTGTATTAGAGTTTATATATACTAGTTTCACCAATAAAATGACACTATTTTCCCTATTTTCAGTTATGATCATTCTCAATCGTGCTTTCCACTGCACAATAGCTCACGGAATAGTTTCTTGAAAATCTAAATCTCTCCCTTTCAATTCTTCCCTATTTTTAAACGGTTTCAGGATACTGCTCACTTTTCTCTGTAAAGCTTTAACTTAGTAATCAAAAGAATTAAGGTCTGGCGAATTTGAAGGCCAATGTTTGGCTGAAATAAAATTAGGACAACGTTTTAGTAAATTAATTATGAGAACCTTTAAGCTTGTCGAGAACGATGCTATCTAAAACCTATAATAATATTTATCTAGGTGCAGTCGTTCACATCCCGGAAAAAGTTGTAAATGTCTAATGAAAGTTTCATTGTTGAATCTTGTCTTGTAGATTTACAAGAAACCAGTTCATTTCAGGAAACAAAGCATATACCACAATTTTTAAAGAAAACCTGACTCGGTGTTTGTACAAGCGCAGTAGGGAGATGTTACTTTTTAAACCTCGACTGTTTGTCCGATTATGCTATTTTGCAACTTGTGGGAGCATGCACTATAAAATCTTTTTCGTTTTGAAAACGCATTCGTTTGACATCATTGAACATGTACATTCGCTACAGATATGACTATAAATGTATTTCTATCGTCGTTGCATCTAGTAGGGTACAAGAATATTTTTTCTAAGTGTCTGGGGAGAAATAAATCTGAACAAATTTGAAATATGAATAATTCTTTTACTATTGAGTTTAGATAAGCTGCGATTTTTAAACAGATAACTAGATGTTCATACAACAGAATCAGCACCTTAGAAACTTTCGGTTATCTTCTCTTTGGCTACCTATAAAGACCGTAATTTTATAGGTGTCGCATCGGTTAGCATTTGGTACTAATGTTAGTCATTAGCTTGTATATAAGCCAGGAATCTGTGTGTGGGGTTCACAGGTGATTAGCTCCAGCTGATGAGAATGCAACAAACTCAAAACAGTCTGTCTTAGAGTATCACTTGTGAATTCCACACATTTCATTTTTACTCTGGGTTAATCGTCTTAAATAGTCTTAGTAAATCTTTTATATTTTAAATTGTCAATTCCTATACGATGTTTTGTCTTTGCTGATTCACTAGATTTATAAATGGCAATTTTGGAGTTTTTCGGAGTTTTTAGTTAGAGTCAGGAGCCGGGAGAGTCTGGAACATTGGCCACCTTTTTTAATAACATCAACAACAATCAAAATTAACCCTTTTTTATAGAATCTGTTACCATTAGATAACAAATACTATTTTTACTTCTACACCATTGCATTCTAAAACTGAAAAAAAAAAGTTATAACTAAAATTATAACAAAGATTTTGGAGTTGGAAGAATTTAAGATAAAAGTGGCCACTGTACCTACAGTGATGGTACAGTGGCCATTAGAGTATGGTACTGTGTGGAAGATGATACGAAGATACATAGATAAATTAATGAAAAAAAAAACAGATTTGCTGTTCTAGTAGTGCCGCCTATATTTACAGGTTGATATAAATAATGTACAAATCATCAGGAACATCTAGGAAATAATATCTGAAATAAATAAAATATTGTACTAAATAATAGTACAGGGACCTACATAACAAAGAAGTGGCCACTGTACCTACATTTAACATGGCCACTAATCAACTACATGTTTTTAATCATTTAATAATAAAATGTTTTTTACATCAACTTCATGTTTTTTAAAAAGTAGGGAAAGACAAAAACTATCCAACACAATCAAAATATTATTATACCAATAAATATTTACATGAAGTAGGTATAAGCGGCCAACGCTAGTTCCTTTCGACGTTTATTTATTTAGCCACTAACAATTATTATTTCACTTGCCCGTTGTAGTTTACTTCAAGTACAAAATTTCAGGTTGAGTTTGTTTTAAAATAAAAATCTTGAGATTTAAATGGAATTACTTTGTTAATATACTTAGTGTCCTATTGGTACATTCTGTGCTAGATGACAGCACCTAATCTTGTGCAGCACCTAATAAATAAGAAAATGGCGGGAAGGTGGCCACTGTTCCTGCATGGCCAATGTTCCAGACTCTCCCCTACTTTTTCTTTTTAACAATCCCTGTCTTGTAGTCTCCTTGTCTGTACAGCGAATTTCTTGTTTACAATATTCATGCTATTGGTTGATTTATGGAATTGTCAAAAAGTTGTACCGGTTTATAAGAGTAACAAACCTTGTAGTAGGTATTTGATTGTAATTTGGTATATATTTTGGAGTTGCTAATGACAAACCTTACCAAACATGTACATTCGCTACAGATACGACTAGAAATATATTTCTATCGTCGTTGCATCTAGTAGGGTACAAGAATATTTTTTCTAAGTGTGTGGGGAGAAAGAATCTGCACAAATTTGAAATATGAATAATTCCTTTACTATTGAGTTTAGATAAGCTGCATTTTTAAACAGATGACGAGATGTTCATACAACAGAATCAGCACCTTAGAAACTTTCGGTTATCTTCTCTTTGACAACCTATAGAGACCGTAATTTTATAGGTGTCGCATCGGTTAGCATTTGGTACTAATATTAGTCATTAGCTTGTATATAAGCCAGGATGCTGTGTGTGGGTTTCACAAGTGATTAGCTCCAGCTGATGAGAGTGCAACAAACTCAAAACAGTCTATCCTAGAGTATCACTTGTGAATTCCACACATTTCATTATGTTTCTGGGTTAATAGACTTAAATAGTCTTAGTAAATCTTTTATATTTTAAATTGTCAATTCCTATACGATGTTTTGTCTTTGCTGATTCACTAGATTTACAAATGGAAAATTTGGAGTTTGCCGGAGTTTTTAGTTACTTTTTCTTTTTAACAATCCCTGTCTTGTGGTCTCCTAATCTTTACTGCCAATTTCTCGTTTACCGTATTCATGCTATTGGTTGATTTCTGGAATTGTCAAAAAGTTGTACCGGTTTATAAGAGTATTTTTACAAACCATTTAGTAGGTATTTGATTGTAATTTGGTATATATTTTGGAGTTGCTAATGACAAACCTTTCTTGTTGTAAATCCTACCATGCTTTATTGCAATACTGAATCTTTGACCGTGGATTTGTATTGTTTGAGCAAGCTTTCCAGAAGCTGCATGTTTACAGTAGAAAAGTTTTTCAAAATTCCATGCCAAGTATAAAATTTGTCAATTTTATCTTCGAGTTAATTCTTGTTTAAATTCTTGATTATTTATGCATTAGAAATTAATTCTACTAGCTAAGTAAACTACACTTTAAGTAAAAAAAAAACAGAAAGTATCATAGCATTCTAGATGAATGCAAGCAAATTAGAGTTGCAACCAAATTTTGCAGACTTTTTCCCCACAACCTTATGTATGGATATCTTGTATACCTTTGAGATTTATATTCACATGCAGTCATCCAGTAGGTACCTGTCAGAGATTCTGTTGAATTTAATTATTTTATAAAGCATCTTTTTGTCTTGAATAATCGTGTCATTGTCATAGAAATATCCGACTTGGCCGTCACAGAATTTATGCATAATGGTGTAATCAACAAACAAAATTTTAGTTATTGGACAGATGAAAATATTGGCAAGCGTTAACAAAAAACCTACATAGCCCGAAAGTCATTGTTTGGTACAGTGTAGGATCGTTTGGAATTATAGGTCAATACTTTTTCAAACACGAAAATGACATTCCGTTACAGTAACCTTCCAACTCTACTCACATATGTTAAAAACCTATGCTGTTCCCGGATTAAGATGCCGCGGACTACTAAATAATGGCCTGTTGTTCCAGTAGAATGTGACAACTCATACAGCTGGAAATTCAATGAAGATCCTCAGGCAATATTTTAATGGCCAAATCAATTCACCTTTTGAATATTTACCGTGGCACGTGTGGTCGATCGATCTAATTAGAATCTAATCTATTTGAAAGCGAAAGAGTCGTCTTAGAACCATTGAGGAACTAACAGCATGCATTTATAGAGAAGTCGCTATAATAAATGAAGGTTCACTCTACTGGGTAACGAATGTTGGTGAGGGTCACTTAAATGATCTACTCTTTAGAGATTAGGCAAATATCCACCCTGAATGCTAAGTTTCAAAGAATAGGCTTAATTCCATCCAATAAAGTTTAAGAAAACTTATGGGTATAAGCTAATCGCCAGGTATGTGGTAGCTACCGTTTCTCTTCTTTCTTGTCCGACATCGGCCCAGAAATCCCTGCTTCGGATATCGCACACCACACCAACATTTTATCCGGAATAGCTTTTGCCTTATAGTTTACATTATCTGGTAGTTCATTGATGTTATCAGATGTTATCAAAGAAACCTTAATTTCCTTTTATTCAGGAATTATCAAGAGTAAAAAATGTCTCATAATTCTTAATAATGACTCTATTTTCGAAAAAGTAGTTTCTGCTCAGTGAACAATAACATACAGGTATCCGTTGCAGCTGGATTTGGATGTACTTATTTGGACATTTTTCCTTTTTCTGTATTTTTGACCATGTCTGGACATCTCGACAAATTGTTGACCTTGAAACATTGAATTGGTGAAATCATTTACGACTTGAGATGACGATCCTGCCTTTGGCTCTATTCATCATTCTGTTTACCACAGGTTCTTCGTAATATATTAATTCGCAGAGAGTAGTATAATTTGAGGTTTGGGCATACGTCCAACAAGATTATAGATAAAACTTCTATCTTATAAAATCACAGTTATAAAATTTAATGGCAAATTTAAACCCCAAAACTGAAATGACGTAACAACAAGCTTGTTTCGTTTCCGATAACAACCTGTTAAAAATAAATTACAAAGTCCTAAACATTGTGCCAAAACTTTTGAGACATTCGTAAATTACCTCTTTTTTTTAGATCTAGAGCTTCCTATACCGTCAATGCAATTTAAAATTTAACGCTAAAGCATAATTTTAAAAGTCTACATAATTACAATACACATTTAATTAATAGCAATTCTAATACAATGTTGGGCTGAAATAAAATTATGATAATGTTCTAGTAAAATAATTTTGAGATAATTTGAGTTTGTAAAGACGATGCGATGAATTGCCATTCAAAAACTAAAATAAGATTTATCTGGGTGCACGATTTGCATGTGTTTTACGTGGGGTTCCCATATCAACATACCCCCACGTTCCTTCCAAAGGAGGAAGCAATTGAGATACGCTCAATCAGCGCGCAATCGCACAGCAATTGCTCCCAGTTACTCGCTGGTCAGAGCGAGGTTGCCTATCCACCCTCTATTAGCTAACCAGGCTAGTACCGGAGCGATTAACATATACGTGCTCATGCGCCGGCATCTTCCCGTCCCCTTTCATACGGGGCTAAGTACCTAGTCCAGCAATAGGACTATTCCCCCAACTTAAGTCAGTTCAGTACAACCGAGCCAGAGTTGGGGCCACTGCCCGATCGAATCCAACCTCAAGTGTGGCATGACTTGGTTTTTAAATGGGTTTGCCACCCCGATCTCCCAGTTATAGGCCTGGTATGCCCCCGATAGAGCTTCGTTTCGAGGCTACTTTATAGGGCCCATCAAAGTAGCACCCCGGTGTGTGCCCGTTAAGGTGAAGTTGTCTTGAACGTGAGAGGCTATGTATCTTCGCATCAGCATCCTTTAAGTGTAGGTCTCTAGACGATTTCTCATTTTCAGTTTCTCATGGGTTAGCGAGCGAACTCCCTAACCGAGATAAACCTCACTTGAATCTCCTCCATTCGTCTAGGCCAGACATGAAATGTCAAGGTTGTTTTACGTGGGGTACCTGTGTGCACTTACCCCCACGTTCCTTCCAGAAGGAAGTGATTGGGATACGCCCAATCAGCGCGCAAGTTGCATAACCGGCAGTCGTGCAATTGCTACCAGATTGACTAACTGGTAGGAGCGAGGTTGCCTATCCACCCTCTACTAGCTAAGTCGCGCATAGTGACCGAGCAGTTGACTTAACACGCTGCTCACCCGCCAGCACACTCCCGTCCTCTTTCATGCGGGGTGAAGTACCTCGTCCAGCAATAGGACTATTCCCCAACTTGACGCTGTTATCAAGAGGGACCACTGCCCGATCGAATCCAACCTCAAATGTGACAGGACTTGGTTTTTAAGCGGTTTTGCCACCCCGATCTACCAATTTTAGGCTTGGTGAGCCCTCGACAGAGCTTCTTTTAAGTCTACACGTTATAGACTCCCGGTGCGTACCCGAATTTGGTGAAGTTGTCTTGATAGTGAGAGGCTATGTATTCGCTTCAACTATTCTTAAGTGTAATGGCTTTCAGAGCTTCTCCCAATCACTGTACCAGGCTGCAGTCCGGATCATAGGGTGGTCAGGATAGCTCCTAAGCACATTTACCTGGCGGCTTGCAGTTTCCCATTGCCCAAAAGCGGGATAACCTCACTTCTAGTCACCGCACTAGAGATTTAGTCAAACAGCGGGTTCCTTTGGTGACCATACATGACCTCGGTCATGCAGCGGGGTCCTTGGTGACCATAAATGACCTCGGTCAAACAGTGGGTTCCATTGGTGACCATAAATGACCTTGTCCCTTAGGCGAGATTCGAATCCGCCCACACCGGTCTCATCTACCAGGGCTCCCCCTGATCGGTCAGAGTTACCGTCGAGAATTATCACGAATTTCTCTACCACACGCTTTATTCTAACAGCTTCATCCGTTTCCCGTCAGCAGGATAGGGTAGAAGACCGGTAATTAGAATGTGTCGGTATATGAATTATATCAGTCCCGACATAGATATCAACGAAATTTCCCTTAAAAAATTTAAGTTAACTTGCTATGAAGCTGTAAGTGCTTTATGGCGTTAAACCATATCTAATGCCACATGCACACCATGCTTTTTATTTTTTTTTTTTAGCTCTTTGCCGCTTCTTTGATTCATGTTTGTTTCCTTCTCTTTTTTTTTTCTTTCTCTATATTTTTTTTTTTACATTATATCGCTTATATAAATTACATAATTATATTGTACATAGACTTAGTTTATTTATATATATATTTTTTTTTCTTAATTATGTTATCTCATGCAACGAATGTAAAACAAATACCTACCTATTGTTATTAGTATTACAGTTTTGTACAGAAAATGTAAAGTTAATAGTTATGCGAATAACGAATTTACTATCTTTAATTTTCTATAAATGTAGTCTGTAATTGGCCTTGTGCTGTTGGCTGCAAATAATAAATAAATAAATAAATAAATAAAAGACAGCCAGTTCTAAGGGTGAACGTCGTGTGGTCTCCCGTCCACCCAATAGGCCAACGTCTAGGCCAGACAGATTATTATAATTTGTTTTACGTGGGGTACCCGTATCAACATACCCCCACGTTCCTTCCAGAAGGAAGTGATTGGGATACGCCCAATCAGCGCGCAATTGCATAGCAATTGCTCCCAGTCAGCTCACTGGTCGGAGCGAGGTTGCCTATCCACCCTCTACTAGCTATCCAGGCTAGTACCGGAGCGATTGACTTAACACGTGCTCACCCGCCGGCACCCTCCCGTCCTATTTCATACGGGGCTAAGTACCTCGTCCAGCAATAGGACAATCCCCCCCAACTTAACTCAGTTGAATAGAGAGAGTCCTCCAGTCCTCTTTCATACCTTCATAAGCTCCTCCCCGAGACAGGGGTTGGGGCCACTGCCCGATCGAATCCAACCTCAATTGTGGCGGGACTTGGTTTTTTAATGGTTTTGACACCCCGATCTACCAAATTATAGGCTTGGTGGGCCCTCGACAGAGCTTCGTTTAAGTCTACACGTTATAGACTCCCAGTGTGTACCCGTTAAGGTGAAGTTGTCTTGATTGTGAGAGGCTATGTATTCGCTTCAACTCTCCTTAAGTGTAATGGCTTTCAGAGCTTCTCCCAACCGCTGTACCCGGCTGCAGTCCGGATCATAGGGTGGTCGGGATAGCTCCTAAGCACATTTCCCTGGCGGCATGCAGTTTCTCATCTGCCCTGGGATAAACCTCACTTAGATTCTCCTCACTTAGGATTCAGTCAAACAGCGGGTTCCTTTGGTGACCATAAATGACCTCGGTCAAACAGCGGGTTCTGTTGGAGACCATAAATGACCTCGATCAAACAGCGTGTTCCATTGGTGACCATAAATGACCTTATCCAAGGCGAGATTCGAATCCGCCCACACCGGTATCATATACCAGGGCTCCCCCTGATCGGTATGAGTAACCGTCGAGAATTCTCACGAATTTCTCTACCACACACTTGACCTGACAGCTTCATCCATTACCCAGTTTCCAAGGAAGCAAGGATAGGGTAGAAGACATAGAATCCAAGATTGTTTTACGTGGGGTCCCCGTGTTAACATACCCCCACGTTCCTTCCATGAGGAAGTGATTGGGATACGCCCAATCAGCGCGCAAGTTGCATAACCGGCAGTCGTGCAATTGCTACCAGATTAACTCACTGGTAGGAGCGAGGTTGCCTATCCACCCTCTACTAGCTAAGACGCGCATAGTGACCGAGCAGTTGAAAAGACACGCTGCTCACCCGCCGGCACCGAAGTACCTCGTCCAGCATAGGACTATTCCCCAGCTAAGCCCTCTTGCAAAGTGGGACCACTGCCCGATCGAATCCAACCTCAAATGTGGCAGGACTTGGTTTTTAAGCGGTTTTGCCACCCCAATCTACCAATTTTAGGCTTGGTGGGCCCTCGACAGAGCTTCTTTAAAGTCTACACGTTATAGACTCCCGGTGCGTACCCGATATTGGTGAAGTTGTCTTAATAGTGAGAGGCTATATATTCGCTTCAACTATCCTTAAGTGTAATGGCTTTCAGAGCTTCTCCCAATCACCGTACCCAGCTGCAGTCCGGATCAAAGGGTGGCCAGGACAGCTCCTAAGCGCATTTACCTGGCGGCTTGCAGTTTCCCAGCACATGGGATAAACCTCACTTCTAGTCACCGCACTAGAGATTCCGTCAAACAGCGGGTTCCTTTGGTGACCATAAATGACCTCGGGCAACAGCGGGTTCCTTTGGTGACCTTACATGACCTAGGTCATGCAGCGGGTTCCTTGGTGACCATGATTGCCCTCGGCCAAGCAGCGGGTTCCTTGGTGACCATAAATGACCTCCTCCCTTAGGCGAGATTCGAATCCGCCCACACCGGTCTCATCTACCAGGGCTCCCCCTGATCGGTATGAGTAACCGTCGAGAATTCTCACGAATTTCTCTACCACACACTTTATCTGACAGCTTCGTCCATTGCCCTTGATAGAGATAGGGTAGAAGACAGCCAGTTCTAGGGGTGAACGTCGTGTGGTCTCCCGTTCACCCAAAGGGCAGAAGACAGCGGGATACTTAGCTCCTTAAAAGACCCTGACGTCAGGTAAGATTCAATCCACCCACACCGGACCCCCTTGTTAACAGAGCTCCCCCTGCAACGTTTTAGGGTCATCGTTGAGAAACACTCCGGTGAAACGTAAACGCAACACCTCGGCATAACTCTACCACACATTTGATTCTGATCGCGTCATCCGTTACCCAGACAAGCCTGGGATGGGGTAGACAACGACCAGTTCTAAGGGTGAACGCCGTGTGGTCTGCCCTCAAGCTAGTCTCGAATCCTAGTGCTTCCCGACACCTCTAACAACTGCCCTCCCTCTGTCTTCGGGTTAGTCTCGGATACTAGGAATGAAGTCCGACATCTCAAACGACTGCTTGACCGTTCACCCAGATTTATCTGGATGCAGTCGAAACAAAGCATATACCACATTTTAAAAGAAAATCTGGAACATTGTCTGTACTAGTGTAGTGAGGCGACGTTACTTTTTAAACCTCGACTGTTTATCTGATTCTATCATTTTGCCAATTCGTGGGGGCATGCAATGTAAATTCTATTCTGTTTTGAAAACGCATTCGTTTGACTTCATCATTCAGCGTAGATTCGTTAAAGATATGACTATAAATATATTTCTATTGTCGATACATTTAGCAGGGTACAAGAATATTTTTTCATATTGTGTGTGGAGAGAAAGAAATCTGCACAAATTTGAAAGATAACTAATTTCTTTACTATTGAGTTTAGATAAGTTGAAATTTTTAAACTGATGAGATGTTCATACAACAGAACGAACACCTTAGAAACTTTCGGTTATCGTCTTTTTCACAACCAAAAGAGACTGTAATTTTACTGCATGGTGCGGTTGGCTTTTTATTTATAGGTGTCGCATCGTGTACCATTTGGTGCTAATGTTAGTAATTGGTTTGTAAATAAGCCAGGATGATGTGCTTAGGTTTCACAGATGATTAGCTCCAGCTGATGAGAGTACAACCACAACAAACTTGAAACAGTCTACCCTGAAGTATCACTTGTGAATTCTAGATATTTTATTATTACTGTGGGTTAATGGTGTTATAAATCTTTTATAGTTTAAATTTTCAATTTCTTTACGATGTTTTGCCTTTGCTCCCTACTAGTCTTACAAATGGCAAATTTGTTGAGTTTGTCGGAGTTTTTAGTTACTTTTTCTTTTTAAAAATCCCTGTCTTGAGGTCTTCTAATCTTTACAGCCAATTTTCGTTTGAGATTTTTATAATATTCACGCTATTGGTTGATTTATGGAATTGTCAAAAAGTTGTACCAGTTTCTAAGAGTATTTTTACAAACCTTTTAGTAGGTATTTGATTGTAATTTAATATAAATCTTTAAGTTGCTAATGACAAACCTTTTTTGTAGTAAATGCTACCATACTTTATTGCAATATTGAATCTTTGACCTAGGATTTGTATTATTTGATCGAGCTTCCCAGAAGCTGCATTCGCCAATACCTCATCTTTTTTTGGAAAGAGGTTATATGTCTTTCAAAATCTCATCTTTTCTAGTACGTATCTTTTTCTAATACAATACAAATATAACATAACAAATGTTGTTTCCAGAATTTCAATTTCAGAAAAATTTACAATAGAGAAGTCGCTGCAATAAATGAAGGTTCACTCCACTGGGTAATGAATAATTTTATATCCAGACGTAAAAAGTGTATTGAAGTAGGCGAGGGTCACTTAGATGGTCTAATCGTTAAAGATTAAGCAAATATCCACCCTGTTTGCCAAGTTTCAAAGATTAGGCTTAATTTCATCCAATAAATTTTAATAGTACTTATGGGTATAAGCTAATGCTCATGTATGTAGTATTTCGTACATTCGGAATAAATAGATGATAATGATTTATTATAGCGGAAAACAACTTGAGTTAGGTAACATTACTTGGTAGTGGCACTTCCAGAATCGCCTTTTTTCTCGATTCCCCGTGAATTATGCTTTTATCGATACCTATTTTTTCCTAAAATTTCAAAAACTTTACACAGTTTTTCAATATGTAACTTTTTGTTTGGCGTAGATTTCAAAATACCACCCCAAAACAGATAACTCAGGGAATATTAACAAATAAATGATCAATATTTCTTTGAAAGAATGAACCCTGGTATACTTTATGTGTTTGAAACGAGAATGGGTTTATCTATCTAGATTTAAAACCTTTTGGAACTTCGTCCATGTTTGTTTGTTTTTATTTTTAATATATGTATTTCAACGATAATGATTGATGTAATTTTTCGGTTAAATTTGATTGTCGTTTTTAAAATTAAATTGCAACAGACTTTTTAATGCTGTAAACGCCTTAAAAAACCCTGACGTTTATATTTTGGTTATTTACGAGCTGGATTTGTATTTTCAGACCAAATAGTTTTGGTTCAAATTTGACATTGATATTTGCAATAATTTCAAAACTTAACAGGTGTACAGACAAAGAAAAAACAACAGGATTTTTTTCCTCCAGGGATGTCTGTCGTGTTATTTAGGTCATATAACGTCGAGAAATGAAAAAAGGTATTTTTTAAAAAAACTCGTTCTCATTCTGTGGACTTGTACATATATTGTGAGAAAGCAAAAGCAAAGAAATGGGTTTAAAGAATAAACTTTAATTGTTTTCAACCACTTTGTTGTTAGAAATGTAGTTCTGAAATGATTCTAGCTACTTACCACATCGCACATACCTTATACAGTAAGGAATGTCATCCTTTGTTAATTATTTAAAAATACAAAAAAATTCTAGGCGTGACATTATATTATTTAATAAAATATTAAACATATAAGATTTTCTTCCATTAGAATATAAACGAAACAAATTTACATTATTATAATCTGAAAATTCGTTTCTAACAGAACTATATCTCGAAATATCTTATATGTATAAATTTAAAGGTCCGTTTTGTTTAACGGCATACTTTCAGCAGGTGTCCTCGAACTCAGCACTTATAGCAGACATAAACACGGACTTGATAAACAGAATCTGCTGAATAGTGATAAGTACCATAGTTTTATACCTTGTAAACTTGACAACGTTGATGGAGGCGTACTCGAACGCTTGATTTGCTAAAATTATATACACGGAGGTGAATACGAGCGGTCTATGTACGGAGGCTGACACGAACGCGCACTATACAGAAGCATGTATATCTAAAAAATTAAATAAAATTACCCCTCTTGGTGGATTTAGGAGTGTTAGTTCAAGAAAAAGTCTGTGACACTAGAATAATTAATATACAATCATTATTAATGGCGGAGTTGTGGTCGTCTGTTCAGTATACGGAGGCGAACACAATACAAAAGCACATATATATATATATATATATATATATATATATATATATATATATATATATATATATATATATATATATATATATATATATATATTTACGGCCACTTATCAAAGTGAGGACATATCATGAACCATAGTTAATGAGGACCACCCTTATAAATGGTCACAGCTTTGCAAATTTTTTTGTCATCACTTGTTTACTTGTTCTAGTTATGTATCTCGCAAATATACACAGATTTCTTTGAATTTAAAAAAGTTTTATTTGCTGTGTATAATAATACCAAGTGAGGCTACACTATACTACTGACGACGTGAGGACCATATAATTAGATACGATTTAATCGCAAAGTGAGCCCCAATATCAAATTATACACAGGTTTTAAGTATAACATGAGGACCGGCGCTGTTGCCATCATTTGCTTTCATTATCATCAGCAAAAATGCATGCTATTCTATTATTGGAATTTGTTGGTCGGTCGTCAGTATAAAACTAATTTGATGTGGCGGAGACGGGTATGCTTCCGTAGCCATTTTAACAAACCCGTTTTTGAAAACATCTCGAGAACGGTTGGTTCTACGAAAAAAAATATAACAGACTTTTTTGTAGAAAAATAAATTATCTATCTTTTTTATTAAAACAATTTTTTAATTGCTTGCAAATTAATGTTTTAAGAGTTATTACACAGCAAAGTTTTCACTTTTTAGTTTTGCTAAATAATTCGCAAACGGCTAACATCTCACTGAAACAGGAAAACATTGCAGTGTAATAACTCTTAAAATATTAATTTAACAAAAAAATTGTTTAAATAAAATAGATAGATAATTAATTTTTCTATAAAAAATGTCTGTTCTGTTTTCTTCGTAAGACTATTTCTCCAGACTATTTGGATTATTTACTGGCTCCCTAACTTAACTATTTCCTGTTGGCTGTTCCATTGCCTTCTAGAATGTTTAAACGAATGCTTGACCGCTTAGATCAATTAAATTTAGACGAAAAATTAGATTTAACTATTGATTAAGATTCTGGTGTTTCTCATCATTTTAATGGTAATCGTGCTAGTAATATTAACAGTCTGCTATTAGTGGGACAGATTAGTGAATTGATAGCTAAGTACCACATACTTTACTTTAAAATCTAAATGTATTACTCCTAATAATTAATTATTATTAATAGTTAGATTAGTTTCACTAATAATTATAGATGTAAATCTGTATAATATGTTAATTATTCTGAAAATTCTAGTAAAATCAGTAAATATTGTAGCCTAATTTAAAATGCTGAGTTTGTTCCATCTCATTTTTAATTAAATTTAAAAATTTGTCTGTAATTTCCTTACGGTACGTGTTAAAAAGAATATATGTATTTATCTTCCTACCTAAACCGATCTTGGCTTGTAGCAAAGAAAAGTGGTTATTCTATATTTAGGGTATTTATTAGGCCAAAAGGAATGCATATAAAATCTATATTTCCGTGTAAAAAGATATAAGAAGGGGGATTAATATCGCTCTTGGTATTTTTAATATTTAATTCTAGTTATTTTTTAAATGCTTGTAATGAACCGTATGTGAATCTGCCATTTAAATTTAACCAACCAATAATTATTGTGAATGACTTTTCAGCATTAACTGTGCCGTCTATGAACTCAAATCTTACTAATCCTCCAGCTGACATATAGCTATAAATCATTACGCCTTGAGGAAACTTAACATTAGGTTTCAAGCAGTATTTATGGAATGCTTCTTGTTTAGCTCTGATTACTCTTTTGCGAGAGTAAAACTAGAACAAAACTGCTTAATGTTAAGTTTCCTCAAGACATAATGATTTGAGGCTGTATGTTATCTAGAGGATTAAGAAGATTTTAGTTCATAAACAGCATAGTTAACGCTGACAAGTATCTGCAACACGACGAGTAGCATGGGCTAAAACTAAGTTGTCCTGGGCAGAAATGCTGGTCTAAGGTCATATTCATCAACTAGTTAAAGTCTGGTGTATCCGTTAGTTACTCTCGCAAAAGATTGATCAGAGCTAAACACGAAGCATTCCATAAAGACTGCTTGAAACGTACCGTTAATTCTCCTTTTAAGGCGTAATGATTAGTACCAAGAACTTATAAATAAAGGAAATTAGGATTTCAAAAAAGGCGAAACACCTTGTGCATATTGGGTTAGATTCAAAAATTCAGTAGTGCAGGTACTCTTCTAAAATTAACTTGCCAATACGAATTTTTCAGCCGACTGCTATCAAGAATATCGATAATATCGCCTGATGGATTTTGCCGAAGAGATGCTAAGATAAAGGATGACTGTACCACGATCGCGTCCGGTTCTCAACGAATTTTTCTTAGCTACTTCATGGCAATAGGGGACCATAAAAAGTTACGCCAGAAAGTTCCTTGAGCAAATTTACTGGTGCAAATTGCTGATCCGTGTATGACATATCTCCTTTCTTCGATAACACAGAAAGAAGGCGAAGTACGAAAAAAAATTCGAACACTTTTGGTAGGGATTTAAATAAGCTTTATCTTACCTAACCTCCTTTATCTCGATAACCCTAATGGTTTCCGAGAAAAACGACAAAACTGGTAGGGGGCGTGGTTTATCCTCATTATTTCTTCGAGCTCACTACCTACAGGTGTTGACTTTTAAGGAGTTGTTTAATAACCCACAAGGAAACCGTATGCAAAAATCCATGGACTTACCTCAACTTTCCGCTATTTTTTCTAAATTGATTAGACTAATTATAGCAGTCCAACATAAAGCTTTGTATGCTACTCGTACCTTAATCTATCTATCTGAGAAATCGCCAACATAAAGTTTGACAAAGTCGATTGGCTTTATGGTAAGGTCATTTCAACCGAGGATATTTTATTTAACTACAATAGAATTGGTATAGGCACAAGTGAAACATGTAGTTGCTAATAATACAACATATACATACACTTGCTGATCTGAAAGAGCTTTTATCAAGGAATTTCTACCGTCACAAATATCATAAATTTAGGATCGAAAAGTTCCAGCAAAGAATTAACAAACGCATCTGACATACGGATGTTGATACGAGGGATGCTCTGTTAATAGTTAGTAGCAGGCCATGGAAGCTCAATTGGCTAGAAACAATTGCAACAATTGAATGTCGCATTAGTTGGCATTCGTTACCCACAATTGTCAAACGTTTCGATTTCTTGTGAAACGTAGTTAATTTTGTAAGGTAAGTAGTTGTGCATTTTTAATTCAGTTAAGATGAGCATTCCGCGAACTGCCTTTAGAGCTATGATTTTCTACGACTATAAAAGACAGTTAGGATACCAGCAAAGCCATGAAAATTTGATAGCAGATTTTGGCGTTGCTGCCCCTTCATTATCCGCTGTTAGTCATTGGTTCCGCGAATTTCGACGAGGGCGAGAACTGCTAGAAGACGAAGCAAGACCTGCAGAAGCTGCCTGTTCAGAAAATGTTGATCGTGTGGCAAGCTTGATTCATTCCAATCGAAATATTACTTATAGGGAGATTCAGTAGGAAGTGAAGATTGAATCCTCGGCGGTGAATACCATTTGGCATAAACATCTTGGAGTAAGAAAGCCAGCAAGCCGTTGGATATCGAATTTGCTCTCAGAAAGTCAAAAACAGGCTCGAATAGACTGGTGTAAATTTATGTTGCAAAAATTTGACGGAGGAGCTTCCAGGCAAGTGGCATACATTGTAACTAGTGACGAATCTTGGGTATACAGTTACGACCCTGAAACTAAACAGCAGTCTAGTGTTTGGGTATTCGAAGATGAAGACTTGCCCACAAAAGTAATTCGTGGCAGAAGCTTCAAGAAGAAAATGATTGCTGTTTTTTCCACCGATGTGGTCCTGTTGCTGTTATTCCACTTAAAGATCGCAGAACTGTTAATTTTGAATGGTACTGCGAAGTGGCTTTACCACAGATGTTTGCAAAATTACAGGCAGGTCGACAAAGGACCGGTTTGCGTAACATCTTAGTCCATTATGACAACGCATCCTCCCACACTGCTGCTAGAACATTGGATTTTTGAAAGATACGGAAGTTCAATTGGTAACTCATCCGCCGTATAGCCCAGATCTGGCGCCGTGCGACTTTTTTTTGTTTCCAACTGTTAAAAAAATGATGCGAAGTAAAAGATTTTCCAACGCAGATGCAGCAGTTACAGAATTTCAAAGAATTTTTGAGGACCTTTCAGAAAATGAATCTTCCGAATGTTTTAAAAAGTGGTTTCAAATAATGCACAAGTGTATTAGTCTGAATGGAGATTATTTTGAAAAACAATAAAGATTGTTTGTTAAAAAATGCAACGGTCTTTTTGCTAATAACAATTTTCAGCGCAACCCTCGTATTGTACCAATATAAAATACTTTTTAATGTTTTTAATGATAGTGTTGCATTATGTCATCAGTCATATTTATAAATTGTTCACAACATAATAATAAAATAATAAATAAGTACCTACTAAATAAACTATATTTAAAAATATATATGTATAAATATATATAAAATTTTGTATTTCTTAATTTTCTCATTGAATTCATAATCAGCAACCCCAAAAACCCTCCAACATGAATTTCGCTCAAGTTGATGTAAAACTTCCCGAGTTATTAAATTGGGAGTGTAAAATGGGGGTTTCAACCCCCCGAGGGGGCGTGCTCCCATTTTAAACAGATTACATTTTATATTGGTCCAGTACTGAAGGCATTACAAAAGATTTCAAGTCGCTATCTTTAGATAGTAAAAACTAAGAACGTAATGCAAAAATTTACTCTACTACTAGGGCAGAGAGAAAGGATTACATAATAAGGTAACCAAAATGGTGTATTACTTTGCAAAATCACATTTTAAACACTTTTTGACTCTTTGAGCTTTTCTCTAAAATCAATAGAAACGGCGTAAATCGCATTCTCAATCTCAAATGCCGTTATTTTAGGACCCCCATTTTGGTGTCCGCCACTTTGAATTTTTCAATTTTCTCATTGGATTCATAATCAGCGACTCCAAGAACCCTCCCAACATAAATTTCACTCAATTTGGTTGCGTTATTAAATTAGGGATACAAAATGGGGGTTTCAACCCCCCGAGGGGGCGTGCCCCCATTTTAAACATATAACATTTTATATTGGTCCAGTACTGAAGGCATTACAAAAGATTTCAAGTCTCTATCTTTAGATAGTAAAAAATAAGAACTTAATGCAAAAATTGACTCTACTATAAAGTTGGGAACGACCTCATCATCCATCATCACATAGTGAATGATAAATATAATTGATATTCTAAATCTGTTCTAATAAATTATTCTTATTGTTAGTTTTATTAAATATTAATTTAAAAAGAGACGTTTTGATTGTAATATTTGGTACTTATAGTTATCAATTTTTATAAGCCTGCCTTGAGAAGTAAGAATTAAATTCATTGCGAGCTTTTATAATACAATGAAAGTTGAGAACATTTAGTAGTTGTGTAGGAAAGCCCTCATCTGATCGTCACCCGGTGATCAGTTTGAGGTTACAACTTATAACAGAATTCCACTTAATATACTATTTTGGGTTACCTACCGTTATTTATTTGTTCATAATGATTACTATTTCCATTTAAAGATTAAATCTGAAATGAAATTTTTTTCAATGAATTTAATAAATGACTTATTTAATTATTGGGTGTATTAAATGCAGAAAAATAGTCTGCAGAGTATGTTGCGTCTAACTTTTCTTTCTAAAAGCAATAATACAAACAAACTTGCCAGCCTCGGTGGATTAGTGATTTGCATGTTTGCTTCATAATCCAAGGATCGCAGGTTCGGGTCTAGGCCACAACGGCCAATGACCACAACGGCCAATCGCTATTTTGGCCGTTGTGGTCATAACCACAACGGTCTCCGTGACCATAACGGCCAACAGCCACAACGGCCAATTTGACCATAGCGCCCAACTCGAAACTTGACCATAACGGCCACCATGACCACAACGGCCAACTAGAAACTCCACCCCATCCGCCATTTTGACCACAACGGCGGTCTTATGTATTGGCGTCGCTGGTGACGACGACCACAAAGGCCAACTAGAGTGAGTGACCACAACGGCCAAAATGACCACAACGGCCAACTATGGAGCGTGACCACAACAGCCAAAATGACCATAACGGCTTACTGTGGCGAGTGACCACAACGGCCAACTTTTTTTCATACTGTTACTTTGGTTTAGTTAAAGCTCATTTCTCTCTTTTAACTTAGCCTGTATTTCAATAAGGTACGTCCAGAATTTAACAGCGAGGTCTGATGTCAAAGTAGCGGCGATTTAACGTGACTTACCTATATTGAAAAATGCTTTTTCTATATATGTTACAACTGCAGCCCTATGCAGTTGACGAAATTTTTTTTTCTTAGTTTCTCGGCAAGTATCCCAGGCAGATTAAATTCTGAAAATTTGATACAGGTACACTATAACTATTTACAGAATCATGATACTTTAGTTCACAGGGTAGTTTATCTTTAACGTCAAAAGAAGTTTTTTTTCTATTACTTGTTTACCTACAGCAATCTTTTCATTTTGGGGACGTTTAAAAAAGTACGAAATAGAACTATAAAACAACACGTTTGACGTTTTATTTATAGATTTCCATTGCATTGAATTTGAAGTACGTAATTAGCTGTTTTTATCAGTTTTAAAATTTAAACTAAATGTAAATCTTCTCCTAAAAAATAAACACGATATCTACGAATCTGTCCAGTACTTAATAAAATCAATCTAGGGAGCAGCATGGGACGTAACCCCAGAAACAAACCGCAATAATCCAAAACAGTATTGCTCCATACGTATCCGAGAAAAAATACAAGAAAACGAGCTCTTAGAAAGTAATGACAGATTACTTACTCGCGTACCGGGCGATAAAACGTAGTTTAATAGGGCCGTCAAAGAGTTTAAGAAATTATTAGATGAGCAGAGAAATCAAGATTTCCAGAACTATTTCCACTGCCTAACATCAACTAAAGCAACTGGCTGCATTATAGAACGTCATAAAGATCGTGTTTACGCCTCTCTTACCATTGAAGAAGAAAAATTCATACGGGACTTCCTTCAAGCGCGAAGTAAGGTCATCGAAACTGAAATAAATTCGAAGAAGTCCCCAGGTTTCGACGTAATAACTGGAAAACTCCTAAAGGAACTTTCATATGAGGGATTTCGCATGATAACTGTAATCTATAAAGGGATATTAAGGACGGGATACTTCTCTGGCCAATGGAAGGTGGCCCAAATAGCAATGGTCCCAAAACCGGAGAAACCGCCATCAGATGTGCCCTCATACAGACCTATTAGTCGTTAACCGTCAATGGTTTGTAAAAAATTGTTCGCCATGCGAATGTCACCGCTAATTGACGAAAATCAGCGAAAGCCCAACTAACAGTTTGGATTTCGTCGACAATACGCTACAATCGAACAAGTACTTGCATCAAAAATCAGGTTTGACCTGGAGACCAAAACATTCTGTTCAGCGGTATTCATAGACACAAGCCAAGCATTTGACAGGGCGTGGTATGTATCAATTATGTTTTGACCATGTAAGACGTCTGTCTAGGTGGAACCCTAGATATTTGACCT
The DNA here is from genome assembly GCA_929113105.1 of Agrypnus murinus. Classification (NCBI taxonomy): domain Eukaryota; kingdom Metazoa; phylum Arthropoda; class Insecta; order Coleoptera; family Elateridae; genus Agrypnus; species Agrypnus murinus. Next base: position 126,700,739 of record OV816024.1, on the reverse strand, counting down.
AATCTTCTTGAGTAGTGAGTTTCCGTTAAGGTGAACTAGAGGGCAAGTAGTTTTTTTAGTAGTATAAGTGGCCTGTGTTGGTTTTTGTATATTTGCTTTAATGCGTCGTGTTCCATCATCTTTCAAAAAGGCTTAGGTGGTTTGTAAGTTTCTGAAAACTATATCTGCATTAGTATGGGAAGCCAGTATTGCCATGTAGTCCAAGAAGGTTGCTATTGTCGTGTTTCTACTTGAAGATTAGTAAGGAGCACTTTTTCAAAGAAGACAATTTCGACAACATGAGCCATTTACGAGGGATTATTTTTAAGATTCCATTGTAAAAAATGATTTTGTTTGAATAAGACTAAAGATTTTCTATTCTATTCAATTCTATTCTATTCTTATTTTGAACCTTTGAACTCAATTCTATAGGTTAATACTTGAAAAATAGCATGGGTGTAAATTTCGACCAATTCTGAGGATCGATATTTCGGAAACTATTAGACCTTAAGGAACCATTTTAGTCTTAAATTGTAGTAAATTTAATGTGCTTTCAAAATGAATAGAATTGTCTTTTTCGGAAAAGTGTTCCTTCATGGTCAAAATTGGCCAAATCTAAAAAAAGTGCAAAATTTCGGCGGTTTTACCTCTTTTTGGCGGTGATCCGGAAGGTCGCGGAGGTCGAAAAATTGGATTTGGCATCTCGGTACTATCACATACAATATAAAAAAAGAAATCTACTACCCCATTTCATGCAAGGTAAAATGTACTAGGTTACTGGGCTAATAGGTAAGTCACGTTAAATCGGCGCTACTTTGACATCAGACCTCGCTGTTAAATTCTGGACGTACCTTATTGAAATACAGGCTAAGTTAAAAGAGAGAAATGAGCTTTAACTAAACCAAAATAACAGTATGAAAAAAGTTGGCCGTTGTGGTCGCTCGCCATAGTTGGCCGTTATGGTCATTTTGGCTGTTGTGGTCACACTCCATAGTTGGCCGTTGTGGTCATTTTGTCCGTTGTGGTCACTCGCCACAGTTGGCCGTTATGGTCATTTTGGCTGTTGTGGTCACGCTCCATAGTTGGCCGTTGTGGTCATTTTGGCCGTTGTGGTCACTCACTCTAGTTGGCCGTTGTGGTCATTTTGGCCGTTGTGGTCATCGTCACCAGCGACGCCAATACATAAGCGTCGGTGGACGTTGTGGTCAAAACGGCGGATGGAGTGGAGTTTCTAGTTGGCCGTTGTGGTCATGGTGGCCGTTATGGTCAAGTTTCGAGTTGGGCGATATGGTCAAATTGGCCGTTGTGGCTGTTGGCCGTTATGGTCACGGAGACCGTTGTGGTTATGACCACAACGGCCAAAATAGCGATTGGCCGTTGTGGTCATTGGCCGTTGTGGCCAGGCCCCGCAGGTTCGATCCCCGGCTGAGCTGGTAATGTTTAATAGCGGAGAAAAATTAAAAACATGCCTTCTTCTCGGATAGGAAGTAAAACTGTAGGTCCCGTGTCAATGCGATGTTTGGCACGTTAAAAATCCCTACTTGGGGTGGAATTCCCTGAGGGAGTAAAGTGTTTCCTTGACAACAACAACAAGTAAACAACAAAAAAAAGTAATCGCGGTACATGTTAGGATTTATTATCCTGAAACTATGTGATTTTGGCAATTGTCTGAATGACATGTAACGAAATTTTGAATTTTTGCGATTAAGTCCTTTAGACGTGCAAAAAATAGCGTATATACCACTGGACTAAAAGTGTTTTTTAAGTGTTAATTAATAATTTAAAAAATGCATTTTAGTCCCTGAATATATAATATACATTATGTCCGCTCGGGTGATTATGACATGATTATGACCTATTTTGCGGACTGTTTCTAGAGCGTAAATCGCTAAATTAGAGCACCCCCTTTTACTACTCTTGTTTACGACGTCTCCATAGTAATAAGAATAATTATAGACCATAGCACCTACCTACTTGAAGTTTAGGACTTTTTAAATTATTTTTATTTTAAATTAAACTTAATTTAATCTTAGACCGCACATTTCAAGTACGCATTTCGGGCTTAATTAGTGTTTTAGAGCCCTTTATCGTCTTAGCGCCTTCGGTTTTCGCTTCAGGCGCTAACTGACTGCACGGGCTGTAAGACACTCAATTAAGCCCTTAATATACTATTAAAGACTAGAAAAAGCCTAATCTTGATTAGGCGAAATGTCATTCGAAAAAAAATTATTTTATTCTTAATTAATACAAAAAAATAAAAAGGCTGCAAGTCCTCGAAGATTTATTAATCTCTTTTACAATGTATTTTAGTTTTATTGCCTAATTACAAATAATCAGACGTCGATGAAATTAAATCTAAAAATTTCCCTATCGAAATTTTGTAACAGCACAATAATACAACTTTTCTAAACCGATTTCCGCTCGTAAGAAATAAAATCGGCTATTTAGGGTATTTCCGTTCTCTTCTGTAATAGAATTAAAATCAATATTGTATAACTTTCATTTCCATCGTTGCCACTTGTTCGGATCTCACTTTGCGCATCATTCATACAAGCTTCACACAAGAAATTATACGTCTGAAAAATATACATCTGGCGCAGCGACTCCAGGCGTCAACTCCTTGAACTAATCTGTATAATTGTAGCCGTTTTGGCAACATCTGAGGTCCAGCCCATTTTTTCAGTATCGCCAACTTATACCTTCGAAAAGCTCTACACGAAATATTATCGAATTTCAAAGTGAGGTCCGTATATTTGTCCTCACTTTGTTTGTGGACCTCACTTGAAACGTGAACTTTGTTCATACGGACCTCACTTTATACACTGGCCGTAAATATATATATATATATATATATATATATATATATATATATATATATATATATATATATATCTATATATATATATATATATATATATATATATATATATATATATATATATATATATATATATATATATTAATAAAGACATAATTTGAATTATGAAAAATTATTATCTCTGACCAGGATTCGAACCCGGGCTTTCTGCTATCCGGGCAGATGCTCTACCGCTGAGCTATCGGAGATCGATTACTGGTGAAGTAATAATTCTTCATATAAGTTATAATAATGTGTAAACACAAGAGAGTACTAATTAATCCCTTAACATTTGTAACGGGTTAACACTTGGGCGGTGTTAATGTTACACTTATTATTAATTCTTTTAGACGGAATAAAACACAGTTTTATATCTAAGAATTATTTATTTGACTCTCATAGTTTATTTAGTTGATTTACACATTATTATAACTTATATGAAGAATTATTACTTCACCAGTAATCGATCTCCGATAGCTCAGCGGTAGAGCATCTGCCCGGATAGCAGAAAGCCCGGGTTCGAATCCTGGTCAGAGATAATAATTTTTCATAATTCAACTTATGTCTTTATTAATATACATTAATCTTGGTGCTAAAACACGATATTTCTAAATCATTAAACTATATATATATATATATATATATATATATATATATATATATATATATATATATATATATATATATATATATATATATATATCTATAGAGGCCTACCATGCGTCCGGACCAAAAGCGTAGCGCCCAGCGTCCGGCGTATATAAGTGTATATAAATGATGGTATCAGTCAGCGTCTTTTGCAAGCTATAGGTTTATTCAGCGTCTGTTTATTTTATGCAAGCTATAGGTTTATACAGCGTCCATTTATTTTTTCAGTATTGGCCAGCCTGCTTGAATTCCTTTGCCTGTCTGCGGTGTCGAGTTACTCTCTGCATTTCTGAGTAAAGATTGCGTCATTTAAACTGGCAAAAATAATTCTATTTTATTAACGCTATGTAATAAATACTTTTAGTTTCGTTTCTGTATGTGTATGAATTTTATTTAAAAGGCTTTCAGATTTAAAATATTATATGCATAAAAACATCATAAAACTTGAAATATTATTGGATTTGTATGAAATTTTCTACAAAGGGGTTTTTCAGGTCGCTGATTTCAAATTTGATGTCAACGTTTGCAAATTTTAAAGGGCGGATGAAATATGGCGGCCATAATAATTAAAATTTGATTTATTTGCATAAAACTTAACATCTGTGAGTATATTCGAAATAGCGGGTATGATATAGCTCTCTGCGTTGCCAAAGTACTATGTGTATTTCTCAGTAAGGATTGCGTCATTTAAAGCGACAAGAATAATTATATTTTATTACAGCTACTTAATAAATCTTTTACTTCCATTCATTGGTGTCTGAATTTTATTTAAAATGTTTTAAATAAGTTTTAAGGTACCATAAACATAAAAATTTCGTAAAATTAGAAATTTTATTGGATTTGTATGAGATTTTGTACAAAGGGGTTTCTAAGGTCGCTGATATCGAGTTCGACGTTAAGATTTACAATATGACGATTATACTTGAGATTTGGCACAGTTATAGGAATTAGGATTCTTGTAAAGAAAAAATAAACCAATGTTATTATGACAACCCCCGTACCCCCTTTTAGGGGTTGTAAAGCTTTTAGATGACTTAGAAACTTGAAAATTGGTGTAATTATAGGATTTAAGATTCTTGTAAAGAAAAATATTTAAAAAATGTTATTATGTCAACCTCTGCATCCCGTTCGGGGGTTGTAAGACTTCTAGATGACATAAAAACTTGAAATTTGGTTTAGTTATAGGGTTTAGGGTTCTCGTAAAGAATGATATAGAAAAATGTTATTATGTTAACCCTCCGCAACCCCTTTAGGGTTTATAAAGCTTCTAGATGACACAGAAACTTGAAATTTGGTACAATTATAGTTTAAGGTTATTGTAAAGAAAATATAAAATATAAAAAATGTCGTTATATCATCCCCTGCACCCTCTTATGGGATTGTAAAACTTGCAGATGACACAGGAACTTGAAATTTGATATAGTTATAGGGTTTAAGACTGTCGTAAAGAAAAATATATTTTTTTTTTATTAAGTCAACCCTGCACTTTATTTGGGGGTTGTAAAAATTCTGGATGACATTCAAACTTGAAATTTGAGATAGTGATAGGATTTAGGACTCTCGTAAAGAAAATTATTAGGTCAACCCCCGCACTGCATTTGAGGGTTGTAAAACTTCTAGATGACATACAAACTTGAAATTTGACATAGTTATAGAGTTTAGAATTCTTGTCAAAAGAAAAATAAACAATGGTAAAATTTCTACCCCCCACTCACATTGGGGGTTGTAAAACTTCTATATGACATACAAACTTGAAATTTAGTATAGTTATAGTGTTTAAAGTTTTCCTAAAGAGAAAAATCAAAAATATTAAAATGTCAACCCTCCCACCCCCTTTTGAGTTATAAAACTTCTAGATGACGTACAAACTTGAGATTTTGACATAGTTATAGACTTTAAAATTCTTGTCAAAAGAAAAATAAACAATGGTAAAATGTCTACCCTCCATCCACATTGGGGGTTGTAAAACTTCTATATGACATACAAACTTGAAATTTAGTATAGTTATAGTGTTTAAAATTTTCCTAAAGAGAAAAATCAAAAATATTAAAATGTCAACCCTCGCACCCCCTTTAGAGTTATAAAACTTCTAGATGACGTACAAACTTGAGATTTTGACATAGTTATAGAGTTTAGAATTCTTGTCAAAAGAAAAATAAACAATGGTAAAATTTCTACCCCCCACTCACATTGGGGGTTGTAAAACTTCTATATGACATACAAACTTGAAATTTGGTATAGTTATAGTATTTAAAATTTTCCTAAAGAGAAAAATCAAAAATATTAAAATGTCAACCCTCCCACCCCCTTTCGAGTTGTAAAACTTCTAGATGACGTAGAAACTTGAGATTTTGACATAGATATAAAGTTTAAAATTCTTGTCAAAAGAAAAATAAACAATGGTAAAATTTATACCCCCCACTCACATTGGGGGTTGTAAAACTTCTATATGACATACAAACTTGAAATTTGGTATAGTTATAGTATTTAAAATTTTCCTAAAGAGAAAAATCAAAAATATTAAAATGTCAACCCTCCCACCCCCTTTTGAGTTATAAAACTTCTAGATGACGTACAAACTTGAGATTTTGACATAGTTATAGTGTTTAGAATTCTTGACTAGTGGACATTTAACTTCTATAATGGCATCTTCATTAACAGGTTCATCGGGGCTTGCCGCCAGAAATGGGTGTTCTTGATCAATAAATAATCCACATTCTCTTACTTCCAAGTTGTATTCACTTTCAAATTATTTTATGGCAATTGGCTCATGTTCCAAGCCATAATGCGTTGCTCTATTTCCTGTAAATGTTGAGTACAGTATTTCCTTAACTGTGTTCACGCAAGATGTTTTGGCTTGCAATTTGCAGACTCTTCCGAAGTGAGATGCAGTCAATCTCAATGATCTTTCTTGTTACCAGAGAGGGTTCCTTGACTGACCGACAGTATTTCGTTCTAGATGGGTAATCTTCTTTGGACTTTTTCAAGGTGTTACGGAACTCGATTTCTTGAATTTTATACTCTTCAGGTGATAACAGCTCAGCCTTTTCTGTGACACCATAATCTGTGTCTGGAAGTGCAGTAGTTTTCGTTTTGCGGTAAATTTGCCCCTTTTCCTCTTGTTCTTTTCTAGCATTTGGCGTTTCCTTTTCAATTTTAGAGCATATCTTTTTGTAAATACACTTTGATCTTCTTGTAATAGTTCGTGGTAGTCTGTCCCAGCATTAAATAATATACTAGCAGCTTCACATCTTGTTTGATAGGAACCTCGAAGGGAATAATTTACCCTTTCCCCCCCTACAAATTTACACACTAACGAATTGTAATCTTCTGCCAAATTGTTATTCATGTTTAACAGCAAACTATTAACATTTAAAGTTAACCTGTAAAGAGTTGCTTCAATATCTTGATATAGACCACATTTCTTCATATCAGGAACGAAGTTTTGTTCTCCTTTTTTGTACAAAAAAATACCCTATTTCTTGACATTTTGCATGCTCGCCAAAAACGTGCGAGGGGGCATTTAAAATGTCAGCAGTAAGCAGCTGCATTCAACAAAACTCGCTGACAACTAAATATTCAGATAGCAGTTTATAAATACAATTCAATAAGATTTAACATCTCGCTTTGCTTTATTCGCCGCTTAAATTTTGGCTGACATACTTCTAACTTGGGGATTACAATTATCTAAATTTGATAATGCCCCACTTGCTGATAATTTCAAATTCAATAACACTAAAGATCCGAACTGCTTGAGGATAATTCAACAACTTTGAAATTATGATTTTCAAACCATTTTTTGGTCGTTTTTGATGTGTGGTAAGAAGCACCATCTTGTTGAAAGATTAAATCGCGGTCAAGATCGATTTTTAACGATTGGTAACAAGTTAGCGTTAAGAATTTGCTGATACTTTTCAACATTAACTGTGCCGTCTATGGACTGAAATCATTCTAACCCCCCAGCTGACATATAGCTCTAAACTATTGCACCTTGAGGAAACCTAACCGTACGTTTTAAGCAGTACTTATGGAATGCTTCATGTTTAGTTCCGATCACTCTTTTGCGAGAGTAACCAACGAAAACACCAGACTTTGACTAGTCGCTGAATATGACCTTATACCAGTCATTCTCTGGAACATTGTCTAGGACAACTACATATTTAGTCCATGTCACTCGTCGTTGTTCTTGTTTCTCGGTTAGAAGTTTTACTTTGACTAAATACAAAAACCTTTTATGTTACAAAGATAGTTAAGGAATACTCAATGCATCAATGTTTAAAGATAACTAATTACCTTATTAAAGAATGGATAGTCTATCTGAAAACAAATAAACTGTTTGGATTCTTGGCAATTGTTGCCACAAAAAGGTAAAGACAGGATTAAGTGTGCCCAAATAGCTGCAGGACATGATCTGGACTAGCAGAAATACATAGAACAAAATTAAATAATTTATCGGTATTTCCAACGTAAATGACTGCTTCTTCACGGCTTGCTCCAAAATGATAAGTCTGGATTTCTTCAGCTAGTTTGCAAGGATAATTTTCAGAGAAGACTATATGGAGTAACCCTTCACTCTTACTAAGACTCTTTTTCAGTGTGTTGTAAGCAGCATTTTTATTTCTAATGTTAAATTTATATTTATTTTTAAAGTTTTCATTTCTTCTTGAACCTCTCCCTGCAACTCTTGAACTTCTGCTGAACCATACCTAAGACTGATAATGGAGGGCAAGATTGAGGGTAGAAGAGAACTGGCAGGAGACAAGGCTCATGGTTGAGAAATGTGAGAGACTGCACTGGCCTAAACTCACAGTTATTACTAAGAATAGCAAAAGATAGTGAACGATTTGCCGAAGTTGTTGCTAACCTTCTATAAGAAGACAGCACCTTAAGAAAAAGAAGATGTAAAAAAGGCTGCAAAGTTAGAAAATGTAACAGTTTTATCGACCTTACTGAATATTTCTGAATTTGTTTTTACTCATGCAGTTCTATACAATATCGACTCTTTTGCCTTCTTCAACATACCAATACAAATTAGCTTGGGGCAACGTATGATAGCCTAATAAAAACAGGATGCCAATAAAACTGAAAAGTTTTTCCCTTGTAAATATAAAATCGTGTGTATTATTTATCATGAGCCTACTTTACAAAATATCGCAATACTATATCTTGAACTTCATCATCAAAGAGTTTTAGAAAAATATCCAGAGGTGATTGACCTGCCACATGATTTTTTAGCTGTTCAATTTTTTGTGTTCTCTTCGTCGGGCAAGTTCAGATACAAAAAGAAACCTCTCTGTACTTGGGTTTATGGTTATTTGTTTTGAGCAAACTTGAGAATGTGAAAAGAAGAAGAAAGCATTTAAGTAGAAAAAAACTGAAAACAATACAGTTATGAAAACACCTGAAGAAAAACTAATGCCCATCTCTGAATAAAAAAAAACTGCACGGAAACGTTTTGTTGGACTTGGACCTGGAAAAGGGAAAAGCAATGAGAAATAAGCAATCCGTACTCTAGTTCTGCATGACTCGCTGGTGAAACCTTGGAGAGTTTCTGGAGGTCAAAAAACCAACGGAAAAGATTTTTAAGTGCTTTGTTGATGTCCATTGATATTCGACACTATCGTCTTTATAGTTTAGCAAATAAAACAATTGGCCTTGCACACAAAACAAAAATATCCTACAGTACATTCTCTCGATGCCATCCCTATGTTATTACCGTCTATATTATGTATGCAAAACTAATGAAATAAACAGAGCTACCTGTTTGTACAAGCAACGTGCAAACATAAGCTTCAAACCACAAAAACTAAAGCCACTAAAACTTGTAGATAATGAAAATTCATATGAACTCTTGTAACATGTAGTAAGGCTTCCGCATTGCATATGTATGGCAGGCCTCTGAAATGTCAAAATAAAATGAAGAAAAGGTTCAATTTAATGTTAAGATTGCAGCTAAAATCAATGTTACTAAACCTGTCCGAGAGTTGCAGGGAGAGCTTCAAGAAGAAATGAAAACTTTAAAAATAAATATAAATTTAACATTAAAAATAAATGCTGCTTAGAACACACTGAAAAACAGTCTTAGTAAGAATGAAGGGTTACTCCATATAGTCTTCTCTGAAAATTATCCTTGCAAACTAGCTGAAGAAATCCAGACTTATAATTTTGGAGCAAGCCGTGAGGAAGCAACATTGTACGCAGGAGTCACTTACGCTGGAGATACCGATAAGCTTTAATTTTGTTTTATGTATTTCTGCTAGTCCTAGGACCTTGAACTGCTTCTCTAGTTCCAATGCCTAAGCGAAAACCAAATTGTTCTTCTCCTACATATTGTCCGCATTTTGTGTGTACTCGTTGATGCATGTTCTTAGCATTATCTACTGTACATGGCTCATCAGGCTAATCAATCGGTACTGTGAGAACTGTTTTACTCCGCTCTTTTTAGGTATCGGAATAAAAGTAAGTTGGGTCCAGTCGTGTGGTACGATTCCTGTATAGTATATTCTATTTAAGAAAGATGTTAAGATGTTGAGGCTTTCATCGTCTAATACTTTACGCATCTCAGTATAGATGTTATCTTCACCTGAGACTCTACGTGTTTTGATAGTTTTATTGCGTGTTTCACTTCTGCTATAATAATTTTCAATGGCTAATCTTCTTGATCTATTTCTCTTGGTTCTGGTTACATTCTGATATCATCAAAAAGCTCTTGTATATAGCTTGTCAAAATCTCTTCTATCTCGTTTGGGTCTATTGTTTTTTTGTTACTATCTGTGACTAAGATATCGTGTTGATGGGTTTTATTTCCAGTTATTTCTTTTATCTTCTTTTTTGTGTGTTAAAGAAATCATGCTTTCTTGGCAGCTCTTCGAGTACTTGACAACGTTTCTCCATCCAGGTCTCCTTTGCCTCTCTTATAAGCCTTGTAATCTTTTTATGGATTTCTTTATATTTATTATAGTCTTTATGTTTGTACTTCCTTCTTTCGTTCATCAATAAAAGGATTTCTTCCGTCATCCATCTCTGTTTTGCTCTCTGCTCTTGGTTTTCCAATTCATTTTCTTGTACTTCATGTTTACATTTTTAACAGACTGCCAAAAGTTTTCCATTGTTTCTGTTTCCAATTATACCGTTTCCCTAAACTTACTATTCAAAACTCGTGTTATTTCCTCTTTTATTTGTGGTTCCCCAAGTTTCTCAAAGTTAGGTCTTGTTTTATTTCTCTTCCGGATTTTCTTCAATTTAATCTCACGTTTTTCAGCTACGGGGTTCTGATCAGATCATATGTCTGATCCAGGAGAAGTTCTTACACCTTTAATTCCGTTTCTATATCGTTTATCAATCAGTATGTAATCTATTTGATTTTTTATGATATTTACTTCATTGTCTCCTGGTCCTAAGTACACTTCTAAGTGTACAATCGCCTCTGTGGAAGTTGGAACCAGGTGTTTGCTACCATTAAGTTTTCTTCATTAGAGAACTGTACCAGATATCCCCCCTATCGTGCCGTTTGCAAATACCATGGTCTCCAACAATATATTGAACTCTCCCTTTACCTATCTTTCCGTTGAAGTCCCATGATTATATTCACTTCATTCTTTTTGGTAAATCTTAGTAGGTAATTTTTACATCATGAATGAAAAACTCATGCAGTATGGAGTATTCTCGTGCAACTTCTATCACTAGATGAACAGATAGTTCCATATTTTGGACGGCACTCGCAACAAAATGCTTCTAAAAGTAAAACCGGTAAGATTCGGTTTCAAATTATGGTATATCTGTTCAGATGAAGGGTACTTATACAAGTTATCCTCCAAATAATAAAAAATCAAGACTTGGGTTGGGAGGTGACTTTGTTTTTTATCTACTATCTATTGTAGAGAATAACCATAATCATAATATTTTCCTAGACAACTTCTTTTCTTCATATAAATTATTCGACAAGCACACACTATGGTGTTGGACCATTGAAAACTGCAAAAAATTTATGACGCAAAGGAAAAGAAAAAACTACTGTATTGCTCAAAAGCTACTGTACTATCAAAACAAAAGGAAATAGTGACGTTAACGAAGAAAATAAAGTAAAAACCTTCCCAACGATCTTGTATGGTTTCTCTATTTCTTAGAAAATCAAATGTAACTGAACTAAACGGTTCATTGTGATGCAATGAAGAAGTACATCACATGCTCAAAGAAATTCAGTGTGTCTAAAAAAAATCCCAACCTATTGATTGGTCTTGGAGGGATTCATCCAGTGTTGTAATGTATCTAGATAACATACAAGTATCTAGATACAATATCTAAATACTTTTATGGTACCTAGATACATATCTAGATACTTTTCAAATTTTGTAGCTGTATTTGGATCTAGGTACATTTTCTGTAGTATCTGAGTATCTGTATTGTGCAGATACTATTTTCATAATTTAATGATTTTATAATACAAAAATTGTCATAAATGATGTGTAGAATCTTAAATTTGAAATAAACCGCCGAACATAATAAAACTAATTTTTAATATGAAATTGCTTTGAAATCATGAAATCAAATATGTCACCTCGTTAAACAATTGAGTCACTACATCTAGTCAGCCAGGTCAACTTGGCGTATCAGAGTTTCGCTATCGACGCCATATTGAGATAAAAGAAGTGTAAAATATAGTAATTCGTAAATTAAAATCGCATCTTACGTATTTGGCATATTACAATTTGGGGCTGTCAGAATGAAAACTATGTAGAAAAGCCTTTTAAACTAAACATGGATTTAATTAAATTCAATGGGGATAATAATAATTAACAATTTGGGGCTTTTCTCGCCACAAAATGGGGTTGTTTGCGCTACTCTGATCCGCCAGTATAGTCTGGCTGACTAGATGTAGAAACTCTTTAAACAATGGATATTGTTACAGAATTACGATATTACCGATTGTGTGAGGAAGAAGCATTCTTGTCCGTCCAGGGCAGTGTTACCAACTGTACCATAATTATGGTACTTGTACCATAATTTACTGATTGTACCAATCAACAACAATTAGATAAAAGTGTACCATAATTTCAGATATGAAGAGAATTCATTCTATATTACATGTAATAGTTGTAGTAATGTTATTATATTTAACATTTACATAACAAATCTGGAATGGTTATTTTACTGGACTTGTAGATAAGTACTAGGTACGACAAGCCACTGGTGAGTCTTCGAGCACCGTAAAGGCACTATACGGATTTTGTTACACACTCCTATTTTTTCTGTCAACAGTCAATTTGAGAACTTTCAAAGTAAGAACTATCTTAATGTAGTGCGTTTGAAAATATGTTGAAGAGCAAATAATTATAATATATTCCGTTACACCAAGGGTAACTAAAAGCAACCAGATTTAGCGAATTTTGGGTGTAATAGTACTACGAACTAATAGCAAATTGTTATAGTGTGAATCGTACCAACACATACTTTGAAGCTAGGTTGTCAGAAATAATATCTAGGCTATGATGGTTTCTGTTAAAGTGGTAAAACATTTTCTAGGTTTTCAAACAATGAAGACTATAGGAGTTTATTCAAATTATTAATATTCTGCAGAGCACCAAAACTGAAGATAAAAGATCTACACAAATGCCATGCTGTACTTATCTTTAGATACTGGTTTCTGCTTAACAATTTTTAATATGTATAAATTTAAAAAAAAATTGCTGTCGTAGACTAGCCCTGGAATTGATACTTAGTTAAATGACTATTTTCGGTACGACAAATTGACTAGGAAGTTCTTATATTCCGGGTGAAAAACAAGTATCTACAAATGTATCTAGATACATTATGTTAAGCTTTGTATTTGGATCTAGATACTTCACTGTAAAAGTACCTGTATCTGTATCTAGGTACCTTTTTCTGATAGTATCTGTATCTGTATCTAGATACACAAAATAATGTATCTGTTACAACACTGGATTCATCTCCTAAAAGTGGTACTGTCATGCATTGGGCTGTACCTCAAAGACAGTGGAGCTTCGAAAATCCTTGTTGAGACAGTATAATTGGAATGCTGTTTTCTATTTTGAAAGGCTTACGGTGTTATACCAGTGTACGAAGATCAACGCTTGTTGGATAAAGTTAAATTGCTATAAAACTACATATAGCGACATAAAAGAATATTTTGAGAAACTCATAGAAAATGACAGGCTGGAGAAAACTGGGGCCTGCGTGCATGCTGTATAAGAGAGTGTTTGCCACTTTCCTTCTTCTTTGATAGAAAAAATTATGCACGATGGTACATTTTATACTACAATGATTGCTTGAAGCTGGACGAAGGTCCTATAATTTATAATTCCATGTCACTCTTTTAAACAAAAAATAATAATCTTAATTCAATCCTAGTAACGCATTTAAAACAATAATTATTCAAGGCTTTTTAACCAAAATTTGTTTTGGTGGTTTCAAGTGTAAACATTTGCATTTAATTTTACATTTTTTATAATAAACGGGGTTTACACGCGTCAATCAACTTTAAACTCCAATTTATAACTGATGTAACCTACAACACTGTATTTTTATTTATTTTATTTATTAAAGTATTTTCAAGCCGTTGTTTTCAAGAAAAAGATTTCCATTCAAGAATATAAAGAAAAATTTAAAATCTGGCAGCAAAGCACTCTGGAATATACTGTTTGCAAATCTACGTTTTTCGCTTAACCCAACCATTTTTTGTAATCATGAATTTAGCATCCTACTAAAATATATTTTAAGAATGCAGGAAAGTTAATTAGAAATTTAAAAAACAAATCTAATATTTTTATTTTTTGAAATGAAAATATTTTCCTAATAAAAATGACTTTCCTGCAAACTTGATTAATAGTTACATAGAAAAAAAAGAGGTACGCACTTATGATAAATTAAGCATAACTCCACAAATCGACTAATTCAATTTGAACAAAATAATTTAAAATATATTTTTATCTCTCAGAACTTTTCTTTGTCCGATAATAATATCGAGCGGTCCATGGGACGATAACGAACAAATTATTACCTGGAACCAGACCAGAGTTGTAATTATGATCAAGAATGAAACTTAATACTTTATTATTTTATGAAAGATTTGCTAAGCTAAAAGAGGATACATTACATACACTACATGTTGCAGATATAATACATTTTACATATTATTGTTGTAGTTGAATTAATAATATCTTAACTGGGAATTGAATTTTTTAAATAGGTAGAAATTTTATTTTATCTGCTAAATCAGAAGGTTAATTAATAAGTAATTAATCTTAAATATTAATTAATAAATAATTAATAGTAATTAATAATTACTAACTAATTGGGGAAGTTTACATACAACATTTTGTTACACCATGACCATGGGAGGTGTAACAAAAAGGGAAGCAGACACAAAACGTGTAACCGGCAGAAGAATTGTTGATATAAAACAATTCTTTGATCAAATCTTCTCAAACCATTTAAAACATAAGTTCGACTGCAACATAACAAACATGGAATTTCTTCAAGAGACCAGAAGAGGACTTAAGAGTATTTTTTCATTTAAATGAAAAATGTGCGGTCTTATCGACGACATAAGTTCCAAAGGTACCCCGGGGAATAATGTTCTAGATACCAACACAGCTGTAACATTAGCTGCTGTTTCAACTGGAATTGGTTATGCCCAACTGGATGAAATTGCTGCTACCGTGAACATGCCCATGATGTCAAACAAAACATATTTAAAATGTCACGAAATAGTTAGCGAACTCGTACGCCACAAAGCTTGGGCTGTGATGGAGGAAGCCGGTAAAGAAGAAGCAAAGCTGGCCAGAGATCTTGGAGAAGTTAACAAAGATAACATACCGTACGTAACAGTCGTGACTGATGGGGCTTGGTGCAAAAGATCGTACAATGTCAACTATGATGCTTTATCTGAGGTTGGCTGTATAATCGGTTATCGAACAGGAAAGTTATTATATTTA
The DNA here is from genome assembly GCA_929113105.1 of Agrypnus murinus. Lineage (NCBI taxonomy): Eukaryota > Metazoa > Arthropoda > Insecta > Coleoptera > Elateridae > Agrypnus > Agrypnus murinus. The sequence continues at coordinate 126,685,301 of OV816024.1, read as the reverse complement.
GGAGTACGAAATAAGTATTGCACTGTATGCGCTAGGGCCGAAACAAAACAAACTTAAATACCTAAACATCAGTGTTTTAAGAATTGGCAGAAAAGTTCTACGGGAATGGAAACCGACATCATTCTTGAAGGTTTTAAATCAAGTTTGAAACTTTATGGAGTTAGATATATTCGCATGGTTGGCGACGGAGACAGTTCGGTGCATAAAAAACTATTAGAAATGAAACCATATGGAAACATGTTAGTCGAAAAAGTAGAATGCAGGAATCATTTGCTGCGAAATTTCTCTTCCAAACTACGAGATATTGTCACCAGAACCATAAGTAAATCTGAAAATAAGCCAGTACCTCCAGCTCTCAGACAAGAATTAAAGAAAAATGCGTATCGCCTCAGAATATCTATTTCAAAAGCTGCACGTCATAGAATAAGAGAAGGCAAAACTGATGCTGAGAAAATGCAGCTGCTTACTGCTGACATTTTAAATGCCCCCTCGCACGTTTTTGGCGAGCATGCAAAATGTCAAGAAATAGGGTATTTTTTTGTACAAAAAAGGAGAACAAAACTTCGTTCCTGATATGAAGAAATGTGGACTATATCAAGATATTGAAGCAACTCTTTACAGGTTAACTTTAAATGTTAATAGTTTGCTGTTAAACACGAATAACAATTTGGCAGAACATTACAATTCGTTAGTGTGTAAATTTGTAGGGGGGAAAAGGGTAAATTATTCCCTTCGAGGTTCCTATCAAACAAGATGTGAAGCTGCTAGTATATTATTTAATGCTGGGCAGAGTACCACGAACTATTACAAAAAGATCAAAGTGTATTTACAAAAAGATATGCTCTAAAATTGAAAAGGAAACGCCAAATGCTAGAAAAGAACAAGAAGGAAAAGGGGCAAATTTACCGCAAAACGAAAACTGCTGCACTTCCAGACACAGATTATGGTGTCACAGAAAAGGCTGAGCTGTTATCACCTGCAGAGTATAAAATTCAAGAAATCGAGTTCCGTAACACCTTGAAAAAGTCCAAAGAAGAGATTACCCATCTAGAACGAAATACTGTCGGTCAGTCAAGGAACCCTCTCTGGAAACAAGAAAGATCATTGAGATTGACAACATATCACTTCGGAAGAGTCTGTAAATTGCAAGCCAAAACATCTTGCGTGAACACAGTTAAGGAAATACTGTACTCAACATTTACAGGAAATAGAGCAACGCATTATGGCTTGGAACATGAGCCAATTGCCATAAAAGAATTTGAAAGTGAATACAACTTGGAAGTAAAAGAATGTGGATTATTTATTGATCAAGAATACCCATTTCTGGCGGCAAGCCCCGATGGACTTGTTAATGAAGTTGCCATTATAGAAGTTAAATGTCCACTAGTTATAGAGAAGATACCTCTTGGGGAAGCAATAGAGAGCAGAAAAAATACCTTCATGCACCGAGATAACGATGGCAAGATATGCCTCAAAAGAAATGACAAGTATTTTTATCAATGGGCAACTGGCAATAACAAAAAAAAATACGTGCTATTCTTGTGTATGGCAAGAATCTATAAATAATAATCCTTTTGGATTGTTTATAGAAACCATAAAAAGAGACGAGGCATTCTGGAATGTAGAAATGCTTCCAAAGTTAATTCAATTTTACAACATTTGTATGCTTCCAGAATTGGTGGACCCCTGCCCTGCCATACAAAAGGTCTAAAAATTAGAAATCCGGTTAGAAAACGCTAAATTTAAAAATTTATATGTAGTATATCAGAGTTTCAAATACTACATACAGAGTGTATTGTCGGTTTTGTTGCATACGTTAATAGCATGTAAAAACCCAGTTTCTAAGATATTGGCTCCCCCAATTTTACACTGAACAACACATTTGAGGTCCTTAAAATTTTTGAAAAGAATTATGGTGTACGTTATAGATACTCTAATATGGAGCACTTAAATCTAGAATTAGATTTTGTCTAGTACCCTTGGTTAAAAAAAATATGATGATGGAGAGCATTTTAATCGAATTCTATACAAAATAAATTAACAATATTCACAAAAACTTACAGACTTTTTCTTTTACTTTGTCTTTTATAGTCGCTGGAGGTATCCGTAATCAATGTCTAACAATTGCCAACACTAGTCTGATCTAGATCTAGAATCGAGCATAGATGTAAATTTTTAATTCTGCTTCCATAGTTTATAGTTTTGCGAACGACAAATTGGGGTAAAGGGGACATAAAAGACTTATAAATCGTCATATCAGTGGCGTATTTGGGAGGGGGGGCAACGGGCAGGGCCCCCCGAATTTCTTTTAATAGTTCAGGTTATTTATGTCAAAATCTAAGTATTTTGATTCGGAATTTATATAGAGTAGCCCCCGCCAAAAGAAAATTCCCAAATAAGCGACTGCGTCATATATATCTTCAAAATAAATGAAAATGGGAGTAATAAAAGAGAACTAACTTTATAAACTTTAGAACTAAATAAATAACTTTAAGTGTACCGACAACAGTGGTTTAAAATATACGCAAGTATATTTTAAACGGAGGGTGCTACAACAACTCTAATTGAATCGATGAGTCCAAGAACAGTACAAGTCCAAAAAGATAATTTTGAGAAAAAATGAAAAAACATAATAGCTCCACAATGAGTAGTCACCGTGTTGGTCTTCATATAACAGTTGTGATAAGTCTTTAGACAAATGATAATTGAACATAAAAAATTCAAAAAAATCACCCCCTTCCAAGCTATAGAGAGAAAAAAAACATGCACTTGTACTGCTCTTGGACTCAGTCTTTTTTTTTGTTTACTTTTTGAGTTTTAGTGTAGGATAGGTTCTTTGAAAACTATAATGGAAAGTACTAAACATGCAACAAATATTTTATTAAGTAAATTTATATAAAAATGTCAATTAAAAGTACATTATATTGCCAACTTATTTATCAGGATCTTCATCTGCGTTACTTTGTTTCCAAGAAGTAAGATGATAGTAGAACTCTAGTGTTTCATCGTTAATATACTGCATGACTGTTTTAACATCAGCGATCTTCTTATCATTGATAGAAAGCGGTTCTTGATATGCGCGTATTTCTGGCAAAGCAGGACTTGGTTTGTTTTGTTTGAAGAGCTTAAATGTATAAGAACCTAAACCATCTATATATTCATAGGTTCTAACGTAGCCTGGGGATGAACTATCATAAACTAACTGCCTATACTTTGAAATAGTAAATGTTTCCGTACTATCACCAGGTTTGGGGATCGAAGAAGCAGCTTTTTTGGCACGTAGCTGGTGGACCATCAGTTATTCTGCTGAGGCTCGTTTGGCAGTGTCATTCAAATTTTTACTCTTTATTTTGGCACCTAATCTTTCACATTCGGAACAAACGTCCACCTGTGGTCTTCCAAATGTGAGTGCATAGCTTTGCCAGAAGTATTATAAATAGAATTCATATTTAACGTTATGTTACAATTCAGGATTATCTTTTATAAAAAGATAAACGTTTTTGCTGCAACCATTCTTCCGGATGTAGAAACATAAGCTTCACCTTTAAGAGCAGCAGTTTTCCTTTTACTGTCTTTCCAAGTTTTCGGATCCCGTTTGCACTTATGGCTACCATAAAGACCCTCAACACTATTGTCAGATTATCACTACTGCCACTAATATACATTATAACTACTCAAAAACTACTGCTTTTAACTTCCTAATAAACACAGCAAAGGTAGTGTTTTGGCAGCTTAATAAGAATAAAATGCCCTCACTTTATTACATCAACCGCACGTGCGACCATGACATCAATGAGATAAAAACAGTACATGTCCTGGACTGGTAATGTTTTTCATCGCAACGCCGTAAGACCGGATTAGTCTTGAAGGTTGTAATGTTTTTGAGCGCAACGCATGGATCTTCGAATTTTAAACACTTTGGCTATCTCAAGTCAAAACGCCATTTTGTGGACTTGTACTGTTCTTGGACTCACCGATTCAATTGCACTTCTGAAGACAGCATTCCAAAATACAAATGCACCCACTTTCAAATGAATAATTTTCACTGTTGTACAGTGTAGTTTAGAGGAAAAGTCACTACAGAGAAGTTCTAGATCTTATTGACTACTATTCAAAACAGTCTTCTTTACCATTCTGTGTTAAATAGCTTCCAAGATGCAAGCGATGTTATAGTATAGGAAAATAAAATGATTGTAAATTGGAAATTTGCTAATAAGCAAATTTCCCATTTACAATTTTATTTTCCTATGCCAAAAAATCGCTTATATCATGGAAGCTGTTTAAAAATTTTAGTTAAAGAAATAGTAAAGTGGGGTAGGGGGTGGTGAATAGTACTCAAAGGGATTTGCAACTTTTCATCTCAAATAATTAGGGGAGCCAATATCTGAGAAAGTGTCTGTGCACATGCTATTTGCCTACTTATGGAAGAAAACCGAAAATACACCCTGTATATTGTTCTAGTTATTACATTACAATTTATTGCATTACAATTAATTTGGTTTCGATTAGTATCTGTTTTAATAATAATAATAATAATAATTTTAATAAGAAAGAAAATTTTCAGTACAAATAAAATATAAATGTAAATTTCAGTACAAATAATAATGTTAACTGTTAATGTTAATTTTATGTAAATAAATCAATTTATGTAATTAGAAATATAAAAAATATAAAAAATGTTTAAATAAAAGGATAGAAATATTATAAATCATCAATCTACAATCTAATAATAGTAACTAATTAATTATTAATAATAAAAATTAAATTCGTTAAAGATTAACAATATCACAACATTACCAAATAATTGACTTTTTTTCGCACATTCTGTTCAGGGAAACAGAATATGCGAAAAAAAAGACTAAGACTATAGAAAATTTATATATAAGTAAATACTTTATAAATCTAAATCAACAAAGGGTGAAATTATAACAACAGTAGATTAGTAATAATAAGGGATCTGTTGCCTAAGCTTGGCTTGTGTCTTACAGTTCTCCAGTTAAATCTATAATGCTCTTACATGTGTATAAACTAACAAAAACGATGCTGCGCATCTATTACATAGATTCTTATATGAATAACAAAAGTGTAAATTTGATTTATTTTTTGATTTTATTTTATTGCATATTTATTTTGTATTATTAAGTAATTATTATTACATAATATTATTAAATGTACGTAGCACAACAGTGTTTTTTTTTCAATAGACTAAATATTCCGAGAAATTATTTAAGAATTTTAAATATTATTTGGGTATAATATTTATACAATAAACCTTGCCAATCAATTTTGTCATTTTCAACTTATGTGCTACCTAGACAAAAATGAATTGTTTCATTAAAGTTACCTTCAACTTCAGCGCGTCTTGGATTTCAATAATAAAAATTGTGAAGAGTAAAATAATACTACGTACGTGACTGTTGTGAAACTGGCGTTCTTCTCATTAGGTGTTTTGCGTTTTAATTAACTGGTTTGTGATTATCATTTTAAAATAATGTCGACTTGGATTATTAAAAATAATAAGAATTATACGCAAATGGTTAATCTTTAGAATTTCTTTTAAAATGCGCCTTTACAAAAATGACAGCTATTTCTCTCAAGTTTAAATTGTAATGGAAATTTAATTATAAACAAATAAAAACTCTTCAGCGTGTACCTCCTAAAAAAACATTAGAATTGATTAAAATAAATTAGTAAATGATAAACTACGATCCATTTTTTTCTAGAGTCTTCTGATTTTGAAAGCGTATTGCTCAGGAACTAATGAACCAAATTAAATATTTTAAAAACGAGCAAATAGTAAATTTACAACAGTAAAATATTATATTTCTAACTGGTATACTTTTGTTTTTATCGGACGATACGCAATAATAGGTATCCATTTTTAGGAACAATTTCATTGAAAGTAAGTTAACTAATTTTTTTCTCAGAAAGTATATGTCGTATATCTATGAAATTTTTGTAGGGGTTAGAAAGAAACCTTGCGGTTCTTATGTTATTAATTTTCAGACAAAAAAGCGTTTTATTCAAGAACTATGCGAAAAAATAGCGAACTATGCGTGCTATCAACACTTTTCATATGTAGACATTATTTTTTCAAAAAAATGTTCCTAATTTTAATAATAAAAATGCGGAAACAAAAAACGATTTTTGATGACGAGCGGTTTCGACAAAAAACAGTTTTTTTGTTATTGCACTTTTATTGTTAAAATTCGGAATATTTCTTTAAAAAAAAATAATGTCTGTATATGAAAAGTGTTAATTAAGCGAAAAAAATTTTACGCTATTTCCATTAATAAACAAGAACGCATAGTTCGCTATTTTTTCATATAAATCTTAAATAAAACACTTTTTCGTCCAAAAATTAATAGGATAACAACCGGAAGGTTTCTTTTTAACCCCTACAAAAATCTCAGATATATGACACATACTTTCCGAGAAAAAAAATATTTAACTTACTCTCATTGCAATTGCCCCTAAAAATGGGTACCTTTTATTGCGTATCGTCCGATAAAAACAAAAGTATACCAGTTAGAAATATAATATTTTACTGTTGTATGTAGAAATAAATTTACTATTTGCTCGTTTTTAAAATATTAAATTTGGTTTATTAGTTCTCGAGCAATACGCTTTCAAAGTCAGAGGACTCTAGAAAAAAAAAGGATAGTATGTATTTTTACTTTTAAGTAATAAGAAAAATTTGATTATCTACATTATAATCTTGTGGTATTTAAATCAAAATGAAGAACGGCCTTTTTATCGTATTCGCAGTAAACCAAGAACTAAACAGTAAAATTGTAGCCCTGTATTAAAAGTTGCAGCTTGAGTTTATGAAGAGTGGCGCAACAAAAGAGGAACATTGTGTGTGAATCCCTTGCAACTTTTAAAAATTGCCGTTGTCACTTTTAAGTTGCGCCATTCATTTCTGGCGTAACCTTGGACTTATTTTTGGTTATGTGTGAACACAACGTGCAATTTTGTAGTTGCGCCACGGAAAATGGCGTAACAAAATTGTACAAGTCTAAAAGCACTTTAAGAAAGATTTTAATTTGCATGGGCAACTAAAATCTTCAGTAACATGATATTTGATACGATGTTTGATGACGCGACGTCAAATTGTTCATCATACTATTCTGAGAACCTAAAGTGTTTAAAGATATTTAATTCTTAAATGCTATACCAAATTTCAAGTTTGTATGTCATCTAGAAGTTTTACAACTCCCAAATGGAATACGGGGGTTGATTTAATAATTTTTTTTATATTTTTCATTATAAGAATCTTAAATCCTATAATTACACCAAATTTCAAGTTTCTAAGTCATCTAGAAGTTTTACAACCCCTAAAAGGGGGTGCGAGGGTTGGCATAAAAATATATTTTTTCTCTGTACAAGAATTCCAATTCCTATAATTGCGCCAAATCTCAAGTTTGTATGTCATCTAGAAGTTTTGCAACCCCCGAACGGGTGCAGGGGTTGATATCATAACATTTTTAAAATTTTTTTATAAGAATTTTAAATCCTATAATTACACCAAATTTCAAGTTTCTAAGTCATCTAGTAGTTTTACAACCCCTAAAATGGGGTGCGAGGGTTGACATAAAAATATTTTTTTACTTTTCTCTGTACAAGAACCCCAAATCCTATAATTGTGCCAAATCTCAAGTTTGTACGTCATCTAGAATTTTTACAACCCCCGAACGGGGTGCAGGGGTTGACATCATAACATTTTTTTATATTTTTCTTTATAGGAATCTTAAATCCTATAATTACACCAAATTTCAAGTTTCTAAGTCATCTAGAAGTTTTACAACCCCTAAAAGGGTGTGCGAGGGTTGACATAAAAATATTTTTTTATTTTTCTCGGTACAAGAATCCTAAATCCTATAATTGTGCCAAATCTCAAGTTTGTATGTCATCTAGAAGTTTTACAACCCCCGAACGGGGCGCAGGGGTTGACATCATAACATTTTTTTATATTTTTCTTTATAAGAATCTTAAATCCTATAATTACACCAAATTTCAAGTTTCTAAGTCATCTAGAAGTTTTACAACCCCTAAAAGGGTGTGCGAGGGTTGACAAAAATATTTTTTTATTTTTCTCGGTACAAGAATCCTAAATCCTATAATTGTGCCAAATCTCAAGTTTGTATGTCATCTAGAAGTTTTACAACCCCCGAACGGGGCGCAGGGGTTGACATCATAACATTTTTTTATATTTTTCTTTATAAGAATCTTAAATCCTATAATTACACCAAATTTCAAGTTTCTAAGTCATCTAGAAGTTTTACAACCCCTAAAAGGGTGTGCGAAGGTTGACATAAAAATATTTTTTTATTTTTCTCTGTACAAGAATCCCAAATCCTATAATTGTGCCAAATCTCAAGTCTGTATGTCATCTAGAAGTTTTACAACCCCCGAACGGGGTGCAGGGGTTGATATCATAACATTTTTTTATATTTTTCTTTATAAGAATCTTAAATCCTATAATTACACCAAATTTCAAGTTTCTAAGTCATCTAGAAGTTTTACAACCCCTAAAAGGGTGTGCGAGGGTTGACATAAAAATATTTTTTTATTTTTCTCTGTACAAGAATCCCAAATCCTATAATTGTGCCAAATCTCAAGTCTGTATGTCATCTAGAAGTTTTACAACCCCCGAACGGGGCGCAGGGGTTGACATCATAAGATTTGTTTATATTTTTCTTTATAAGAATCTTAAATCCTATAATTACACCAAATTTCAAGTTTCTAAGTCATCTAGAAGTTTTACAACCCCTAAAAGGGTGTGCGAGGGTTGACATAAAAAATTTTTTTATTTTTCTCGGTACAAGAATCCCAAATCCTATAATTGTGCCAAATCTCAAGTTTGTATGTCATCTAACAAAGTAGAAGTTATAAAGGTTATTTAATTTCAATATTTTAATGCATATGAAGTCCCGTTTGAAATGATGTCACTGTCTGCCTCACAAACATATGAGTTTTAAAAATCTTAAAATATAATGTGGGATAAGATAGTATTTTAAACAGCCAGATTTATTATTAGCTAACAGCATCAGTGATTGATTAAATACTGAATGATAATATAATAATGGTTAACGTTTGTTTCACTTAAATCAATAATATTAAATATATTATAATAATAATAATTATAATATTAAATAGCTTTAACAAATATAATATGTAAGAATTTTTGTCACCTTAAATGACATAATCTTTACTCAGAAATACAATGCATAAAGTGAAGTCCCGTTGAAATGACGCAACTGTCTAGACACAAAGCAATCAGTGTTACCAACATAATTCTTGTTAAATATGCGGACGCAGGGTAAACCTATGCCATAAATTTGTATACAAATGTATACAAATCCCGCGCTATTAGCGCTGCGTGTGGCAAACGCTCGAACTACGATTTTATACACGAATCAGGAATGGCTGTCAAACTGCGCACAGCTAATTTTTACATTTTCGTCATCTAGACACTTTAAGCTTCATATGGTGCAAATTTGAGGCACTAGTCACCCAGCGTCCGTATATCCGGACGCCGAGTGACTTCGGACGCTGCTTGAACCTAAGATTTTACATGGGGGGACGCATAGTGGTGCCCTATAGATATATATATATATATATATATATATATATATATATATATATATATATATATATATATATATATATATATATATGTTGTGAACCACTCGATTGAGGTTTTACTTATAGACCTTCATAAATAAAACGATAATCAATTATAAATTCAAAACATTTATTAACTAAAAGTTAAAAAGAGCTGTTCCTTTATGTTACATCGATATTTACCAACTGAACTTTACATTGTTCTTTCAAGACTTGCTTGCTATTATAAAATGCAAGCTTGCGGTTCTCATGGAACGCATTAATATCATATTCCACAGGATACACGTAGAGTTAAGAATGCAAGTGCATAAAAAAATACAAAGTAATGATTTTACATTCTAAAAATAGATTATGTGACTTTACAATTCATTTTGATAAAATGACAGAAAACGTAATTTATAAAAAATTTAATTTAAAAATTGAAAAGATGAATTATTAGAATTGGATATTGCAACAATACATACTTAAGAAAATTGGCTCTAACAGAGGCAAAATGCATTACGCTGCGAAAATGGTAACAGATAAAGCCAAACTATAAGCGAAGGAATTGTAGCCCTTAAAAAGATCTACAAATGAAGTCCGTGATGATATATACGTATCTCTTACAGATTACTCACCATCAAGATTTTTATAATAGAGTCATTCCATGCGAAATCGATCACTAAAATGGGCCGATCTCACGGATTTCAATGAAAATCAGTTGTGAGGTAGTAATCAACTAAAGAACATAACTTTCAGTCATAAATTTGCTAGATTACACAGAACTTCGGAAATATTTAAACTGAAAAAATTATCAAAACTGCTTGCACGTCTTTAAAGAAATATAAATATCTCGAAAAGTATTTTTCCTAGAACAAATATTTTTTTATATATTGCTCACAAGAAGACGGGCTTTTTAGACGACATAATAATTTTTTATTACCAAACGTATTTTTATTTCTTTCTAAACGAAATATTTAAAAAATGCAGAAAAATCAGTGTGGTCACATTTTTAAAAATCTGAAAAAAATTGTACATATTTTTGAACATTTCTGTATTTAAATGCAAAATGGCAAACTGGGCGTTTTAATAGTTTTGGCAGGACAAATTTTCCTGCGTTGCGGACAGCCGGCACAGCATTGTTCACGGCCAGCCGGTGCTACCCGCATTCGCTACCTTCTAGTTAGTAACAATACTGTCCATAATCCTAGCGGTACATAAGATAAATGTATATCTGTGTGGATATGATTATACCTAGTGATTAGAATTAGTAAGTTAATTACTTATGTATTTAAATCGATTTCTAAGGGTGTGATACATGAAGTATTTTTCTTTCGGCTGTCAAAGACCCTAAAATATAATGCAACAGCTTTTTTAATTTAAGTTTTAAGGTCTGTTGGGGTAATTGGGTCATAGCTTTACAAGTATCGTGCTTTAAACTCTCATTTCACACTCTTATTTGACATTTTTATCATGAAGTATAAGTTTAGGACTTTTTTATAATAACTTTAATATATTTTCCAAAAGCAAATGTTAAAATAAAGCAGCTCTAATGCCAACTACTGTATTAAAAATTATTTTTAAAAACATGGTGGTTTCAATTATCCAATAGATTGGGGTAAATGGAACCATCGTTTATATTTTATATCCACGTTACTTTATAATATGCTCTGGGTAAATGAAACGCTCTAAGGATATTACTTAAAATGTCCCCAAAAAACTTGGGCTGCAGTAGGAATAGTTCAGGAATTATCGCAGCTAAATCGGAAGAGTGTATAGGGTATAGTCGATAAAAATTCACATAATTCTCATCGACGTTTAACGATGGTTTTACCTTTTATTAAGCAAAGTTCCAGTTACCCCATCGCTCCAATAAGCGCAACTGACCTTATTAAACATTAAAACCTGCAATAGAGATCAGTAATATGTATTTATGGTACAAGTGAGTTAATTAAGATATTATGATAATTTTTGGAGTGGATAATATCATTAACTCACGTGTGCCACAAGTTCTAATATTTAGATATCTAATATTCTCACTAGCCCGGATGACTGGATTTTGATAACATAATACAACGTAAGCTGATGATTGGTTGCTAGTTGTTACCTTCAATAGCACCCAATCTAACCCAGTAAACATCTATTTTTTAAATTTAGGATCAAAAACGCATTTTGTGTAAACAAATATGGTATTTAAGCTCTTGCATTATAATATTTTAGCGTCTTTGACGGCCGCAAGAAAAATATTTATGTAACACACCCGAAGAAATCGAAATATATAAGTAATTAACTAATCAGTCTGTATTATCATATCCACACAGATATACATTTATCTTATGTACATTAGTTAAGACAATCCGCTGGTAATATGGACCGTATATTGACATACTAGAAGGTAGCGAATGCGGGTTGCGCCGGCTGGCCGTGAACAATGCTGCGCCGGCTGTCTGTAACGCGGTCTTTGAAAATTTGTCCTGCCAAAAGTATTAAAACTTCCAGTTTTCCATTTTGCATTTAAATACAGAAATGTTCAAAGAATCTATACAATTCTTTTCAGATTTTTAAAAATGTGACCACACCGATTTTTCTGCATTTTTAAAATATTTCATTTAGAAAAAAATAAAAATACGTTTGGTAATAAAAAATTATTATGTCGTCTACAAAGCCCGTCTTCTTGTGAGCAATATATAAAAAAACATTTGTTCTAGGATAAATACTTTTCGAGATATTTATATTTCTTTAAAGACGTCCAAGCAGTTTTGATAATTTTTTCAGTTTAAATATTTCCGAAGTTCTGCGTAATCTAGCAAATTGATGAATGAAAGTTATGTTCTTTAGTTAATTACTACCTTATAATAGATTTTTATTGAAATCCGCGAGATCGACCCATTTTAGTGATCGACTTCTCATGGAATGACCCAATAGTTATTTTTGCGTAAAACTCTTCTCCCCCTGGAATGTTGCCTTAAAATTCCGGTAATTCTTGTATTCTTTGATCTTCAGAATTGCCTCTAGTATAATCTGTGAAAATTTGAGGTTTGTAGCTTACGCTATTGAAGAGCTATATAGCCATAATAATTTTTTCAGAAATGACCCCCCTGCGACCCCCTAGGGTTTCTTAGGATTAAAAATATACTATGCAACGTTTTGGGGCAAGGCTCATCTGCCTGTAAAATCTCAGCTTCCTAAGTCTTCTAGTTTTCGAGATATTTTTCGGTGGACATTGGACAAAGGAACTGGCTATTATTATATAGGAGATAGCAAGCAATATTGCTTATAATAAAATCATAATAGGACCGGCGGTGGACGAGTGGTGTCAGTGCATCACTCGTGTTCCAAGGGTCGTGGGTTCGAATCCCACTTGGGGCGACGGGATTTTTCTAATTGGAAAATTCCGCCACCTCAACTATGGGTGCGTGTATTCGTGTTGCATGTTAGATGGTGGACAGATGACCTTAGCTGTTGGTTCCCCCGTAGTGTAGGTGTGAAATAAAAATAAATAAATAAATAAAATCATAATGTCATGTTTGCATTAATGCAGTAACAATCAAGCAGCAATATTAATATACAGAAATATACTAAGAAATAGCTCTTATTTTAATTTTTCACACAATTCGTTCAAGCACGCTGATTTTTAGAAAAATATCGAACTTGAGTTGTTTTTTCCTTAGAAAATAACGAATTTTTTAGATTTTTAACTTTATTATAAGTCATATTTAAATTATGTTATACTTTTTAGTGGTTTTGAAACAAGCAAAAACTATTATAAAGAATAAATTTTTGTAATAAAATTAATAATAAGAAAGTTTTCCCCATGTGTACCGCATCCGGTAACACACTGTATATTGATAATAATAATAATTTCATTTATATTAATCTGAGATCAGTTTCATCACGTAGTGATCAATAATATGCATTGAGAAATTCAATAGGCTTTTGAACTAACTAATTAACCCTTAAAACTATCATACGATAAACGAATTTCGACTATTAAGAAGTACTTATAAATATTTTTATAAATGAACTATAGTTGTTATGTATAAACTTCTATTGGAACATTCCAAATGTGATATTGGTGAACTACCACGGCACTTTCTCGTTCATTCTTTATTCCATCCAGAAATAATTTTTTCAAATTCAACTCTATTAGGATTTTTGCAGTTTTTTGATAAAACAATAAGTTTCTGTGTGTACCTGTCTAGGTATTTAAATAAGCTGTAACATCAACAGGCACTTCAAAATTAATCAGATAAATAACCCCAGACTACAAGCTTATGTCTATAAAACATTGTCTAGAACGTTATCAAAATCAGTCCACCTACATGCTTAAAATGGTTTCACCAAATATTTTCTTCTAAATAACAGACAAAAAAATTATACATATACTACTGGTAAGTACTAAATTCATATGTAACGTTAAAAATTCAAATATATTTCAATCCATCTACTGTTGCAAAAATAGATAAGTAGGTACGTAATAATCTAATACACAATCCGTTTGTATATGTCATTCTAAATAGATTATTTCGATTAGTTTTCTGTTGATACTAAATTTTTTAAACGTGATAAGGAAAATTATTATTGTACAGTATGTTCTAAGAGCTGTTTTACACATACGAGAATTTATGCGAAATTCTTAACCAAATTTTTGCTGAAATTCTTCACCAAAGTTTTGGTAAAGAAACTTTCACGTGTAATACAGTATTCATATTCAGAGATTTATTGTGGATAATTTCGCAATAAAATTTTGGAAGATTTTCTAAAAGTTTTAGAATGGAGGACGGTAGCTAAGCCCCGTTTTTGACCTAACTTATTTTTGAACTAAAATAATAAGAAATCATTTTTTCATCATCACCATCAATATTTAATCGATTTCACCCCAAACGAAACCTTCCCCTACTCACCCATACCTCTTGTACCTCTCTAAACTACTTGATAACCAGAATTTAGGAAGTCTCGTTAAAATATTTTTGCATTTGAAATATGTGTAGTACCCTTGAAAAGCCATATTTTCTTTCAGAAAAGTGCATCCGGGTTACTCTAATAACTTGAGTCTATAAACAAGCAGGTACATAATGAAATAACAAGGATTTTTTATTTCAATTACAAACCAGAAAATATTTCACGATCCCCAATCTTCTCTTCCCCCCACCACACCCACGCACCCATTCGCCCCATACCATTTGTGATGGAAATAAAGAATCCTTGCTATTCCTGCTTATTCCATTATATACCTGCTTGTTTGTAGACTTAAGTTATTAGGGTTTGGGGTGGGTTAGTACGTGGATGTGGTGGAAGAAAGGGAAGGCAGGGGTGGCGTAAAAAATTATCTTGTTTGTGCTGAAAATACAGAATTCTTGTTATTCTATTATGTACCTGTGTGTTTATAGACTTAAGTTACAAGGGTATGGGGTGTGTGGGTACGTGCGTGTGACTGGGGAAAGAGAAGATAGGGGGCGTAAAAAATTATCTTGTTTGTGATGAAAATAAAGAATGCTTATTATTTCATTATATACCTGCATGTTCATAGACTCAAGTTATTAGAGTAGGGAATCTGTACACTTCGACGACCTCTATTAAACAGATTTTTGACATTCGACACGCAATTCATCAAGGGTAATTCTAACCTCTAATACAGGGTAGCTCTCGACGTGGGCGAAAGCTAAGTCGAAGGTACAGAATTAAGAAATCTCGCACCTTCGACATCGAGTGCCACTCGCTGTCGCAACCCGCAACCTTCGACTTCGGATTTTCCACTGCAGGTCCGGAATTCGTTAAATTTGTTATTGTATGTTATAAGTTAATATTCAATTATACTGTATCCTAAAATAAAGGTTAATTAACTATTTATAATTGTATATTAAATACAATACAATAAGATAAGATTTCGTACCGACGTGCATTCCTTGAATTTACGTTTTAAAGGATTAATTACGCCACCAACACATAAATCGGCTTTGTTCGAAAGGAGTTTTTCATACCAAATCTCTAAAGTTTATAACAGTATTCCATCTTATTTCAAGAGTTTCTCTATCAAATTATTTATAATTAAGTATGGTTTGTATTTGTATAACAATCAACATAGTATATGATAAAGTTTTAGTTAATTTAGTTAATTTAATATGTTCATATGTATTGCTACTTTTATTATTAATTTTTTTTATTAAGTGGATCTAGCATGGGGAGGGTTAATCACAGAATTAATTCTAGGCATTGAGTTAATTTTTATTATTACATGTTTTTGTTAATCCAGGGTATTGGTGGTAGATCAAGGGCTGTCTAAGAACAGCTACTTTGAACTAACACCCTGTGATTCTTCACTGGAATATGCATTTTTGTTTTTGTTTTTTTAAATTTATTTTCACCCATTCGGAATTTACATTGATTTGTACGTGTTCCTTTTGAAGAATAAAGGCATTTATTATTATTATTATTATTATTATTATTATTATTATTAAATATATTTAGAAATCTTAAAACAAATTACATGAAAATATCACGCATATTTATCAACAATATTTTTATTACAAGGTATAGTCAACAAGATTCTTCTGTATACACATATTTATATAACTATTTTTATACGACGTAATTCTTTGTTTACAGTGAATGCCCAGCTGCTTCGCAAATAAGGGTGCATATAACAATAAATTTGAGTACAATTTATGTCATATTTTATTGGATGAGGAAAACAGACGAAATTGCTTACTAAAATATTCTTCGCTATTGTAAAAATTTTGTCGAAGATTTGTCGAAGTTTTGGTTAAGAATTTCGAATAAATTCTCGTAAGTGTAAAACAGCTCTAAGGCAGTAGTCAGCAACCTTTTTTTCATGTTATTAAAACTATAAATAAAACATTTATAGTAACAGGTGCGGATCCACGGGGGGGGATGGGGGAAATTCCACCCCCCCAAATTTTATAAATATATATATAGGATAGAAACAAATAATGTTTGTTTAATTATTAACTATTAAGGAATTGTGGTAGGATAGTCTGAGCCAAAAATTATGGAGCTGTGCTATTTTGACAAATAGAAATAATTACATAGTTTTAATTCAAATGGCTCAAACGATACTAGTTTTATTAGAATGCATGCGAAAGCAGTTTAGTTATTATTTATAAATGTTTTTAATTAATTATTAGTCTTTTTAAAGTCAGAGATTAACGTTTGACTGTCTAGTCCAAACTTAAAAACGTGACAAAATAACGAAAAAAAACAATTCTACTAACCAGAAATTTTATTCGAGTTTACATTTTTATTAATAAAAATAAAATAATATTACTATGTAAACACTAAAAAATAAATAAACCTCTCTAGAATATAAATAAATTATATGTAGTGAAAAAGTGACAACGTTGCCTTAAGTTGGTACCAGTATTTCATTTGTTGTTCTGATAAAAACAAATTAATGCATTAAATGACTTTGACTCAAGTTTGAGGTTATCTTTGCAAATATTACAAATATATGTATGTAAAACGATATATGAAACACTATTTATTCAAATTCGTTTAAAACGTAGCAATAAGAAATTCTGAATCATGTATCTTTTTATTTAACACAACTGATTTTGTTTTCGAGATGTAAATTACGAGCGGCCAGTGGTGCTGCATATAGCTATATATAAAGCGTTTAAGTTTCCTGCTAGTTTGTCGTAATGCGACGTTGTTAGATTGCGCGCTATATCAAGCAGTCAAGCGGACAAGCAGTCGTTGAAGATGTCGGACTCCACTAGTAACCTAGACTAGCCCGAAGACGGAGGGTTAGCAGTCGTTAGAAGTGTCGGGGAGCACTAGGATGCGAGACTAGTTTGTGGACAGACCACACAGCGTTCACCCTTAGAACTGGTCGTTTTCTACCCAATCCCAGGCTTGTCTGAGTAACGGATGACGCAATCAGAAGGAAATGTGTGGTAGAGTTACACCTAAGTGTTTCTCGACAATAACTCTAAAACGTTGCGGAGGAAACTCTGCTAACAAGAGTGTCCGGTGTGGGCGATTTGATTCTTACCTGACATCAGGGTCTTTTATGGAGCTAAGTAACCCGCTGTCTGACCTAGTCGAATGGAGGAGAATCAAGTGAAGTTTATCTCCGTCAGGGAGTTCGCTCGCTGACCTATGAGAAACTGCATGCCACCAGGTAGCGTTTCGGAGACGACAGTTTGGGGGTCCGGCTTTAGCTGTGCAGTTTCAGTCATCGGATTCTCAGAAATCGTCTAGAGACCTACACTTATGGGACGTTGACGCGGAGATACATAGCCTCTTACGTTCAACACAACTTCACCTTAACGGGTACACATCGGGATGCAGCTTCGATCGGCCGTATGAAGCAGCTTCGAAGCGAAGTTCTGTCAAGTGCACATCAGGCCTAAAACTAGGAGATCGGGATGACAAAACCGCTTAAAGTCCTGCCACATCTGAGGTTGGATTCGATCGGGCAGTGGCCCCAATTAAGGCTTGGTGAAGGAACTTATGAAGGCATGAAAGAGGGCTGGAGCGTCCCGATGTACCTAACCTAAGTTAGGGAATAGTCATAATGCTGGACGAGGCACTTGATACCGTATGAAAGAGGTCGGGAGGGTGACGGCGGGTGAGCAAGTATTATGTTAATCGCTCCGGTACTAACCTGGATAGCTAGTAGAGGGTAGATAGGCAACCTCGCTCCGACCAGTAAGTAACTGGGAGCAATTGCTACACAATTGCGCGCTGATTGAGCGTATTTCAATTGCTTCCTCCTAAGGGAAGGAACATGGGGGTGATGTTTATATAGGTAACCCACGTAAAACTTTTCATGATATTTTTATATATCAAGCGCTCAATCGACAAATTTGTAATAATTTTTCTTTGGCCAAACTATCTTTCTAACAAATTTAAAGCTTTAACGGCACAATCTTATAACGTTTTTACGTGAAATGTTTTGGTGTCAAATACTGTTCATTTTTAATGAAGTTATTATAATAAATGTATCAACAACTTACCATTATGCATAAAATAGAGTGTTATTTTTAAATGCAATTTATGCATAAACAAACTTCCTAAACATTAAAGATTTTTCAGGAAATAATTTTTTGCATTAAAATCTATCAACTTCGGTAATTCCTTTTACATTTTCATCATTTTTCTCTACAGCCACAACTAACTTAAAACAATTTTTTTGAAAAAATCCTACCCCCAAAATAGTTCTCTGGATCAAACATCAGCATCAAACATGCTTTTCTGTCTTGCTCATTTCGTTTCGGTTTTATACGTTATAAAATCACTTAGGCCACCCCTAGTCTAAGAAATAGCGTCACAAACAAGTGACACATTTGAAAACTTTTTAAACATGGTTAAATATGCATTTCTTTATCAAAAGAAAAGAACTTAACCGCACCGCCAGCAGGACAGGCGCCGTTGAAAACATGTAAAAAGAAATTAAATTTGCCTGATTTGAAAACTTTAAAAATTTCTTGTACTGATTATTTGTGATTCTTTCTTTTTAAATCATATTATGAATACAATTTGTATATAGAAAAATTACAACCCTGACTGGGAATCGAATCCAGGATCATCTACTTTCCTGGCAGATACTCTACCTCTGAGCTACCTGAGGTGATTGCCAATGTAAATGATAACTCTTTTATACAAACTAGATATATAATAAGCAATTTAGGTATACTAATTATATATCCCACATAGCACCATAATATCTGCTGGATGTTCTACGGATATCCTGGAGCAGCTTTACGAATATCAGAAGGATGTCCTACAAAAAGCAGTTATATAAGCGGATATCCTACGGACATCCGTGGGATGGTAAAATGAGACTAAAATAGACATCTTCAGGATATCCGATGAAGGATATTCCTCGGATATTCTATTATTAATATCCGTTGGATATCCTATACAATATATCCCTGGGACATTCATTACAAGATACTTTGGTATATAATATGCAAAATATCCCTTGGATGTCCTGTACCTGTAGTATGTTGATCCACAGGAGATCTAAACAAAATATCTTTGGAATATCTTATAGTCATTATAAATAATATGAAAACAGATTGTTTCTTTAAATTTTCACTTTAATTATTGTAGTTAACAATTGTTTCACCACACAGTGGCTTCTTCAAACGTCTAAAACTTAAAGCTAACGTAACTTCAGTAGGTAATAGGACAGTTGGCCATACCCCCACTCTTTTTCTACCTGTGATGACGTCATGACACCTGACTGATAGGTGATGATTGAGGTGAGAATTATTAGCGGTTACCTGTGAAATGATTAGCGGTTACATGATTAAAGGTGATGATTAGCAAAGGTGCTGATTAGCAAAGGTGATGATTAGCAAAGGTGTAGATTAGCAAAGGTGATAATTAAAGGATTTAATATGATTAGAAGGGGTGAGGTACCCTGTGATATAATTAAATTGATATGATTCGCGGATACCTGCGACCCGATTAGAAAAGATGATCTAATTAAAGATAAGTATTTGATATGATTAAAGGTTATGATTAAAAATGTGATAATTGAGTAGCGGATACCTCTGATATGATAAAAGGTGTGAGGTGAGAATTGGTTAGAGATAGCTTGCGATATGATTAAAGGTTATGATTAAAAGGTGATAATTGAGTAGCGGATACCTATGATATGATAGAAGGGGTGAGGTAGCATGTGATCTAATTAAATTTTTGAAATAATTAGAAGGGGTGAGGTAGCATGTGATCTAATTAAATTGATAGGGTTTACCTATGACATGATTAGAAGGGATAAGGTAATATGTGATCTAATTAAAGAATTTGATATGATTATAAGGGGTTAGGTAACATGTGATCTGAATAAAGGTACGGCTTTGATAGGGTGATCTGCTTAAAGGTGTTGATGCAAAGGTAATAATTAAAAAATTTGATATAGTTAGAAGGGGTGAGGTAGCGTGTGATCTAATTAAATTGATATGGTTTACCTATGACATGATTAGAAGGATAAGGTAATATGTGATCTAATTAAAGAATTTGATATGATTATAAGGGGTTAGGTAACATGTGATCTGAATAAAGGTACGGCTTTGATAGGGTGATCTGCTAAAAGGTGTTGATTTGAAAGGGTGATCTGAATAAAGGTAGGGATTTGATAGGATGATCTGTTTAAAGGTACGGCTTTGATAGGGTGATCTGCTTAAAGGTGTTGATTTGAGATAGCTTACGATATGATTAAAGGTTATGATTACAAAGGTGATAATTGAGTAGCGGATACCTAAGATATGATAAAAGGTGTGAGGTGAGAATTGATTAGAGATAGCTTGCGATATGATTAAAGGTTAAGGTACGGCTTGATAGGGTGATCTGCTTAAAGGTGTTGATTTGAAAGGGTGACCTGAATAAAGGTAGGGATTTGATAGGATGATCTGATTAAAGGTAAGGATTTGATAGGGTGATCTGCTTAAAAAGGTATTGATTTGAAATGATTAGGTGAGAATTAGCGGTCACTTGTGAAATGATTAGCGTTTACATGATTAAAGGTGATGATTATAAAGTAAAGACAAATTAGTTAGTTAAAAGAGTTATCGTTTTATATCTTATACGTTTTATTATTTATAATTCCGATATTACAAAATCAAAAATCTAAGTTTACGAATATTAATACCAATTATACATGAATAAACTTTATGAAGGTAACACACACTCACAATCTAATCCTAAACGAATGTTCGTCTTTTCTATTTCATGGTAAAGTTTAGCAAACGCTCTTTCCACTTGTTTCTCATTGATATCTTTATGGATGTGAACTGGTACCGTTGTATATCGTCGAGGATCTAGTAAGATTTCACCTCCAGATAATATTAACTCATATTCATAGTATACAAGTGCTGATATCGAAAATAGATCGGTTGTATCGTTATCTAAGATTGGAATACCGGAGACGGAAGACCGGAATTGTTGTAATTCTTGTTTATTCATACATAGTCCTGTATCTTCGAATATGTAATCATCACTGTCTAGCGAGGACACTGAAGTGGTGCGGGATAACGGCATACTTTCGTCTTGGACACGACAAACAAGTTACAATTTTAACGGGTCGGTTTCTATTCAGAGGCTGAAACAATCGAAATAGTTATAGAAAAAAGGTTAACCTTTCAAGTTTCAATTTAGAAAATAACTGAGCTAAAGACGATGTAAGAATATACAATACTAATAAATATGAACTACATTAGCATAAAAGGTTTAAAGGTAAGGATTTGATAGGGTGATCTGCTTTAAAAAAGGTATTGATTTGAAATGATTAGGTGAGAATTAGCGGTCACTTGTGAAATTATTAGCGGTTACATGATTAAAGGTGATGATTATAAAGTAAAGACAAATTAGTTAGTTAAAAGAGTTATCGTTTTATATCTTATACGTTTTATTATTTATAATTCCGATATTACAAAATCAAAAATCTAAGTTTACGAATATTAATACCAATTATACATGAATAAACTTTATGAAGGTAACACACACTCACAATCTAATCCTAAACGAATGTTCGTCTTTTCTATTTCATGGTAAAGTTTAGCAAACACTCTTTCCACTTGTTTCTCATTGATACCTTTATGGATGTGAACTGGTACCGTTGTATATCGTCGAGGATCTAGTAAGATTTCACCTCCAGATAATATTAACTCATATTCATAGCATACAAGTGCTGATATCGAAAATAGATCGGTTGTATCGTTATCTAAGATACAGCACCGGAATTGTCGTTGTAATTCTTGTTTATTCATACATAATCCTGTATCTTCGAATATGTAATCATCACTGTCTAGCGAGGACACTGAAGTGGTGCGGGATAACGGCATACTTTCGTCTTGAACACGACAAACAAGTTACAATTTTAACGGGTCGGTTTCTATTCAGAGGCTGAAACAATCGAAATAGTTATAGAAAAAAGGTTAACATTTCAAGTTTCAATTTAGAAAATAACTGAGCTAAAGACGATGTAAGAATATACAATACTAATAAATAGGAACTACATTAGCATAAAAGGTTAACATTCAGTCGATCAATTTAAAAACTTATGATAATATAATCGAAAACTCACCTATTTATCTTGAAGTTGTAAAACACAGTCGTCTTACAGTATTGAAGAATTGCTGGATTTCATGAAACTGATTAAAAAATGAGGCTTATATATATTCTCACATTTCTTAATAGTACTGCAATCATCCGATTGATAAAAATAACATTTCTCTGATTAGAGATATAGTAAACACTAATTATAATTTATCGAAACTATTTGCGTTTCACAGGCTTGAAATAAAAATCTGTTAAAATGTGTTTATTGTATAATTACTGAAGATTATAGGGGAGCATGTGACAGCATTTTAAACGAATTGAGTATTATTTATATAGTTTACGTAAAAAAGAACGAATTTAATAAATGTACCTGAGCAATTATAATTAGAAAATATTATATAGTATCATTATGCCTAAAATTAAATTAATTGTATCCACGATTTCTATTAAATACAATAAGATTTATATTGCTGTAGAAATAAATAAATTAATAATTGATAGCATTATTCGCTAATATTTAAACACTTCGAATTATTATCGATATCAATTTCCTATTAATTAATATAATCAGTAATTTGTTTACAATAAGTGTGAGAATATTAAACACATTTTAATCATTTGTGTAGTTCTTTTGATTTCGTTTTGGTGAGAACCGGAAGTAGTTCAACTATAGTTTGATTAAGAGGGAAGAAATTAGAATAGATTATTCTGTTATATTGGATTTAGATAAAAATTGAAATAAATTATTTGCATTTCATCATCCAGCATTGCTATTTACATTATTAGCGAAATGAAAACGTGTGTGTGTGTGTGTGTGTGTGTGTTTAATAATTGATATAAAACGTTTCCTAAATTAATAATTTCCCATTCTACTTCGAGTAGACCGTTTTGTTATATGCTCTGTGAAAAGTGTTACTCATTGTGTGTTTATCGTTTAAAAGCAGGTATGTGTATTTTTTGAAATGTTTTTATATTTAATTGCTAGAATTAATTTGATTGATTAATTGTTGTAAATTGTTTATTATTGCACGTTGTATTATTATTTATTGTGTTTTATATTTAACTACATCAAGAATAAACACTGTGTAATATTGTATTTCAGCTATTGAAATCGTATCCGAGCTTATTAAAAGACTGATCTCTTATCTATAATATCAACAACACATCAAAGGTAGGTTACCTTTTGCTTTTAAATTGTGTTAATTTTATTAGAAGATTTAGATTTATAATTTAGTTGCAACGAATCATGAGACTATAATCTCCATATATACCTATCCTTAATAAATATATCCTAGAAACTATATGTAAATGATTTACAAATGTTTTAGATCAACTTCCATTTAGATAGTCTACAGTTCCTAAGAAATATAATTTATCAATAAGAAATATTAATTTTCCTTATTTGAAATTCATCTGTGTTTTACAGCTTCGAAATTAATAGGCGAGTTTTCGATTATATTATCATAAGTTTTAAATTGATCGACTAATTCTCTTTCTGAATAACATTTCTTTTTCTGTCATAGGATGAACTTTTTAAAGGAACTCAATCAGACACCGGGAGCTGGTCAAAAACCAGTGAAAAAGCTGTACGAATATGCCTTTAGAGAGCCGGTAGAAATTCAGGAATTTAAAGTAGTCAAATGTAAAGACAACAGACGTGCTGTTTACATAATCTCCCAAGAATATATAATTTTTCTACCAAGACGCTTCTCCGAAAAATTGACAGATGAAAAGGTAGTCGAACTGAACGACATGATTATCCAAAAAACAATGTCTCTGGGATTGATCTACCTAGGAAAAATCAAAATTGGCGGTTTTCCACCCTTTGACCACTGCTCTATTATTGATATGAATCAGGCATGAACATTTAAAGGCGTAATAAAACACTATTTAATTATTTTTCTGTTTTAATTTACAGCCATTGGACGCACAGTTAGAAAATACTGAATAAGCGAGACGTTGAAGAAATATACAATTACAGCTAATTGTACTAGATTCGTTTACCTGTTTACATCCTAATACATTACTTGTAAAAATAGCAAAATCATTGTATACCTGAATTATTTTCAATTGTTTATTGTTTCCAGCCTTATATGACGAAATTCCATAATCATGAAATAAATAAAACAGATTAGTAAAAGTTTCGCGAGTTTATTATTATAATCTATAATAATATATTATTTATTTACAAAATGTTACACAGTAAATAGTACCTAAATACATGGTTGAAAAAGTTACTTTTGTTAATGATGACTATTGAATTAGGTCTGACCCTTGGTTAACCTTCTATTTTTGATCAAATTATAGTTAATCAGATCAAATATTGCTTACAAATCGGAAAAGATATCTATTAAACTAGTGCTGATTAATTATTGGTACCTGAACGTGCAGCAGCATCCGTAGCTAATGCATTAACAGTTTCCCGCATAGCATTTACCTTACATTAGCGAGTAGAGTATTATTTATTTAGTTTACGGAGAAAAAAGAACGAATGTAATAACTGTATCTGTATAAACACTCGTTAAGACATGTCAGTTTGATAACACTACATCTCGACCTTTGGAATTTAGATATCAAAAAAATTCGAATATAGACAAAGCAATGAACTGTGCGCATGTTCACCTGTAAAGGTATAAAATAAAATATCGAGTATTTAAATTAGTATTAAGCAATACGCTGTGTTGTCTTCAAGATTATCATCAACATGGACCCTTATAGTAATACCGTAATCAAACCGCTTTGTTACGCAGATATACTACCTGATCTCCTCGATTATAACGAAAGCTTCGATGACTCAAGTTCACGCGAAGACGGGGGTATGTACTACCTATGCTTTAAAATGTACATATTATCATTGATGCTAAAACTTTATTTTTAGAAATTATCGACATTAACGCTAGCAGTAGTGAGCAAAATGTATCATTTGCTTACGATGATATTACTGAATCTTATTATGCTGATGATGATAAGGGTATGTATTTTTAAATGTTAAATACAATAATATATAACTTATTTTTAAATTTTAGAACTGTGTTACGAAGCAGTAAACAACACAGACCAATATGCAAACCTGACATCAATTGATGCTGTCAATATGTCTTCGTATGGTGAAGAGGAAGATCGTCTTCAACTACTCTGTTCTATGCAATATCCCTTGTATACCACACGACGGAACTCCGATCATGTTCACTACATACACGCAGGGTTTGATCCGAAACATGATGACTTTGAACCGGTGATAAAAATCGTATGCTCAAATAATTTGTGTGCCGATGACGAGATAGTGTTGTCTCGAGATTTGTGGTTTAATCTGTATGACATCGACGTAGAAATGAAATTTAGAAATTTCTTTAGTGTTCAGGGTTCTGATTACCGAAAATTGAAAGTGAGAATAACCGAAGATCTAGATATAGAATTTAGATCAGACTGTATTGGTTACAGTGTAACAATTAGAAATGATGAAAGGTACATACACATGAAAGATCATGAATTTCAGCGAATATTATACATGGTTCCAATAATTAATCAGCACATCAGATGCCTATATAATTTATATTTCTCTGTTTTCTACTATGCTAGTACGGAAGCTGTTGCAGAGGGTTTAAGACGTGAGCTGGTATATAAAAGCAGACCTATAGAGAACGATTCAATTTTATTTGCTGCTGATTGTTTATGTATTCATTCGGTTTTAAATTCAGCTTCCTCGGCCTCTGGACGTAATTCACATATTCTACTGGAAATTTTAAAATTTTATCCGTCCAAGTTCATCAATGACGTTCAAACACAACTTTTACGATCGTCAACTCAAACTAATGGAAACGAAGAGAGAACTTAGAATTAGGCTAAATAAGTATATAAGAGCATTACGTTTGTTAAGGTCTGATATAATAATGTACTGTGTCATCAATGATGTATCCAAAGCAATGTTATTTTTATCTGTAAACGATGTATGATAAATAAAAAATAATTCTGTAATAAAGAAATGTTATTTTTATTTCTGATCAAATATTGCTTACAAATCGGAACGTAGGGAGCAGAGTAAGTACAAAACAACATACTTTCATACAAGAACGTTTATTGATACGAGTAGTTTCGACGCTACTTAAAACATAATACATAACTTATATATAATATCTATAATACCTAATCTCCTCGATTATAACGAAAGCTTCGATGACTCAAGTTCACTCGAGTATGTACTACCTATGCTTTAAAATGTACATATTATCATTGATGCTAAAACTTAATTTTTAGAAATTATCGACATTGACGCTAACAGTAGTGAGCAAAATGTATCATTTGCTTAATATTTTACTTTTTATTGAAACTAGTTAACTTATATTCTAACATACATATTTGAAACTAGACAACTTATATTCTATTTAAATACTCGATATTTTATTTTATACCTTTACAGGTGAACATGCGCACAGTTCATTGCTTTGTCTATATTCGAATTTTTTTGATATCTAAATTCCAAAGGTCGAGATGTAGTGTTATCAAACTGACATGTCTTAACGAGTGTTTATACAGATACAGTTATTACATTCGTTCTTTTTTCTCCGTAAACTAAATAAATAATACTCTACTCGCTAATGTAAGGTAAATGCTATGCGGGAAACTGTTAATGCATTAGCTACGGATGCTGCTGCACGTTCAGGTACCAATAATTAATCAGCACTAGTTTAATAGATATCTTTTCCGATTTGTAAGCAATATTTGATCTGATTAACTATAATTTGATCAAAAATAGAAGGTTAACCAAGGGTCAGACTTAATTCAATAGTCATCATTAACAAAAGTAACTTTTTCAACCATGTATTTAGGTACTATTTACTGTGTAACATTTTGTAAATTAATAATATATTATTATAGATTATAATAATAAACTCGCGAAACTTTTACTAATCTGTTTTATTTATTTCATGATTATGGAATTTCGTCATATAAGGCTGGAAACAATAAACAATTGAAAATAATTCAGGTATACAATGATTTTGCTATTTTTACAAGTAATGTATTAGGATGTAAACAGGTAAACGAATCTAGTACAATTAGCTGTAATTGTATATTTCTTCAACGTCTCGCTTATTCAGTATTTTCTAACTGTGCGTCCAATGGCTGTAAATTAAAACAGAAAAATAATTAAATAGTGTTTTATTACGCCTTTAAATGTTCATGCCTGATTCATATCAATAATAGAGCAGTGGTCAAAGGGTGGAAAACCGCCAATTTTGATTTTTCCTAGGTAGATCAATCCCAGAGACATTGTTTTTTGGATAATCATGTCGTTCAGTTCGACTACCTTTTCATATGTCAATTTTTCGGAGAAGCGTCTTGGTAGAAAAGTTATATATTCTTGGGAGATTATGTAAACAGCACGTCTGTTGTCTTTACATTTGACTACTTTAAATTCCTGAATTTCTACCGGCTCTCTAAAGGCATATTCGTACAGCTTTTTCACTGGTTTTTGACCAGCTCCCGGTGTCTGATTGAGTTCCTTTAAAAAGTTCATCCTATGACAGAAAAAGAAATGTTATTCAGAAAGAGAATTAGTCGATCAATTTAAAACTTATGATAATATAATCGAAAACTCGCCTATTAATCTCGAAGCTGTAAAACACAGATGAATTTCAAATAAGGAAAATTAATATTTCTTATTGATAAATTATATTTCTTAGGAACTGTAGACTATCTAAATGGAAGTTAATCTAAAACATTTGTAAATCATTTACATATAGTTTCTAGGATATATTTATTAAGGATAGGTATATATGGAGATCATAGTCTCATGATTCGTTGCAACTAAATTATAAATCTAAATCTTCTAATAAAATTAACACAATTTAAAAGCAAAAGGTAACCTACCTTTGATGTGTTGTTGATATTATAGATAAGAGATCAGTCTTTTAATAAGCTCGGATACGATTTCAATAGCTGAAATACAATATTACACAGTGTTTATTCTTGATGTAGTTAAATATAAAACACAATAAATAATAATACAACGTGCAATAATAAACAATTTACAACAATTAATCAATCAAATTAATTCTAGCAATTAAATATAAAAACATTTCAAAAAATACACATACCTGCTTTTAAACGATAAACACACAATGAGTAACACTTTTCACAGAGCATATAACAAAACGGTCTACTCGAAGTAGAATGGGAAATTATTAATTTAGGAAACGTTTTATATCAATTATTAAACACACACACACACACACACACGTTTTCATTTCGCTAATAATGTAAATAGCAATGCTGGATGATGAAATGCAAATAATTTATTTCAATTTTTATCTAAATCCAATATAACAGAATAATCTATTCTAATTTCTTCCCTCTTAATCAAACTATAGTTGAACTACTTCCGGTTCTCACCAAAACGAAATCAAAAGAACTACACAAATGATTAAAATGTGTTTAATATTCTCACACTTATTGTAAACAAATTACTGATTATATTAATTAATAGGAAATTGATATCGATAATAATTCGAAGTGTTTAAATATTAGCGAATAATGCTATCAATTATTAATTTATTTATTTCTACAGCAATATAAATCTTATTGTATTTAATAGAAATCGTGGATACAATTAATTTAATTTTAGGCATAATGATACTATATATTTTCTAATTATAATTGCTCGGGTACATTTATTAAATTCGTTCTTTTTTACGTAAACTATATAAATAATACTCAATTCGTTTAAAATGCTGTCACATGCTCCCCTATAATCTTCAGTAATTATACAATAAACACATTTTAACAGATTTTTATTTCAAGCCTGTGAAACGCAAATAGTTTCGATAAATTATAATTAGTGTTTACTACATCTCTAATCAGAGAAATGTTATTTTTATCAATCGGATGTATGCAGTACTATTAAGAAATGTGAGAATATATATAAGCCTCATTTTTTAATCAGTTTCATGAAATCCAGCAATTCTTCAATACTGTAAGACGACTGTGTTTTACAACTTCAAGATAAATAGGTGAGTTTTCGATTATATTATCATAAGTTTTTAAATTGATCGACTGAATGTTAACCTTTTATGCTAATGTAGTTCCTATTTATTAGTATTGTATATTCTTACATCGTCTTTAGCTCAGTTATTTTCTAAATTGAAACTTGAAAGGTTAACCTTTTTTCTATAACTATTTCGATTGTTTCAGCCTCTGAATAGAAACCGACCCGTTAAAATTGTAACTTGTTTGTCGTGTTCAAGACGAAAGTATGCCGTTATTTTGCATCACTTCAGTGTCCTCGATAGACAGTGATGATTACATATTCGAAGATACAGGATTATGTATGAATAAACAAGAATTACAACGACAATTCCGGTGCTGTATCTTAGATAACGATACAACCGATCTATTTTCGATATCAGCACTTGTATGCTATGAATATGAGTTAATATTATCTGGAGGTGAAATCTTACTAGATCCTCGACGATATACAACGGTACCAGTTCACATCCATAAAGATATCAATGAGAAACAAGTGGAAAGAGCGTTTGCTAAACTTTACCATGAAATAGAAAAGACGAACATTCGTTTAGGATTAGATTGTGAGTGTGTGTTACCTTCATAAAGTTTATTCATGTATAATTGGTATTAATATTCGTAAACTTAGATTTTTGATTTTGTAATATCGGAATTATAAATAATAAAACGTATAAGATATAAAACGATAACTCTTTTAACTAACTAATTTGTCTTTACTTTATAATCATCACCTTTAGTCATGTAACCGTTAATCATTTCACAAGTGACCGCTAATTCTCACCTAATCATTTCAAATCAATACCTTTTTAAGCAGATCACCCTATCAAATCCTTACCTTTAATCAGATCATCCTATCAAATCCCTACCTTTATTCAGGTCACCCTTTCAAATCAACACCTTTAAGCAGATCACCCTATCAAGCCGTACGTTAACCTTTAATCATATCGCAAGCTATCTCTAATCAATTCTCACCTCACACCTTTTATCATATCTTAGGTATCCGCTACTCAATTATCACCTTTGTAATCATAACCTTTAATCATATCGTAAGCTATCTCAAATCAACACCTTTAAGCAGATCACCCTATCAAAGCCGTACCTTTAAACCGATCATCCTATCAAATCCCTACCTTTATTCAGATCACCCTTTCAAATCAACACCTTTAAGCAGATCACCCTATCAAAGCCGTACCTTTATTCAGATCACATGTTACCTAACCCCTTATAATCATATCAAATTCTTTAATCAGATCACATATTACCTTATCCCTTCTAATCATGTCATAGGTAAACCATATCAATTTAATTAGATCACACGCTACCTCACCCCTTCTAACCATATCAAATTTTTTAATTATTACCTTTGCATCAACACCTTTAAGCAGATCACCCTATCAAAGCCGTACCTTTATTCAGATCACATGTTACCTAACCCCTTATAATCATATCAAATTCTTTAATTAGATCACATATTACCTTATCCCTTCTAATCATGTCATAGGTAAACCCTATCAATTTAATTAGATCACATGCTACCTCACCCCTTCTAATTATTTCAAAAATTTAATTAGATCACATGCTACCTCACCCCTTCTATCATATCATAGGTATCCGCTACTCAATTATCACCTTTTAATCATAACCTTTAATCATATCGCAAGCTATCTCTAACCAATTCTCACCTCACACCTTTTATCATATCAGAGGTATCCGCTACTCAATTATCACATTTTTAATCATAACCTTTAATCATATCAAATACTTTTCTTTAATTAGATCATTCTAATCGGGTCGCAGGTATCCGCGAATCATATCAATTTAATTATATCACAGGGTACCTCACCCCTTCTAATCATATTAAATCCTTTAATTATCACCTTTGCTAATCTACACCTTTGCTAATCATCACCTTTGCTAATCAGCACCTTTGCTAATCATCACCTTTAATCATGTAACCGCTAATCATTTCACAGGTAACCGCTAATAATTCTCACCTCAATCATCACCTATCAGTCAGGTGTCATGACGTCATCACAGGTAGAAAAAGAGTGGGGGTATGGCCAACTGTCCTATTACCTACTAACTTCTGTAAAAATTGGCAATTATAAACCTGCAATAAACATTATATTCCTTGAACGTGCTTAGATGTGGGTAATGGTAGCGGACACTATTATAATACAAATAAATTTAGCAATGGTGAATTGTTCAACTCAGGTCGTTTATAACGTGAATATTTAAGAAATAATCTGTTTTTATATTATTTAAGATGGATACAAATTTTTATCAAGTAAAGGCCGAATCAATTCATTAATTGATTATAAAATTACTATTAGAGGATTTGCTAATTACATATCGGTATCAAATAAATAGTATATGAATATAATAAAAGAAATGATGGAGGTATATGCTTATAAAATATAAAAATTGAGGTAACTACAAACATAAAAATTATATTTAACATACTTTTAACATAAACATATTCAAAGACTTCTTCTGTTGGACCTTTCATCCGCCGCAGCTTTCAGAAATTGCTGAATTGGTTTTTCAGCATTCTTTTTCTGTCTAATCTAGATCTCTGTTTAGAACTTCTGTAATAATATATAAATGTTAATACTCTTAGCGTAAATGCAATTGTAGTTACTTTACTTAACAAAAATGCTGCAGTTTTCAGTGTGGAAAAAATTTTTTTTGTTTTTCCCTGACCAATTAAATTTAAAGGTGCCGTCTCCAACAAATCGGGGTAGAGTCCTTTTGATCACTTCATAAGGAGTGCTGCGACCAAATTTTGCAACTTGATTGATTTGATTTGATATTTTCTTGTGCTATCTAAAAAACAGTAGAATTTAATAGATCACAATGCGGATATGGCAAATTTTACCCTTCAACGTCGTACCTGTTATGTCCAAGCTAAATAGAGATGAGGCTGTAAATAAATGTTGCTTTAAATGATAATTATTGTAGTATTATAGTATTTGTCAAAAGTATATAAACTATAGATTTGTTATCTTTTTATTAGAGTACCTACATAATTATTAAAACGAATGAATCAAATTCAGTAATTCTACTTACCAAATAATACTCTTCTGCAGGTCGGTTAGTGAAAATTAAAAGCACTTTAAAATCAATCACCAACAAACCAAATCAAATATATTTAATCGGCGCGCGCGGCGTAATAGTTGTGAATGCTGAATGCTCAAACTGAAGTGACCGAAAATCAAGTTGTTTGGATCACGCTCGAGTCTGACAAAGTTGTAAATCTTTTCGAGGTTTGGACATTTTTTAACACCAGGCAATGTCATAAAATTTACCCAAAGAGGGTCGATTACAGATGTGAAGCATTCTAGCATTCCAGCAAGAATCCATTAAATGCCACACGACTTAAGAAATATACATACTAACATACATGTCATATCATCTCAAAATTCTTTGTTTTTAGCGTGTAAATAATAACTAAAACCACGAGAATGGGTGAAAATTTTATTATTATAATTTATAAAAAATTTATGAAAAAAAAGTATATCGTAGGAGATTCGAGTCGTAAGGTGGATATCTTAAGGATATCTTGTACAGTATATCTTTAGGATATAACATGCAGAATATCTCATGGATGTTCAGTTCGAGGATGTACGATCATTCCTTGAATCGACGATACCTGGGATATCCACAGAATATCCTGCATGGTATATCCTGAGGATGTAGCGTGCTGCATATCTCACGGATGTCCAGTTCGTGGACGGGCGATCCATCCGTTAACAGACCATATACTGGATATCCCCAGGATATCTTGTGCTATATGGGATTGCTTTTGCTTCATTAAGTTGATTGATCGGGAAATTGCGTCGGCGGTATATTAACTACCAAAACTAAATTAGATTTGAAAACATTAGTTAAAAGATTAATCAATAATGATAATATTAATGTCGTGATCCTAAAGATCAAATGTTTAATTAAAGATATATACAGTAAATCATATTATAAATACAACTTTTATATAGAAAAATAATCCAGAAATCTCTACTTTCCGGACAGATATTTTATCTCTGAGCTACCTGAAGTGATTACCAACAAAAATGACAACTCTTCGATACAAATTTAATATTTATTAAGTAATTTAAGTATACTATACTATGCACAATTCATTTTAGAAACTACCACCTATAATAATTTTTTGTCTAAGAATTTCATTCTTTTGCAGAAGCCATAATCGCTCCGAAACGCAACTTCCATGGAAGGCAATAAAGATGGATTGCATATTTTACAACGATCTAATGGAAATTATTTTCAATATTTTACTGCGTTAACAGGTAAAATACTATTATTAATACTTTCACGTAAGTAAAAATCCTTACAAAAAGTAAAACCGTTTTATCATTTACGTCCAGCTTTCCAATCCCTGATTAATTTTAGCTAAGGATAATCACCGGTAGGTTGTAGCCTTGGTAGTGTCTCTCATCCAAGCGAACCGAGATCAACTCCCGGTACCGGCAAATTTGGTTAAGGTTTTCTGCAGTTTTCCTTGTTAGAGCTTGATTCCTAGGTTACGGATGGTAGCCGTTATATATTATAGGTATATTACATATATAGAAACATATTCGTCAAGATAATTTTATCCATTGTATAAGTTAAATCTTTTTCCTGAACTTAAAACTAACCGGGAGTTTGCTAGAGAGTAAGAAACCTAGTATTTTAACTAAATTTCTCGCTTTAGATCGGGGGCGACCAAACCAGATAAGTGCACTTTTCTGGACGCAGCAACATATTTCCTGTTTTAATCTTTTCCTCAAACTGCTCCTTTGCAAAAACTTGCTTGGTTTTATTATCCTTGCTGTATAGTAGTCAACTACCCGTTTCAAAATAAAACATTAATCAAATATTTTTTAGCTAGTTTGACGGCCTTCTCCGCTGGAATTGCCTTAGGATGGACTGCACAAATATCGCAAGATTTAATGAATGGTGCTATGGGATTTCCTATCACTAAAGATGAATTAGGTTGGATAGGATCTCTGGTGCCATTAGGAGCTGCATCATTTTCACTTTTTACAGGAATAATGTGTGATATTCTTGGAAGAAAAATCTCTATGCTTCTCCTCGTTGTTCCAATGACTATCGGATGGTCTCTTATTATATGGGCAGAAACGATTACTATGATGTACATTGGTAGATTTCTAACTGGCATGGTTTCTGGAGCATATTGTGCACTGTCAGCAATCTATATAAGTGAAATAGCTCAAAAAGAAATACGAGGTACTTTAGGAAGTTATACCCAACTTATGATAACTGCTGGAGTTCTATATGCTAGTGTTTTTGGTATCATTTTTAATGTTCGCTATTATACTATAACGTGTGCTATAATTCCTGTAATCTTTGGAGTTATCTTTATATTCATGCCCGAGACACCTATTCATCTGATCAGAAAAGCCAAGACGCAACAAGCCTATGTGGTCTTAAGAAGATTAAGGAACTCTACTTACGATATAGATAAAGAAATAAAAGAAACTGAGAATAGCATTAATGGAGATCAATCTCCTTTTGACTTGAAAGTCATTAACCAATCTCTAAAAGCTGACGCAACGCAAAAAGCCTGCATAATTGGATTTGGACTTATGGTATTTAAAGTAACATGCGGTGTTGATGCCATTACCGAATATACATCCTACATTTTTCTAAATGCTCGAATACGTGTAGACGCTCAAACTCAGACTATAATATTAAACGTGGTGTCTGTAGCCACAGCTATATTTCAATCCCTAGTTGTAGACAAAGCAGGTCGCAGGTTATTAATGTGGCTTTCTTCACTCATCATGACAATTACATTAATAATAGTGGGAGTTATATTTCTAATAAAGGATAGAGATGTCATTACTGAAGAATACTACATATACGTTGATTACATACCATTAATAGCGTTAACTGTCTATAGTATAGCATTTGCTTTTGGATTAGGGCCTGTACCATGGATAATGCTTGGCGAAATCTTTCCGCAAGAAATTAAAAGTTTGGCAGCTTCTATAGGAACCTTTCTCAGTTGGATTACCGCATTTGCAGTAACAAAGCTGTTTTTCATTATAGATTCTGCTTGGGGTCCTGATGTAACGTTTTTTATTTTTGCTTTGTTTACTGGTGTAACTGTAGTATTTATATTGATTCTTGTACCTGAAACAAAAAATAAGTCATTTGAAGAAATTCAACGTGATTTACGTTAATCTATTATTTATAGATAGTAGAATATATTGTAAAAAAAATGTTCCCGATTGTTTAAATAATAAAGAATCTTTTTAGATTTTTTTTGTTAATAATTATTGACCTATTATGATTATTCATCGGAGAAAACCAAGTCTGACAATAAATAACCTTTTACTAACTAATTATCTTTGTTTCACTTGGTAACTAATGTGTTTGATCTCAACTTTCGAGTTGCATATAGAATCTGAACGCGCTCACTGCTAGCAATTGCAGAAAACTTCAACATTGAGACTCCATTTTGTTTCCTAGATAACGAGACTCCTGAAACGATGTGTATTTGTATTATTAAATGTTCCCAATAGTATAATCTCTTACTTACATACATTACTTAACATAATTTTGATACAATAAATCATGATTTACTTCTCAAAATATTGCATTATTTAGGTCTGAGTGACAATGCGATTGGTCTGGCCCGAAACTATTTGTGTAATAGAACACAAAGAGTTAAAGTGGGTAATGAGGTATCTTCACCTGTCGATGTTATCAGAGGGGTGCCGCAGGGATCCATATTAGGGCCTCTGCTATTCACCCTGTACACACACGGTCTTTGTGGTTGTGTAGGAGCCTGTAATGTTCATATGTATGCAGATGATACTCAAATTTACTTTTCTTTTAAGTCAAGTGATGTCAAAGAAGCAACTAAAAATTTAAATAGTGACCTCAAAGCTGTACCTGAATTCTCGTTACAACATGCATTAATGTTAAATCCCTCGAAATCATGTGCTCTATTATTAGGAAAATTATGTGACGCTCTTCAAGTGCCACCTATTAAAATTGGTGAAATTGAAGTACCTATAGCAGAAAATGCTAAGAATTTAGGAGCAATTTTTGACAAAACATTTCGGTTCAGGAAGCAAGTCTCTAAATACATACAAAAAGCTTATTATAACTTAAAATTTATATATCCCCATAAAGATTATTTAAGTAAAGAATCGAAAAATTTACTATGCGAATCCATGGTCTTATCACAATTTAATTACTTTGCTCCTGTATATGGCCCTTGTTTGGGTTATGACACAACTCAGCGTATTCAACGTGTTCAGAACTATTGTTTGCATCTTATTTATGGAATTCCGAAATATGAACACATTTCGCATAAATTAATTGATTCAGTTTGGCTTCATATGAAAAAACGGTTTTACTTACAAACAGCTGCATTCTACCATAAGATAATATCTGAGCAGCCTCCCTATTTATACAATAAAATAAGATACAGAACAGATGTGCACAATATAAATTTACGGCATATAGGTCTGTTGACTATCCCTAGACATAATACTACTTTTTACCAACGTTCGTTTACCTAATGTCGCAAAAATTTGTAATGAGATACCCTTTTCCATCAAAATGCTGGCTAGTAAACAATTTAAAAAAGCTTTGTTTAAAAAGTTACTACTAACCGATTGATACACCACTTCGTAAACAGTTTATGTAATTGATTCTTGTGTAATTGATATGTTATAAATGTATACTCAATTTTTTTTGTGTAATAATCTTGCAGTTAGTCGTTCGTTAACTCCATGGAGATGATGGAAGAGCAGCTTATGCTGAATCATCTCCTTGCGATTCTCATAACTAAATAAAAATAAATAATTTAATTAAAAAAAATTAAGTATCTTATGTATATTATTTATTGTTTATCTTATGTATGTTATTTATTGGCTATTGTCAGAATAAATAAATACTATTATTATTATTATTATTATAAAATTAGTAGAATTACTAACTTGCTGTCTATCTTAGCGGTGATGGACTAACCACAAGAGCACCCGATCACCTAGCAGTGGCGGATCGTGGGTCTGCGAATAGGTAAAACAGAAATCATAACTATTAATTATTTAGTGGCGTATTTAGTTAGGGGGTACTTTTGGGGCAAAAGCATCCCCCAAGACATATTAGTAAATTTAAAGATTATTATTATTAATGAACTGAATAATAATTACTAAGAAAAACCACATCGTATCAATAATAATTCTTCTAACTCGTTTTTACAGTTTTACGCATAAAAATGATGGGAAATTCTAGATATGGTAATCCCTCTTTGAATATAATTGAATAGTACTTTACTTAAGGACTAGCAGGTAGGTATGTAATCCCCTTATACATTGCCCACTATAACACCGGCCATCAACAAATAGTGGGCGATCGTTTGCTCTTCTCCGGAAACCATCGTTCGTACAAAGTGCACCGATTACTAAATTTGTTTAATACATTTTTGATTAATAGTGAATTTATTTATTAGATTTGATTTTTTTAATTTTCGTTTATTACAACGAATGTTTATTCATGTTCCTTAAGCAGTTTTGAATAATTGCTTAAAAAGATATTGGCTAAAATAGATGGAGTTTTATTGTTTAAATAAAACTTGTTATTATTACAATCCTCACATTTTAAAATATTCAAATATGATGGGGGGCCACTTTTAACTTGTCAGAAAACGCTCTTTAACGTACAAAAAAATATTAG
Source organism: Agrypnus murinus (assembly GCA_929113105.1). Taxonomy (NCBI): domain Eukaryota; kingdom Metazoa; phylum Arthropoda; class Insecta; order Coleoptera; family Elateridae; genus Agrypnus; species Agrypnus murinus. The sequence goes on along the minus strand of OV816024.1, from coordinate 126,646,934 downwards.
TGAAGTTTGGTAACATTAATTTTACAATAGAATTAATTTAGTTGGGAAATATTTTTCTAGTAGTAGTTTTTGATATATTTAAAATAAAAACACCATTAATGGTAATTGTAAAACGATAATACTTATGAGAAATGAAAATTAGACATAATAATATTTATGCCCGCTCGGGCGATTATGACCTACTTAGCGGCCTGTTTTTAGAGCGTAAGTTGCTAAACTAGAGCTCTAGGGCTCTAAAGCTTTTTAGAGCCCGCTAGAAAAATAGCTACCCTTGTTTACGCCGTCTCCATAGTAATAACAGTAATTAAATCCTATTGCACCTACCTACTTGAAGTTTCATCGCTGCACCTACTAACTTGAAGTTTTGCACTTTTTAAATTATTTTTATTTTAAAATTAAATATTAATTTAAACTTAGGCCGGACATAAACTAACGTATGCATTTCGGGCTTAATTAGTGTTTTAGATCCCTTGATCGTCTTAGCGCCTTCGGCGTTTTCCTGAGGCGCTAACTGACTCTGCGGGCTCTAACACACTTAATTAAGCCCTTAATACATAATATACTATAATAACAAATTTGTAAGTGACATGCGCTCTTCAAATAATTTTCCAATCTTTGACAGTAGCCATGCCATCTATATTTAGATGGCAATGACAGTAGACAGTTTATCATAGGTAACTAGAAAATAGGTAACTAGATACAATACAATACAATTTAGTTTTTGTATGTATTGTATCTAGTTACCTATTTTATTTATTTATTTAATATCTGCAGCCAACAGCTTACGCCAATTATAGGGTACATTATAAAATTAACATAATATTCATTTTAATTTAGCAAAAACAAGAGAATTTCTATATAAATATATCTATACACTAACAACAAAAGATAAATAATTCAAAGTGTAACTACAAAGCAATTAACTTTTTCTTTCATACAAATAGTACATACAGAAGATGTTACTCTGGGAAAAAGCACACTTTAAGTTATATGCATATTTAAAAATATTTAAGGCCTACATGTATTGCGTTTACATTTAACGCTTTTAAACAATCTATTTTAAACTTATTCAAGGAGATACAATGTATATCCACCAAATCGTTAATACAATTCATTGTTTTGCACATTCGGAATAATGGCGCATTATACAGTGCGTTGGTCCTTGGATAAGCTAAATAAAAGGTTTGTTGAAATCTATAGTTTCGAGGAACAGAGAAATTTAATTGTGATATTACAGTTGAATTAACAAAAATCTTATTATTGACAACTTTAAATAAGAACATTAGTGAATGCAAAGCTCGTCTTTTTTCTAAGGATATTGTTATTAATGATGGATTTTGTAATAGCTAATTATACGAAGTAAGTGCAGGATAAAAACCGCTAAGTTTGTAGTGTAAATACCTTACAAATCTTTTTTGTATTCTTTCTAATTGCTTAATATAACAGTCATGGAATGGGGACCATATTACAGAGCAGTATTCTAACTTGGAGCGAACGAAATAATTGTATAAGGTAATTAATGTGCGCACACTGGAAAACTGATCAGAGTTTCGAATAACAAAGCCAAGTGATTTGAATGCGTCGTTGGTTATTTTATTTATTTGAGTTGAAAAGCTTAACCTCGAATCAAATATAACCCCCAAATCCCGAACCTCTTCTTTAATTGGCAGTGCAATCCCTGCTATATTATATTGAAATAAAATATTGTTCGATTTTTTTGATACTGTAAATTTGGCACATTTAGTAACGTTAATGTGTAGTTGATTTTTAATAGACCAGTCGTACAAGATGTTAATGTCCTTCTGTAAGTTCATGCAGTCGTTATTTGTATTTATTCTTTTCCAAAGTTTAACATCATCAGCAAAGAGCTTCGCATTCGAATTTGTTAGACGAGATGGTAAATCATTAATAAACAAGAGAAATAATAAGGGACCTAAATTTGCCCCTTGTGGCACTCCCGAATTGACTTTGTATTGGTCAGATCGGCCTCCATCAAACACTACATACATTTTAGGTATTTATCCTTAGCAACGTGTTTGTTTATCAATCTTATCTGCCTTTGATAATGACATAATGTCGAAACAATACTGTCAGATTAAGAATCCAATAAAACTTGTGGAATTTTATCTTGTATCTTGTATTTATATTATATTTCATAATTATAATAATGGTGTGTAAATTCCACCATGTTTTCCATTAAGAAATTTTTGATTAATTTTTAAATTCATCATGTAAGTAAAAAAATAGTATATTATGATACAAGTGGATAAGTAAGCTTTTAAAGCACGCACGACAAGTTTAAAAGCAAGACGCGAAGCGGTGATCATCAGGAATTCCTAAATGCATAGAATTATTATTATTTTTATTAGAAATATTATTATAGAAGCTCTAAATTTCTTTATTAGTGTACTGAAAAGTACTATGTTACTATGAGTTCCATATTATTTTACTTATTTTTATATATTTCGTTTTAATAACTTGTTACTCAACCCGTTTTTTAATAAATAAATTCTATATTTGATATATATTTTTTATTGGTGATTACAATTATTTTTGAATGAATAACATTGCATGAATAGATAAAGTTAAAATTTATAGAATTATGATAATTGTTACCACCCTCGTGTGGTTTTACTTGTGGTTGCGGTTGTTACCTTATTTAACCTTTACTTACACCCTCAAACTGTAGTTTATGCAACACACACTTCCTTCGAAGACTAGGTTCTTGCACTCAAAGTAGTAAGAAATTAAAGCAGAAAGATTTTAAACAATAAGTTTATTACATTTAAGAAACAAAACAAAAAAAACCTGAATAAACAGTAAAATTACGAATGAATGAAACAATAAACAAATGAATGAGTGAATAGAACTAAAACAAATGATCAAATATACTTACTATTACGTTACACATTATTGCCAGGTGCTGTTCAGGCTTCAATTGACAACTACTCTGCTAAGATCAAACAACAAAAAGCTTCTAATATTAAAATAAAATATCTTTTTACATCAATTTGAAAGTTACATTCTATGTTGAAATTAACAACACATAATCAATGAAAGTGATTTCCAATATATTTTCACAAGTATTCAAAAAGTTTCATATTATTTATTAAATTATAACCTGACAATATTGTTTCATTATTGACAAAGGTAATATAAATATAAACAAACACGTCGCTAAGGTAGATACAAAAAATAGGTAACTAGATAAAAATAATCAGAATTAAATATCTAACACTTCCAGTAACGGAGAATTACTGGAGCTCAAGCTGTTCATTCATTAAAGGTGCCCTGAATTTGTATATCTCAAAAGCTTCTAAAATGTCTAATTTGCGTGTTATTACAAAAATGTAGAAATTTAATATCATTTTCAGGAGTCATTGTGTGATTTTGTTCTAAAAGGTGTTTGGCATAATTAGATTTTTCAGGATGTTTATTTTTGTAACAACGTACGTATTCTTTATATCTTATGTCAAAATTTCGAAGTGTTTGCCCAATATATACCACACTACAAAAAGAACAATTTAAATGGTAAATGCCCGATTTCATATCATGTGTTTAGCATTAAATAAAAATGAAAAAGCGTTAGCGTTGGTTTTAAATGCTATTTTATAATTGTTGGGTTTTCTTAGTATATGTGCAACTTTTTCAGATATTTTGCCAAAATGTGGTATAAATGTGTATATCTACTCATTCGACTCTAGCATAGCGCATGAACATTTATTTATTACAGAAAAGGCTAATCAACGGGTATTGATAGGACCCACTAACGAATAGCATAACGTAGAAACAAAAGTTTACATTTATGAAGGTTGATTAAACATAAGCCTAACTAGGTAGGTAATGATATAAGTGATACTTATATCATAATAATAAGAATATAATAATGAAGAGAGAATTAAGAGCAGCACAGCAAAATTAACATTTGAGTATTTAACGATAATTTTTATATAGTTACAATTATATCAACACAAACTATATTTAAGAGTTTATACAGATATATTTAAAGTAATGGAGTAACGTACGTAGAATCGCACTATAGATAAGATCATGTTACATGAGAATTGCTTAAGATAATAAAACTCACGATATCAAATTACGGTTTTTCTGCTAAGTCTATGTTATCTCTATGAGAACTTCTTTGGCATTTATTCTCTCATGACCATGAGAACTGTGTAGGCAGATAAGGTATAAATACCTCTGTTTTAATCTTGAGTCTTTATTAAATATTCATTCAACACACAAGTCTTTATTAAATATTCATTCAACACACAAGTCTTTATTAAGTATTCAACAAGTGTTTATCCTGAGTGAGTATTAAAACTAGATGTGGATTTTAAAATTGTCTTGCTAGTAAAAACATAAAGGCTCATTCGAGTTTTAATTAATTATTTTGCTTAATGTCATTTAAATGTGAATTCTAAAATTGTTCTGTTAAGTGTGTTAATTCAAATTTAATTATTTAAACTCGTCTTAAAGTCGTTAAATAATTACAGATAAAGTAATATTAATATTTGTATTCTAAATGTTAAAAGAGATAAAGTTTTCTCTCGATTAAAAATAATAAAATATATTCTACGACTGCAAACGAAATATATAAATGTGTTTTATTATATTCAATAAATAAAGTTTTAAAAAAAGCTTCGGCCACAGAATATAACCAAAACTGGCGCAGATTTCGTAACGGATTTTGGAAAATCGACGATAAATATCGATTTTGTGTTTTAACACTTGATCCAAAGGAAAACCGTTCCCAACAACGTGTCGATGTCAAGAGAATTGGAGTTTTCACCATTTTTAAAATTGGCACGGAGGCTTCGAGAATCAAGGCGCGACATCCCAGCAGCACGTCGACCGACGCAGGCTTCCAACGCTTCGAACATTGGCCCGGAGGTCTCCCGTTCGACTAAGTACAGCTGTAGCGTGATTATTGCAATCAAGTTTAATTCTACGCAACAAAGTAAGTGTTTTTTTTCTTTCAAAGTGAATAGTGTTTCAAGAAGAAACCAGCAATTTATTAAATCATTTTTAAAAAACCATACTAACTTAGTTTTAACATTTTTAATTAATTATTGCATTACATACAGTTAGACTGACGCTTTATTGATCGGTTTTTTCTGATTAACAGCATTGTAAAAACAAATCCCTTCATACTGGTCTCTGTATGGGTAGGAACCCTGAAATTGTTTACTAACAATAAAAATAATTTTAAAAATAATTGTGTTATTCTAATTATTCTTTTCTTTTAACAAATTAATTTTTAAGGTAAAGATTATACAATTTTTGTTTAATTTTAAATGCTTAGAAATCGATCTCGATCTCCAAGACGTTGTAGAAGTGCTGAACGCACAGTAAACCCAAGCTCAAATTCAAATACACCCCCTTTATTATTCTTAAATAATAACAACAATAATATGGCAGTTTTCAATCCAACACTTTTAAATGAAATTCCCATTTATGATGGCATCACAGCCACTTTATCAGAATTTGTTAGAGCTACAGAAATTATTACCACACAATTTTGTACAGCAAACCCCAAAGAATTCATAAATAAATTAATTATTTCTTCAATTAGAAATAGATTAAAAGGACAAGCCCTTGAAATTATAACAGGATACAACTACAATACCTGGAATGAAATAAAAACTGTTTTAATAGAAAATTTTGGCGATCAAAGATCAGAAACAAATTTATTAATTGACTTAACTAGAATTCGACAAGGAAAAGATAACCCTATTGAATTTTACAATAAAATTAGGACGCATTTAGCGACCCTAAATGCAAAAGTTTCATTAGGACCGGATCCAGTAGTAATTAAAACCCACAAATTAGAAGAAAATTCAAAATTAGCTTTACGAACATTTGTCAGTGGACTAAACGAAAATTTAGGAACATTCGTCAGATCTAGAAATCCAGATTCTTTAGAATCAGCCCTAAAAAGTATTAAAGAAGAACTAGATATTCGTTATTCACAAAACCAAAATTTTAAAATGAACCAAAATTTTACAAAAAATAATCAAATACATTTAACATCTAAAAATAACTATCCTAAACCATCCCAAAACCTATGTAATACTCAACCTAGACCTGAAAAATTTGGAAATCCGAATAATTTCCCCAATTTCTCAAGACCAAATAATAACTTTTCAAATAATTTCCCTAATTTCTCAAATACTAATTCAAGACCAAGTAAGTTTTCTAATAGACAAAATAATTTCCCAAATTTCACGTCGAATAATGCTTCAAGTAGCAACATTAGATCAAATCAATCTAGAAATTTTAGTTCTTTCAAACCGAACCATCAACCCACATATACTCCAGAACCTATGGAGGTTAGCATGGAGGTTTAATAATTAAATAATGGACTTATCCGCATCAATCGATTATAAATGGAAGCATATCCAAACGGAAAAAACAACCGTACCTTTTTATTATAACAGTTCCAAATTAAAGCAAGAAATGCAACAACGAAATCATTGTAATTTTTCAAATTTAAAATCAAATCAGGAACCAATAAAAAAGATCCATATACCAGCTCAAACCGAAATTTTTACAACACTTCCAGCAGTTGGAATTAATGGAACAAAATTAAACCCCAAACTTAAGTTTAACTCCCACGTCATTATGCCTTCAGCTATTGTCAGATTATACAACAATTATTTTCAAATAAGCCTTATCAATACTTCCAATGAACCTCAAGTTATCAGTATTTATGACCCTTTAATTTTAGAAGATTATAACACTTCAGATGATTTAATCCAAATTAATAATTTCAATGTAAAATCCCCTTCCAACGAAAGAAAAATTTTGAACGAAAATTTAAAAAATAATTTAAGATTAGAACATCTTAATGAGGAAGAAACCCTCTTGACAAACCTTTGCTACGAATACAAAGACGTATTTTACACCCCAGACATACCCCTTTCAGCAACAAATTTAGCAAAACACCATATTAGGACAAAAACAGATGCCCCAATTTACACTAATACATATAGATACCCCCAGATTCACCGTGAAGAAGTCAAAAACCAAATTCATAAAATGTTAAAAGACCAAATTCTTGAACCATCAGAATCCCCATTTAATTTTCCAATTAGGGTAGTAAAAAAGAAATTAGACGCATCTCAAAAACAGAAATGGAGGATCGTCATAGATTACAGGAAACTGAACGAACAGACTATCGAGGACAAATTCCCATTACCCCGAATAGAAACCGTTTTAGATAATTTAGGCAGATCAAAGTATTTTAGTACTCTTGACCTCGCATCCGGTTTCTGGCAAATAGAAATTGAAAAAAAGGATAGAGAGAAAACAGCTTTCTCGACAGAAGAAGGACATTTCCAATTTAAAAGAATGCCTTTTGGTTTAAAAAATGCACCAGCTACATTCCAGCGTGCAATCAATAACGCCCTTATAGGTTTAACACCCCAACAATGTCTAGTCTACTTAGATGACATCATAATCTATTCCGCTTCTCTTCAAGATCACATGTTTAGACTTAAAAATATATTCCAAAGATGTAGACAACATAATATCAAAATTCAATTAGACAAATCAGAATTTCTACATAAATCCATTAAATATTTAGGACACATTGTAACTCCAGAAGGAATTAAACCAGATCCAAACAAGATCTTAGCAATCAAAAACTTTCCAGCACCCAAAACAAAAACCGAAATTAAATCATTCTTAGGACTATTTGGATATTATCGAAAATTTATAAAAGATTTTGCGAAAATAAAATTCTTAACCATATGTTTAAAGAAAGATAACAAAATTATTCACACAACAGAGTTCTTATCTAACTTCGAACATTGTAAAAACATTTTGACTAACGAACCAATCCTACAATACCCCAATTTTGATGAACCTTTTGAACTAACCACAGACACTAGCAAATTCGCTTTAGGCGCAGTATTATCTCAAAAAGGAAAACCTGTTTGTTAAGCCTCTAGGACTTTAAATAATTCTGAACAAAATTATAGTACTATCGAAAGAGAATTATTAGCAGTTATTTGGGCAACAAAACAATTTAGACCCTATCTTTATGGAAACAAATTTACCTTATTTACAGATCATAGACCATTAGTATGGCTCAAGAATTTAAAAGAACCAAATTCAAAATTAACTCGTTGGGCAATGAAATTAGAAGAATTTGACTTTACTGTAAATTATATCCCCGGAAAAATAAATAAAGTTGCAGATGCATTATCCAGAATGCAAATTCACCCATTAAATATTAGACCTGCATCACTATCAACCCCTGAACCAGAACAAACTAATTATGACAGCAGACTAGCTAGCAGAGCAAGTACTCCCGATATTACAGACTTATTCGACATTCCAACTTATAATCCCCCTCAAACTGACACTATTGAAAACATTGAAAACCCAAAGAACGAAGAAAATAATGATCAAAATTCTTATATTGACACGGTACATTCTCAACAATCTTCAACCCCCGTAATTGATATTTCAGAGAAACCTCTACATTTTAAAAATCAGATAGAATTTATTAATGCCCAAATTCCAAGATCAATCAGAATCACAAAATACGACGGAATTACTCATCACGCCGTCTTCGTTAATCAAATTAATAAGTCAGAAATATTTAACACCCTATTAATTGAACATTGTCAACCCAAACATCATTACTAGTGTTATTTCCCAGATGATCAACTTTATTTAGACTTTTCAAATTTCATTAATACAATCACAAACGAAAATACTCCCAAATTTCATCGTTGTATAACTCAAGTAACCTATATTTTAAATTCCGAAGAAAGACAAAAACAAATTCAAGAATACCATTTAGGAAAAACCAACCACCGTGGAATAAATGAAACTATTGAACATCTCAAAAGAAAATATTATTGGACCTCTATTATAAAAGATGTTACAAATTATATTAATAATTGTCAAATTTGTAAACAACAAAAATACAACAGAAAACCTATTAATCAACCTTTTCAATTAACCCCTACTTCTTCTAGACCATTCCATACAATTCATATTGATATATTCCAAATCAAAAATAAAAGTTACTTAACAATCATTGACGCTTTTTCGAAATTTGCATAAGCTTATCCTTTACAATCCCGAAATTTAATAGAAGTAACTGAACAGTTATTGAAATACATTTCAACATTTACAACCCCTGTCATTATAGCCGACGGAGAATTTAATAAAAATATCTTTAAAGATTTCATAGCCTTGCATAAAATCCAATTACATATACAACAACACCTCATCACCATCAATCTAGTTCACCAATCGAAAGATTACATTCTACAATCATTGAACATTATCGACTATTAACCAATATACCTGAACAGCAAAAAATCCAATATTGCCTTTTAGCATACAATCATACTATACATTCGAATCTTCATTTAACCCCTTTTGAAATCGTTTTTGGACACACTGAAAGTAAAAACCCCTTTGACCTTGATTATAACAGAACATATTATCATGATTACTTATCTACACATAAAAATAAAATGAAATATTTATATGAATCCCTACAAAAAACGCAGATGGAAACTAAAGAAAATCAAAATTCCAAATTAAATAAATCCACAACAAATAAACAATTTAATTTAAATAGCAAAGTATTTATAAAAAACAATCTAAGAAATAAAAAGGATCCAAGATTTGACGGACCTTATATTATCTCAAAAATTTTAGAACATGACGTTTACGAACTAACACCCCCTGATGGTAGACCACCACTTCAAAGACATGCTAACGAAATGTTACCTTTTTCAGGACAACAATGTTCCTCATCCTCTTCCGTGTTATCGCATCAACAATCAGCGATGTTACAATAACAAATATAGACGAAATAATTCAAAACTTAAATGAAATCTCTTCATATCTCACAGATCAAGACGTTTTAACCATCCCTTATCCTGCTGACCCAAAATACCTACATTTATATGAAACAATTATCGTTACTAAAGTTTACCAAATTGACAACAAAATCACATTCATATTTGAGATTCCATTAATCTCTAAATTCGAAAATAATCAACTGATTCAATTAATACCGTTTCCAATCATTACCAGCACCAACCAAGCTCGTATGATTATACCGACTTATAACACCTTACTATATAATGCTCAAACTAGCATTCCTATTTACATCGATCATTGTAAATCGACAGCCCCCAATTTATACTTTTGTCAACATAAAAACTACTTTGAAATACCTAATAATAAACTTTGTGAGACACAACTACTTTCTTTTCATCATAACCAAACTTGTATAGCTTACCTACTTGAACTTATTGATATAAAGATTTCCCAAATTAATTCTGTAACCTGGTTAATCAGTATCCCTTCTAGATTCATTTTAGACATGAAATGTAGAGATCAAACGTATCGAAAAGAACTTGTTGGTTCAAAACTTATACATCTTAGTCCTGACTGTATTGTCATGATCAATCACAAAAACATGTTATTTACAGCCAAAAGTATTTCTAATAAAGTAATAGAATTTAATATCATAGATATTGCAAAATTAACAACCCCTCAATTCAAACATGTAAATATAACTAAAATCGATTTAACTACAATCGATACACAGAAATTGAACAAATATCAACTGAAGATCACAAACCAAAATCATCTTCTAAAGATGAATAGTACAACCCTCGATCATCTGAGCTTATTACGTATCATTATAATTATATTTATCATTGTAATAGTTATAAATTTATTATTGTATATTTATTGTAAACGTAACACCTTCAAAATCAAATTTATAGATTTTCTAAATAAAGATTTTATAAATAACAAAAATAACGAAGAAATACCAATTTAGATTTGTTTGAAAAATTTTATAATATATAAATATTATTTCAAATTTTATTTTCAAATTATTTTAATAACATTGAAAATACTAAGGGTGGAGGAGTAACATACGTAGAATCGCACTATAGATAAGATCATGTTACATGAGAATTGCTTAAGATAATAAAACTCACGATATCAAATTACAGTTTTTCTGCTAAGTCTATGTTATCTCTATGAGAACTTCTTTGGCATTTATTCTCTCATGACCATGAGAACTGTGTAGGCAGATAAGGTATAAATACCTCTGTTTTAATCTTAAGTCTTTATTAAATATTCATTCAACACACAAGTCTTTATTAAATATTCATTCAACACACAAGTCTTTATTAAGTATTCAACAAGTGTTTATCCTGAGTGAGTATTAAAACTAGATGTGGATTTTAAAATTGTCTTGCTAGTAAAAACATTAAGGCTCATTCGAGTTTTAATTAAATATTTTGCTGTCATTTAAATGTGAATTCTAAAATTGTTCTGTTAAGTGTGTTAATTCAAATTTAATTATTTAAACTCGTCTTAAACTCGTTAAATAATTACAGATAAAGTAATATTAATATTTGTATTCTAAATGTTAAAAGAGATAAAGTTTTCTCTCGATTAAAAATAATAAAATATATTCTACGACTGCAAACGAAATATATAAATGTGTTTTATTATATTCAATAAATAAAGTTTTAAAAAAGCTTCGGCCACAGAATATAATCAAAACTATGGCAGATTATCTAAATCTTAATAATTAACCATAATAAAAAAATAAACATATGCTGATACATTTGATTAATTAGCTATAACCAAAATTAAACCAGCGAAGAGAAAAAAAAACAAATACTAGGAGTCAAACTCAAGAGATTAAACATAAGCCTAACTAGGTAGGTACAAAAATGTTAAATGAAAACTTAAATATATAAGTATCACTTATATCATAATAATAAGAAATAATAATGAAGAGAGAATTAAGAGCAGCACAGCAAAATTAACATTTGAGTATTTAATGATAATTTTTATATAATATAATAATTAACCAGAATAAAAAAATATACATATGCTGATACATTTGATTAATTAGCTATAACCAAAATTAAACCAGCGAAGAGAAAAAAAACAAATACTAGGAGTCAAACTCAAGAGATTAAACATAAGCCTAAGTAGGTAGGTAAAAAAATGTTAAATGAAAACTTAAATATATGTCACTTATATCATAATAATAAGAATATAATAATGAAGAGAGAATTAAGAGCAGCACAGCAAAATTAACATTTGAGTATTTAATGATAATTTTTATATAATATAATAATTAACCATAATAAAAAAATATACATATGCTGATACATTTGATTAATTAGCTATAACCAAAATTAAACCAGCGAAGAGAAAAAAAACAAATACTAGGAGTCAAACTCAAGAGATTAAACATAAGCCTAACTAGGTAGGTACAAAAATGTTAAATGAAAACTTAAATATATAAGTATCACTTATATCATAATAAGAAATAATAATGAAGAGAGAATTAAGAGCAGCACAGCAAAATTAACATTTGAGTATTTAATGATAATTTTTATATAATATAATAATTAACCATAATAAAAAAATATACATATGCTGATACATTTGATTAATTAGCTATAACCAAAATTAAACCAGCGAAGAGAAAAAAAACAAATACTAGGAGTCATACTCAAGAGATTAAACATAAGCCTAAGTAGGTAGGTAAAAAAATGTTAAATGAAAACTTAAATATATAAGTCACTTATATCATAATAATAAGAATATAATAATGAAGAGAGAATTAAGAGCAGCACAGCAAAATTAACATTTGAGTATTTAATGATAATTTTTATATAGTTACAATTATATAAACACAAACTATATTTAAAAGTTTAAAAAATAAATTTTTTAATTAAAAACATTTTTATTACATATTAAAGGTCATTAAACAATTTTTATTATTTAAGAGTTTATACAGATATATTTAAAGTAATGGCAGATTATCTAAATCTTAATATATAACCATAATAAAAAAATATACATATGCTGAATATATACACATATACAATATACACATTTGATTAATTAGCTATAACCAAAATTAAACTAGTGCAGAGAAACGAATATTAGGAGTCAAACTCAAGAGTAAGAGCAGTTATCTATTTTACTCAAAAGAGTAATTTATAATAATCTAAATAACAAAATAAAAAGAAAATGCATACCAGAGCAGTTACTAACAAGTGTTAAACTGGTAGTTAAAATATCTAAAAATATCTGAAACTGAGTTATCAATAATCAGAGAAAAAAAAACAACCTAAACATCCTTAAACATTTCTTCAAATACTAATTCTCTCCTGTTTGTTCCTTCAGTGTATTCCGTCCAAGGTTCTGCATCATTATTTATATCAGCAGAAATATCATGCATTTCAATATATGATTGGTCATTATGCTGTATACAAACGTTGTGCAATACGCAACACGCCATTACAATTTTTACCGCAGTATTTATATTTTCATTGACTATATGTTTCAAAATTCGGAACCGTCCTTTCAACAATCCAAAACTATGTTCTACCACAATTCTTGTAGAGGAATGTCTATAATTAAATAATCTGTGATTTGGTGTCAACCTTCCATTATCTTTAAATGGTGGCACTAACCAAGGAAGAGAAGGATAGGCTGAATCACCAACTAAAAATTTATTTCCAAAACAATCTGGGTTTTCTTGTGCTTTCCTGTATAGTGAAGATTTTCGCAGCAATCGAGCATCATGAATGGAACCAGGCTCTCCACAATAAACGTCACTAAATTGCTTATCTGCCATGACTACGCCTTGAATAAGAATACTGTGGTACCCCTTTCGGTTCACATAAGCATCTTGATGATGTTTTGGTCTTTCAATTCGTACATGACATCCATCGATTGCTCCCAGAACATTATTTATGGCTTTCTGTTTCTGAAACGCACTAACAGTGGTTGCAACTCGTTTGCCAGTGGGCCATCGAATATATTGCGTCCTTAAGGACAAAATAAAATTTAAAACCCTTAATAGTACTCTGTGAGCCGAACTTAGAGAAACATTGAATCTATCAGAAATTTGTCTGAATGTTTCATTATTCACTAAATACCACAAAGTAAGAAGAAATGATTCTTCAACGGAAATTTTTTCTCTTCCTCCATGCTCACCAGTAGGTATAAAATTAGTTGATGCTAAACGACCTGAATAATAATAAAAATGGTTAACATTTACCGTTCTACAGATGCTGTAGTACTAACCAATTAATATTTCAGCCGTAGTCCTTGTCATTCTAAAATAACTTTGAAAAGTTATATCGCTATATTCCTTCACAACTAGCACAATATAACCTTCGATTTTTGGGATAGGTTGGGGTTTTTCTAATAATTTATCTTCAAAATCGCTATCACTAGATTCGTTACTGCTGCTGCTATCATCTGATGAGACTGTTAGAAACATTATATTTTCCTGTAAAAAACCTTTAATATAACAATGCCCAATGTAATTTTTCCCTCATTTATTTACGTTATTCATAACTGCAATAAAATTTCACTATTATAATAGCAATGAAAAAGTTACTTGTTTGATGCTACAGAGGTTAGGTTTTTATAATCTATCAAAATTGTGATCTAAAGTTGTTCCATTGGCAAATTATTATTTTTCTGTCATTAACTGATCTTAAGATGATCTGATCATATAGAACTGGATCAGTAGATTTTCCCAATGGAAAGCGCGAGTATTGAAACACCGCACACTTTTGTTATGGGACTATTTATTGGCCAATTAGAGAAGAAAGGGGCGTGTACAAAACTTCAAAATATAGCCGCCAAAGACATGACTATTATTTCGCCATAAAAAGTGACTACCGTTTAGGTACATATTTTGCATTACGTATTATTTCGTTAAATATATGGTATTTTCATAGGTATGTAGCAGGACATAATTAAAATGCAGATTTAAATCAAAACAGTGTAATGGTAAAATTAATCTTTTTTGCAAATTATTTAAGAAATATTCAGCCTCTCAAAAAAAGAAAATAATAAATAATAGGAGTCTGACGAACTTTAAATACAACCAGTAATACTGCTTTCATTTATAACTAGATTCATAATATTAATAATTTTTAACTTGTGTTTAATTTGGACATCCTTTACAAATGTCAAAGTCATTAGGAAATTTATCACTGATAATAGAATATAGTAGATATTTGTTTCGAGGACCGTTTAAGAACTGAATTGCATCAAGTAGAAAATGAAAATCAAAATTTTATTTAGAAAAATTTGCTACATATCCACTTGAGTAGAAGCTTAAATAAGAATTAATTTAAAACTAACCAACTCAACCAAGCAAATGTTCAAAGTGTTGTCCATCATGTTCCAAACAGATTCTATTGCGTCTCATAAAGGATAAAGGAACCTTGTTTAAAGTTTCACGTGTTATTTCCCTACAAACTGCACGTATCTTCTCTTTCATGGCCTCCATGTCTTGAAAAGGTGTTTCGTATACTTTACTCTTAAGAACTCTGTGGTTTAAATAGCGCAAGGCGTGGTTCGACGGTCGGCCCTTATTGGCTGAATGTACATCGCATAACATAAGTGTGCGTTGTATCAATACTCGCATGGAAAGCACCTTTTTCATGTATAGGATTCCAGTGGCGTTCTAATTCGCAATATGGTTGTCAAGCCGCTAGAGCTGACAGAGTGTAGTGCCAAATGCAATCTAAATATAATAATGTTTTAGATTAGTTTAACTGTTTTCTGAAATTCTCTTGGCTGTTTCAATCAATAAGTATTGAAAGGTATTAATAAATACATATTAAATAAGGTAATCCATCAAACTTTATTAATAAAATAAAATCTTGTTTGTTTGCTTAGAAAAAAAAAGTGTAATTTTATATAAATAATATTGTTACTATACTCCGGACACCGAACAGATATAGTTAAAAAAAAATCAAGGCAGCACAGATTGTTCTGATTGGTTTTATGTGAAAGTTAAATTTACAATAGAACATTTTTGCATATGAATTGTTCATTCATATAAATTCATTATTCATTATAAATAATGTCACCTCGCGAAATTTATGCTAGTATAAATAATAACCATACATTTTAAAAAATTGCATTTTATTAATTTAATAAAAAAGCCATGAAAAGTTCACGAGTGCTATGTGTTTACACATATTATAATATATAATATTTTTTACAATAAAACCAAGAAATTACATACAAACATACTATATATACGTCTGTAATAAAAAATGTTTTATACAAAATAGAAAATGCAGATTCCAAAATATAAAATACATAAAAATATACGATATGCAAAATATAGAACTGTAACTGAAACTATACTAAACAAATACAGGATACACAGGAAAACTATAAAATATGTACACACGAGAACAAGTCGGCAAACTGGATAAAAGTTTTGGTTGAATTAAAAAATAGATATTAATCAGAATCTGAGCTTGTTTTTACTATTATTATATGTGATACCGCTTTCTTCCAGTTTTCGGAGGAAACATAGCAACTCCAGTAAATATTTAGTAAGTTCTGTACATCTTGGATTTTAAAGGTGGTATTATTTCTTGCTACTTCTCGTTTTACTTAGACCCAAATTAATTCTATATAGGATTAACTTCGCATTGATATGGTGGCAATCGTTAACTTTTACGACCAACTGCTGTAGCTAATTCGTCAATAGCATATTTCTTTTTCGCCGGTGCGTGTTTTTGTACCAGAGTTAATAATTCAGCTCTAACCATATCGCCTTCATATGTAATAGAGTTCTTCCGTAACCAAATGTGAATTTCTGCCTATTTTGCTGAAACAGGATTTTTTCTATACTTTTGTGCTGTGATATGGGGAATTATTCATAATTATCATTGCTCCTTCCTCCAAAGCCGGCAATACTGCTTGGAACCACTTTTCAAAGACTTCGGCGTTCATTTCTTCATGATACCCACCAGTCTTCTTGGATTGCTTACACTGTGTGACCTGCAGTTACCCAAGTTTCATCTAAGTAATACATTTTTTTTCCTTCTGCGCTCAATTTTCGCACGTTCCGGAGGTAATGTTGTCTTTAAGTCACAATTTCATTTTTTTTCCATTAACATTAGCCATTAACACTTCTTTTTCTTTTTCTATACCTTCAACAATAATAAATTTAGAGATAATGACATTACTTACAGCATATATATATATTTACTGAAATCCAATTTCCTTCAGCAATGTTATCAAAGTAGTGCTTTTGAACTCGCCAGTTCTTCGTTATAATTAATAGTAAGCATTATTTTTGCTATTGGTGGTTCATTTCGTAGGTAAAATTGGTGAATGATTCGTCTGACTCCGCTTTTTATATGTTCATCAATATTTGTCCAAAATGGGTTTACTTCAATGATAAGACTTTGGTGGCTTGAATTTATGGTCAGTCTTATATTGACATTAAAGTAATAACACAATGCCTACAAAACAACAGTAAATAACAAATACAAATAACAAACGAATGACAAAATGCAAAAAAAGGTGCAGGAAAAATGGAATATTTCAAACAGAAAAACGGGGAAACTAAACATACAAACAAATGAAGAATATTTGGAAAATCAATAAATTTTGTAGAAAATATTTACAATTACCAGCAAATCTTATTCGCTTTCAGAAGAAAAATCAGATGACGATGTATCGTCGCCTAAATGAATTATGAAGGGTTCGACTACTATGTCCATTGCAATATCCACTTGCCACATCTGTTCTTCAACATCTTTCACATGCCTACAGGCATTGCTCCAGTTTTCGGGAGTGACATTTGTAATAGCTTCAAGGAAGAGATTTTTGACATCCTTTAATTTAAATGTGGTGTTTTTTCGAGCTACTTCACCTTTAATTTGTGCCCATATTAACTCAATTGGGTTCAACTCGCAGTGGTAAGGTGGCAACCTCAAAACGGTTCTGTTGCTTTTCTGTGTTAATTCGCCGATTACGTTAGCACTGTGTTTAGGTGCATGCTGTTTTACTAAAGATAACAATTCAGCTCTCACCATATTGTCTTCGTAGGGGATAGTTTTTTCTGCAGCCAGTTATGTATGTTAGCTTTCCTGGTGTTGCTAAACGGAATTTTTTCAATTTTTCTTGTGTGATAACTTGCGTTATCCAAGACGATAACGCAACCTTCTTCAAGACTTGGCAAAATATTTTTAAACCATTGTTCAAATGTATCTGCGTTCATTTCTTCATGGTAGTCATTTGTTTTCTTGGATTCCAATAACAGTAATCCATTATCTACAAAACCGTCATCAGATCCTATATGAAGGGTGATGAGCCGCTTTCCTTTCCCCGATGGATTTCTCAAGCCAGTCGATAACCCTCTTAAAAATGCATCTCGTGGATTTGTTATGGACATGTCAGCCCACACTTTTTTTACAATGTGATCCGCATTAACCCACGTTTCATCTAAATAATAGATTTTCTTCCCATCTTCTCGGAATTTCTTGATTTCGCGAAGATATCGTCTTCTTCATGAAATGATATCATCCTTCCCTTTCAAAATGCTGTTTCTAGATCTCGCTGTGAAACTACAACAAGCTTTTTTATATACCGTAAAAAGTAGTTGTTTTAATTACCTAAAGTTAATTTCTTTTAAAAGTTTTCTTAAAGTAGACCGTTTAAAATTGGGAAGATCTTCATTTTCATTTAATTTCATTAAAACTTTGTCGAGAGTGGGAGGTTTATTTAAAAGAAAAAAACTATGAACAAGCCTTCTGATGCCATTTTTGTCTTCTTCGGAAACATTGTCCAAAATAGCTCTTGGTCTATGATACGCCTTAGGAGCATCAAAATAATCAGGATGTTGCTTGTGCTCACGAAGTATGTTGTAAACACTGGCCACACCAATTCCTAAAATTATAATATATAAGCAGGTGGATTGGAAGGCAAATTAAAACATTACCTATCAATCTAGCAACATTTTCCACTTTGTCGTGTTTTTTCCACTGAGGATTCTGCTCTTCACACACTTTAAACGCGTTCATAATTATTTGTTTCACCTCTACAGAAAAGTGCTTTTTGCCGTTTTTTTGGTGGTGACAACTGAATATTGTTGACGTTTTCATCATCCATTTTTTAATAATTTTGCAGTAAGGAAAATTCTACAAATTAACCAACTCATTATTAATGTTAACTTTTCATACAGTGCTCGTCTAAAGTCCGTTCCCCCCCTACTAATTTTTGAACCACCTGGTATATCGCAACGAAGTTTGGAGGGCTTAAACAGGAGATAAGAATCTAATCTTTTATGGAAAAATGACAGCTAAAAGTTTCAAAATGGCGGCTGAGCGCCCTCTTGAATTACTTTTTTAAATAGAACACCCTGTATATTATTCCGTTTTCGAAATCTGCTCATAATTCTTAACATTTTTCTCTAATACACTACTTCTAAATTTAATTGATTTCCAAATATTAACGTTTGAAAAGTGACATTTTAATTAATTTCAAATCCAACAGACACGAATTCTGCTATGAATCAAGTTTGCATTGAAAACAAAAGTCGTTGTTGGGGTATCTTACATCTTGTTTACTGTCAAACTTAACTGTTAGCTGTCAAATAAAATTTAGTTAGAAAAATGTTTTACCGGAAGTGACCAAAATCCCTCGCAAAGTCCATACTTCATTTTAAACCGGAATGCCAAGTGTATTAGAGAAAAATGTTAAGAATTATGAGCAGATTTCGAAAACGGAATAATATACAGGGTGTTCTATTTAAAAAAGTAATTCAAGAGGGCGCTCAGCCGCCATTTTTAAACTTTTATCTGTCATTTTTCCATAAAAAATTAGGTTCTTATCTCCTGTTTGAGCCCTCCAAATTTCGTTGCGATATACCAGGTGGTTCAAAAATTAGTAGGGGGGGAACGGACTTTAGACGCGCACTGTATAATTCTAACTTACTTATTGACAATCGTTCGTGTATTGAATAGTGCGAGTCTTAATAAAGACTTGTAATGTACCTAATATGTAGCACAGTTGGAAAAACTTTGGAAATTTTCAAAATAACTGACCTAAACGCATGCGTAATAAGCTGGCGTTTGCCGTTTGTGTTTGTATGTGTAAATGAGACTTTTATGGAGTACCGCCCCATTTATTTCAACCAATGGATATTCAAGTTTCAAGTTGCATCTGAATGTCTCTGGTTTTTCATTACTATATCTGTTGGGTAAACGGAGATTAGTTAATGTGTTATTAAATTTGTACAGTATTTAAAATATAATTTAAAATTCTTAATAATTCATATTATTACTACAGTAACAAGAAATTGTAACTACGCCTATGGACACAGCATATTGATTTTGTTCCTTTATAAACATAACCTCAATTATTCACATTGAAGTTGTGTATGACCGACTAAAGTAAAAACTGAATAAATATTAATAAAAGAATATTAATAGCAGCAAAATGCTTGAGTTTGAAGATTTAAAAGATGATAAAGAAATTCAAATTAAAATAACTAATTTTCACGAAAGTGTAGATAAGATAGAAAAAATGTTGGATTTTGCTTTAGGCAGTGATGTTTATGAAAAATTAAATACAGAAGATAAAGTAAATTATGATCTATTTATGGGATACACACTAAATACTTTATTTTGGCTGTATTTAAGATCAAAAGGTATAGATCCAAATAAAAGCGAAATAAAAAACCAATTGAGTCGTATCCGACAATATATGGTGAAAGCGAAAGAAGTAAGTAAAACTATTTCTTAGTTAATTGATAAAACATAACTAAATAGTATAATTGTACTAATGTATTATATTCAATTTCTTAGGCTCATGACAGAAATACAATTCGTCCTAAGATAAAACAAGACGTTGCAAAACGATTTATTAAACATGGCATTCAACAATCAGAAAAATCACAAAGTGAACCAGCACCACGTAAAAATAAAGGACAAAAGCATTCGCATAGCCATTCAGACAAGCCTGCCCATGAACCTCCTAATAAAAGAAAGAAATAGTTAATTATTTATTTATTATATTTATAAATGTGATAATAAACTATACATATTAATAAAGTAATCATTTTCTTCTTATTGTGAATAGTAATTGTGGGAACATTTACTTTAAATAATCAAAATGGAGCTAACAATGAGTCGTATTAAACCTTTTATATAAATTATAGTGTGTAATGGATGTGTCCTTTTTTAAATATGTAAAATCAGATTTTATTTACATATTGGAAGTAGGATACACTATATTATATGTAGGGTGCATCACGCTGGGTTTTCATTAGAAGACTATGGGGAAAAAATTGGGAAGAGTTGTGATTTAAAATTTTGTAGGTAATGGTTTCGGGGTACGAGCTTTTGTTTTAAAATAATTTCCGATTTCTGCTACTTTAGGTTATACTGGAAATAGATGTCGACTTTTTTATTTTAAATGAAATGCCCCAATTTTTATTAGTGATATGTATTTTTGAGGCAATTCTAAAATAAATTTGTCTGATAAACTATGCTTCTGAAATTAACTGATTCTGAGACATTTTTTTTTGGTCAACAACTAGATTTTCAAAGAATGTATGCATGTACAAGGTGGTCCAACAAAAAAGCAAAGTCGGAAATTTTATGCTCTCACCCTCTAGGATTATTGTACATCGAAAAAAAAGTACCCATATTTTTTTATTTTGAAATCTGACAATGCTTAGGGGTGCCGCAAAGCCCTTAAAGTTTCCTATGTATTTTATATGGGGAAAAAACCACTTTTTTATAGATTTGGTATAGAATTATAGAGAATCAATATTTTTCAACCGGTCTACTCTGTTTCTCTTCAGAAATGTTCAGAGAATGACATCCAATAATTTATTTGTTAAATTTTTTATATTAACTATTTTTTACAACTTTTACTGTCTCCAGCCTTATTTTGTGGAACTCCATAATCATAAAATAGAATATAAATACAAAGATTAGTAACAGTTTTACAAGTTTTATTAACCTATAAAACTAACACCAACACTTTTTCTTTTTTATTCAATGCTAAAGACAAAACACAAGATATCATGAAATCCGGCATTTACCGTTTGAATTGCTCTTTTTGTAACTCGGTTTATATTGGGCAAACACTTAGAAATTTCGACATAAGATACAAAGAACACGTACGCTCTTATAGACTTAAACATCCAGAAAAATCGAATTATGCCAAACACATTTTGGAACAGAACCACCCAATGACACCTCAAAACAAAATTAAATTCTTAGATTTTTGCAACAACAAACACAAATTAGACATTTTAGAAGCTTTTGAAATATACAAACATAAACGCACAGTACCTTTAATGAATAAACAAACTGAGCTTAGTAATTCTCCTTTATTAGAAGTGTTAGATATTTAGTTTTTGTATGTATTGTATCTAGTTACCTATTTTCTGTATGTATTTATCCTTAGCAACATGTTTGTTTATCAATCTTATCTACCTTTGATAATGACATTTAATGTCGAAACAATATTGTCAGGTTAAGATTCTAATAAAACTTGTGAAACTGTAACTAATCTTTGTATTTATATTCTATTTTATGATATATTTTTTACAAACTCGCAAGAAAAACCATAAATGGAAGAAACACAGAATAATCGTTAAAAAACATTTATTAGATACTATTTTTTAATATAAAATATTTTGATAAATAAATTTTTGGATGTCATTTTCTGAACATTTCTGAGGAGAAACAGAGTAGTCCAGTTGGAAAATATTTATTTTCTAGAATTCTATACCTAATCTATGAAAAAGTGTTTTTTCCCTTCCAAATACATGGGAAACTTTAACGGCTTTGAGGCACCCCTAAACATCGTCCGATTTCAAAATAAAAAATATGGATACTTTTCTTCGATATACAATAATCCTAGGGGATGAGAGCATAAGATTTCCAACTTTGTTTTTTTGTTGGACCATCCTAATGTACAGATTTGAGATTTAGGCAATTATTTTAAAGTATGCTGCATCAAATGGATTATTAGGAACTTTAAAAAGTAATAAAGGGCGTCCTAAAAGAATGTTAAACTTTGTAGCAATACAATACCGATATCTCGTGATTTTTAAATAGCAACATAT
The DNA here is from genome assembly GCA_929113105.1 of Agrypnus murinus. Classification (NCBI taxonomy): domain Eukaryota; kingdom Metazoa; phylum Arthropoda; class Insecta; order Coleoptera; family Elateridae; genus Agrypnus; species Agrypnus murinus. The sequence goes on along the minus strand of OV816024.1, from coordinate 126,623,992 downwards.
TTTTTCAGTTTTATTGCATTCTATGTTCAAGAATAGGGGCCGTATGTACACTGACTCAAACAAGTCTCCATACACGAATAATTTTTTTTAATGTTCCTTCGTATTTTATGTTATATGGTATTGACAAGACAAAAAAAATTTTTTTTCAATAATGATGGTCACTACTATAGTTCACCACAAGTCTGCTTTTCTTAGTGTTTTTCACAGTTTTTAGAAATAACATTCACTTAACCGACTTAACTCACTATTGGAGACATCTCGCGATAGAGTTCCACCGCACTAAAAGAAATTAATCACTTTACTGTGTTTATGTTGAGTTTGTGGTCACTTGCATAATTATGTATTTTAAATTCTAATAGTTGATCATTTGTGATGTTTTACAGGTACAGGTTCTGAAGAAGTCTTCGTTTCAATCTTTCGTGGATCGACTTTTCTCCTATATTGTGTGTAATTGCACTAGAACATGATGGAAGATTTTTGAAGTATCTTTTTGTAACTTCACCAATGTGTTGTTCGATAGTAGGTACCTCCAATTCTCTATGAATCTGCTCATTTTGGACAAACCATTCACAATTGACAGCAGTTCTTAGGACCCTATTTTGAAAAGTTTGTAATGTTTTAATGTATCTTGATAGCGGCTCCCCAGACAGGGCAAGTGTATGTTAAAATTGGTCGTAGTATAAATGGATAGATACTAGTAGCACATTCGACTTTCAGGGGAGATTTCTTATTAATGATTGGGTACAGTAACATGAGGCATGTATGGCATTTATTTAATTTTTTATTTGTGTGATAGCCCCATGTTAGACGACAATCTAGATGAACTCCTAAATATTTAACAGCCTTATCCCGTGAATTCCAATCAATATTGTTACTATCTACGTAAATGTTTGGTGGTTTTGGTAAGCGCTTGTATGTCAATATCTGGCACTGCTCTTACTAGAGTTTATTTTAAATTTCCATCTGTGAAACCACCGTAACATAAGAGTTCAAGCATTTTTGTAATTCTGCTACCGCTTGATCTAAATTTTCATTTTGAATCAATAGACCCGTGTCGTCAGCAAACATTGCAAGAATTTGGTTGGGTAAATCTTGAGAGACTTCAGTCACTATATCGTGTGTAAAGATGTTATACAGAAGTGAACCTAAGATAGAACCTTGAGGCACACCTGCAGATATTTCTTTAATAGATGAAAATATGTGTTGATTGTTACCATAAATGTTCTGTTGCTAAGAAACGATTTTATTATATGCAGTAGATAGCTAAGCTGTCATTATCAAAGGTAATAATGACAGCTTAGCTGTTGAAGCAGTATTGTCAGGTTATATTTTAAAAATATTATGAAACTTTTTACTAATCTTTATTTATTTCATGATTATGGAGTTCCACAAAGTAAGGCTGGAAACAATAAACAATATTAATTCTAACATGTATTTACTTTCCTATTACTAAATGTCATAGTTTAGAGCTATTTTGGAAAATGTATTAACTGAAACAAATACTTTAATATTATTAATACCGGAAACTTATTTTGAAAAATGGGTTACAAAATTTAATAGCGCCTCTTGCAGTGTGGCGTGCAACTCAACCTGACATTTCTAAAATATTTGGAAAGTAATTAAAAAATAGTCACTGTAATGAAAGATTGAATAGTTTAAATAAGTTGTAAAGGCTGACGTAAACTAGCATACAAATAATAAACCATTGCCTGTCAAAAATAATACTATTTTTTTATTAGATGCGTGTATCTCACCGAAAAAACATTTAGCAGTTGTACACCCATCTATGAAGATGGCGCTTCAAAAATGTCACCTATTTTCATATGGTAAACTATATGAGGTTTTCCGTATTAATAATATTAAAGTATTTGACTGAAATTAATTTTGTTTATTGTTTCTAGCCTTATATGGTGAAACTCCATAATCATGAAATAAATAAAAGATTGATAAAAGTTTCACAAGCTTATTATAATGTACCTGACAATATTGTTTCAACAGCTAAGCTGTCATTATCAAAGGTAATATAAATATAAACAAACACGTCGTTAAGGTAAATACAAAAAATAACTATATAAAAAGAAAAAAATTAAAAGAATTAAATATCTAACACTTCCAGTAATGGAGAATTACTCAGCTCAATCTGTTCATTCATTAAAGGTACCCTGAGTTTGTGTTTGTATATCTCAAAAGCTTCTAAAATGTCTAATTTGCGTTTGTTATTACGAAAATGTAGGAATTTAATATTATTTTGAGGCGTCATTGTGTGATTTTGTTCTAAAAGGTGTTTGGCATAATTACACTTTTCAGGATGATATTTCTGTAACAACGTACGGCAGCCAGAATCTTTGGTTTAACCAAGACTGCCTGAAACGTCACGTTATTCCCAACTACATCAACATCACTTCCAGAACCAAGAATTCGATTACCGAAAAAGTGATTATTAGGAATGCCAAAAAAATGACTCAAAGAAGAATCGAAGAAATGGTTTAGAATAAGAGACAATATGCACGTTTATATAAACGTACTTCACACAGAGCTTACTCATAAATTACACAATATACAATTTGACATCTTATGTGTAGAGCACACACGGTCGTCCGCGATCACATCGCCGACCACTTCAAGGTCCGGATAATAAGGAAATATTTAGATTTGCTGTAATTGATTACATAAACAACTTTGACTTCGAATTGGTTTGTATAATAAAATTATAAGTATCATATTTCTTTGCAACCTGTATATCGAAATGAAAGAAATAATTATTGAGTTCATAATAAAATGTCTACAAAAATCTCTTTCTTTTATTAGAAGTATTTAGTGTTATGCAGTCAATAATGTCTTTCATTGTGATAAAAACACTTTAACGAAATACAACACTTATAATTTTATTATACAAGCCATCTCAAAGCACTAGTTGTTTATGCAATAAATTACAGTATAGCTAAACATTCCATCATTATCCGGACTCTGCCCGCGACTGCCTTCAAAATAACCTTAATTGCCAGAACACTGCAAACTTTTATCTTCGTTTCATAAACTTATCGAATATAACAGTCAGTGACAGAGAATCACAATTTCTTAACAAAGGTTTAAAATTTTGTACTTTTCCAAAATTTACTAACAAAATTACAGAAATTTTGTTCGTTGAATGTGAAACTATACTTAAGAACGATCATAAAACCTATGCAAAATTTCAGATTTCGAATTTGTTGAAAGAGATGTTTTTGAAACAGGACAAAATGTACAACAAAACATCTAACATATGACTTCTTCAATCTATCAAACACAAAATCACAGAAAACAATCTAATTTCTTTTAAAACAGATAAGGGTAATTTGGTAATTCTCCGAAAGATATTTACATAGAAAAAGTTAATGAATTTATAAATAAAGAAAATTTAGAAACTTTAAACAAAGATCAACCACAAAATTCTAAAAGAAATAAAACAAACTTTAGAAAACTGCACTATCTGATTTTCAGAATTAGAAAAGCAACAGATCATAAATAAAAACCCACAACCACCTAAACTGTATGGACTCTTCAAAACACATAAATAGAATACGCCTAAGGACTGTATCGAAAAGAAAGTTGACACCTTCAGACACATATACCTTTTATAATTATGCAATATTTTTAATAATTTTATAATAAAACAACACTTTAATATCTGGATTTTTAATAATTTACAAAAATATAAAAAAATTAAGTTTTGGACGACTTCCTTTGCGACTGCTTTGGCAACCTTATTTAATTTTTATTTAAATCTTCTAGGCTAGTTGCAACTTCAATATTTTTCTGAAGATGTCATTTAATAATAGTCCAATATCTTCTACAGGACATGCTTCAGGGTAGTTTGGGGAGATTAGGCTCTTTCTTGACAAAATAGACTTTATGCTGTTTATACCATTCCCTAAATGGCTGCAGCATAATGACATGCAGCTAGGTTCGGCCAAAATAAAGTAGGCGCTGTATGCTTTTTAATCATTGGAGACAGTCTTTCTGGAAACATTCTTTTCGGTATAAATCTGCATTCAGACTTTCTGAGTAAATAATGGGCTAAATTTCATGCCGCATTTACATATGGCTTGCAGGGTTGTTAAGCACCTGGAAAAGTCAGGGAAAAAACTGCACTGAAAAAATTAGGGAAAAATCAGGGAAATTTAACCACAAACCTGGAAAGATTATTTAATTAATAATAAAAATTATATTCAACAAAATTTGTTTATTATTTTATAGATGAACATATTTTTTAATGTTAAATATCGTTTTATTATTAATTACATAATTTTAACAATTTATTTACTTTAATTTCAAATTTGGCGGCATTATAGTAATAAAATTTTAATTTCGTAACGTTACGTAGCAGTCGCGTTATCGATGTTTTTACATTTACATTTACGTAGAAGAAGGCAACTTCAGTGGGATGTAGATGTTTCAAACAAGGAGAATCTGCTTAATGTTAATTATTAAGCAGATATTATAATTATTATAATTAAATATTATATTAGAGATATTGTGTCCTTGGGATTCACTGTAGGTTTTGTTAATAAAGGTTTCTTATTTTTATTAATATTTAGCAATTTATTCTCTAGAAACTCTTCTACATAAAAAGGCCAATGTCACATATCCGGAATGCAATTTAGATCATAATATAAATGATGGACATGTGATAAATGTGATAAAAGATATAATACAGGACATTGTAAGCTCTGTATCCTCTGACATGCAGATGGAGGTGGACCAAACCCCCAGTGTTGTAAAAGATACATTATTTTGTGTATCTAGATACAGATACTATCAGAAAAAGGTACCTACACTCTAAAAAATTACCGGTAAATTTACCCTGAAAAATGGAGGCAACTATGTTACCTCCATTTTTTGGGGTAAAACTTCAAAGTGTAATTTTCATAGGAAGTGGGAAATTAGAATATTAGGTTAAATTTGCATTGTAAAGCATCTTTTTTAAATAAATTTACAGATTAAAATTACGATCTCAATGTAATTTTACATTTTAACATTAAAACACCTGTGTAAAGTTACATGACAAAGTTAATATTTCATGGCAATAGTACTTTTCAGGGTTAAAACACAAATGTGAAAATACTTCTTGAATGTAACGATGACTTGCGAAAGTACTTGCAAATTCAATCGTTCCTCTGAATATTACTTACATTGGTAAATGTATTGTATGAAATAAAATAAAATCAAAGTAATTTTATTGAATGTATGTACTCATATAAAATATAAGACATTAACAGAACTTATTTTAAGGGGCTTTCGGAAACATTTGGTCTCAAAAACATTCAGATAAAGTTTCGATTCCACCTAGAAAATTTAAAAATTATAAATTATATAAACAATTATACACGACTACCTTTCTCATTACAGTTATGCTAGTTTATTTCGAATTCTTCAAATTTTGATTCATCCTAGAAACACATTAAATTAAATATTTTTATTTTATTGGTTTAAATTTGTAATTTTAACATATACTTATCGATTATTACTTTTTAACTTCTACTATAAAATCAAATTCTTCCCACCTTGGGTCATACGTGCAAATATTTGCCTTTAATAAATCTGCACTACACTACAACGAAAAACAAAATATTAATGAGCAATGAACACTTCGTTCGATATCGATAGGGTACACTCGCCGATTGCGAAACCTATAACAAGAAATCATAAAAGAATTGGTACACACCATTCCGACCATTCCCCAAAAGCCCAATTTGGACTGTTCATAATGGGTTCCTGAATTCGTTCACGAAACGAAGGTCACCACTCATCAACAAACAAGTGCAATCAGCGAAATAGTATCTCATCGGTTAAAAACATATTAAGGGCAAAATTACACTATACTTGTTAAAGTTTTATTATCTTTAATATTACATTAAAAATGAATCAAGTTATTGAGTAATAATACATTTCCAAGGAAAGATTTTCTGAGTTATGTAAATTTACATTATGGATAGTGATTTTAACCAGTTAAATGTAGTAGAATTACTTATATTTGTGTAATTTTACACAATTAAAGAATATTTTACCACAAATAGTAAAACAACTATTAACGTATAGGTAAAGTTAAGTTTTAGATTAAAACTACCGCAAATAAGAGAGGAAAGTTAACTCTTTCCCACGGTAAATTTCAACTCATTTTTTACAGTGTAGATACAGATACAGATACTTTTGCTGTAAAGTATCTAGATCCAAATACAAAGTCTAACATAATGTATCTAGATACACAAAAATATAAATTTAAAACACAATGGTTTTAATAATGTGAGTATTCATAGTTATAAAATAATAAAAATTTTAAAAATTTTACTTTTTCAATTAATGGACGACTATGCTCACAACATTTCAAAATGATATGTATGTAAATCACAGACAGCAGACACCTGTCTTAGGGTGCTATTTAATGCTATTTAATTATTCGGTCGGACGCTTTGACCGGATTTTTATTGTTAGTGTATATTTTGTATATCCTGTAATGGATAATCAGAAGAAAACCGCATAGTGCGGTCTGATTCCTACAGGAGACACCACTATTACTTGTTGGTGGTAATGTTATTTCCGAACTGGTATATAAGCTCGAATGATGTGTATGGGAATCACGGGCAGCTACCCCTAACTGATGAGAGCCAATAGCTCGAAACAGTCTGTTTTAGGGTGCTGTCTGTGATTTACATACATATCATTTTGAAATGTTGTGATCATAGTCGTCCATTAATTGAAAAAGTAAGATTTTTCAAATTTTTATTATTTTGTATCTAGATACATTTGTAGATACTTGTTTTACTGTGATCACCCTGAAAATAAGAACTTCCTTGTCAATTTTTTGTACCTGTAATAGTTGTTTAACTAAGCATCAAGTCCAGGACTAGTCTAGGACAGCAATATTTATTAAAATTTATACATATTAAAAATGGATAATTATTAAGCAGAAACCAGTAGCTAAAGATAGGTACAGTGTGTATTCAAACCTTTCCATTTTTTAAATTATTATGTGTTCTTTTCACACTTGCGTTAATATTTTAATAAAAATATAAAATAAATCATTACTAAAGCATTCCAAACATACTACTTGTGTAGATTTTCTATCCTCAGTCTTGGTATTGTGCAGAATATTAATAACTTTGAATGAATTCCAATAATCTTCAGTTTTTGAAAACCAAGAAAATGTTTTACCATTTTAACAGAAACAATCATAGCCTAGATATTATTTCTGATAACCTAATTTCAAAGTAGGTGTTGGTACGATTCACACTATAACAATTTTGCAAGTTCCTAGTACAATAGGGTGTTTTTTTAGAGGCGGAGAACTTTAAATTGAAATAAAACACAGAAAAATGTTTTTAATATCCATGAAATTGGCTTTATTTAAAAGATAATTTTATGGCATTAATGTTTGAATATGATTTCGGGCATGTGGCCGAATCATGCGGCTGGCGCGTATATGGCGTAATCTGGAGGTCCAATTTTCACTTCGCAGTAAATCAGACTGTATTTCGGCAATAACGCGTCGAATGTTGGCTTCCAAGTGCTCAATTGTTTCTGGTTTATCGGCGTAGAAAAGCGATTTTACATACACCCAGAGAAAATAATCTAATGCCGTCAAATCGCACGAACGAGGTGGCCAGTTAACAGGTCCATTTCGTGAAATTAATTGTTCGCCAAATGTTTCTCTCAGTAAATTAATTGTATAGCGCGCTGCGTGGCATGTGGCGCCGTCCTGCTGAAACCACATGTTTGCAACATTAATGGCTGCCAATTGAGGCACGAAAAAGTTAGTAATCATGTCTCTGTACCGCTCACCGTTGACTGTAACGTTCTGACCATCATCATTTTTGAAGACATATGGACCAATGAAGACATATGGACCGGACAACTACCGGTCCATAAAGCGCACCAAACGGTGACTTTTTCTGGATGTAATGGTGTTTCGACAATGGCTTGTGGATTATCATCGCTCCAAATGCGGCCCATGCGGCAATTCTGTTTATTGACATAGCCATTTAACCAAAAGTGTGCTTCATCACTGAACAAAATTTTCAAATGAAATTGTGGATCAATAGTAATGTTTTCTTCGGCCCATTCACCAAATGTACGGCGCGGACGATAATCGTGTGGCTTCAATTCCTGTACAAGTTGAATCTTGTAAGCATGTAAACCAAAGATCTTTACGCAAGATTTTCCATAAAGTGGATAGACACAAGTTTAATTGTTGAGCAAGATGACGAATTGACGCATTTGGATCATCATCAACACTACGCTGCACACCATCAATCGCTTGTTGTGTGCGCACTGTACGACGTCTTACGGGATGCGTATGATCGTTTAAAGTAAACGTATTGCGAAAACGATCCACAGTTTCTCGAATTAATCGCTCTGATGGACGATTATGAGCACCATAAAATGCACGTAATGCCCGATGAGTTTCTCGAATTGAACCATGTTTTTCAAAATAAATTTGAATTTGCCAACGTTGCTCCGGCGTGAGTCTATTCATGATGAATTGCCAAACCAAACTAACCCCAAAACAACCGAGAAGTGTCAACTCGGCTGTCACATAAGACAGTGTTGCCAATTTAAAGTTCTCCGCCTAAAAAAAACACCCTTACGCCACAAACGTCGCTAAATCTGGATGCTTTTAGTTACCCTTCATATAACCGAATAGATTGTACTTACTCCTTGTCACAGTTTCAAAAGCCTTCATTAGGATAGTTTTTACTTTGAAAGTTCTCAAATTGACTGTTGACAGAAAAAAGAGGAGTGTGTAACAAAGCTCTTTACTGTACTCGCAGACTTGGAGGATTCACCTATGGCTTGTCATGAATTCTCTCCATATCTGCAATTGTGGTACATTTTTATCTAATTATGGTACGTTGGTACAAGCTGTAAATTATGGTACAAGTACAATAATAATGGAACAGTTGGCAACACTGCGCTGGACGATGAATGCGTCTTCCTAACACAATCCCATTCTGTAATAATATCCATTCACATGTAGTCAGCTAGGCCATGCTGGCGGATCAGAGTACCGCAAACGACCCTATTTTGGGGCGAAAAGCCCAAACTTGTCAATTATAATTTTATCCCCATTGAATTTAATTAAATTCACGTTTAGTTTAAAAGATCTTTCTACATAGTTTTCATTCTGACAGACCCAAGCGGTAATATGCGATTTTAATTAACGAATTACTAGATTTCACACTTCCTTTGTCCCAATATTTGCCCGTCGATTACGGTACTCGTTTACTACTTGTTGTCGACTCGGTACTTGTTTAACGAGGTGTCTACCATCTAGTATATTTCAAAGCAATTCCATAATAAAAAATTAGTTTTTTCTTCGTTTTATGTTCGGTAGTTTATTTCAAATTTAAAATTCCATCAACTTCATTTATGATAGTTTTTGTACTATAAAAATATGAAAATAGTAGCTGCACAATACAGATACCCAGATACTACAAAAAATGTATCTAGATCAAAATACAGTTACAAAATTTGAAAAGTTTCTAGATATGTATCTAGATACCATAAAAGTATATAGATATTGTATCTAGATACTTGTATCTAGATACATTACAACACTGTCCAAACCACAGAGTCTAATACAATTCCAATACCCTTGCTGAAAAAATAAATAATAAATAAATCTACTATTTCTGCCCTAATAAATTACACTTCTTTATTTTCATCAGCATTTGAAGAAAATGGTTTTGCTAAATCAATTCTTTGGGACTTTACCAAAGTTTCTGTATGCTTATCACATGAAACCTTACTTAAAAAACTAAATTATTATAATTTTGATCAAGTTTCTGTAAACCTAATAGCATCCTTCTTATCAAACCGATCTCAAATAACCAATTTGATAATAAGTATTCACAACCATTAATCGTAAATGCATGTGTACCGCAAAGGTCTGTCCTTGGCCCATTGCTATTTATTATATTTATTAATGACATATTTGACAATTTTTTAACTTCAAATTTAATTCTGTTTGCAGATGATACAACTGCTATTACTATTGATAATAATTAAGTCATGAAACAACTATTAAAATATGATACAGTTAGCCTCTGAGAATATTTGTGAAAATCACACTTTTTTATTGCACAAAATAAGCGAGATATAAGCATTTTAAGAAATCTTAATGATGTATTAAATTTCCACCGATACAAGCCAGCTACCAGCGTGCCTTATGTTAGGATTCGATTTTTTGTCATCACTGTGTTTTTTATATAGAAATTCTTTTATTAAATTTCAAATTCTAACTTTTCCACTTAGAACTCTTTTTATATTCACAAATATCAACTACTCTATTAGACACTCATGCAAATCTCCACAATTATAATACTAGAAATAATCAGTACTTGCGTTTGCCATATCACCTACTGTATCGTTCCAAATTGGGTTTCAATTACGTTGGATTAAAGCTTTATAACCCTTTATCACTTCAGTTTAAATCTAAAAATCTTAACTATTTTTAGGCAACAGTCTCCAGCTTTCTGAAAAACAAAGCTTATTACTCTTTATGTGAATTTGTTAATGATAATAATGTAAAACTTTTATTATAATACTATTGCTAATTAGTGAAATTAACTATTTAACTGGTTTAGGCAAGCGTCTGCTACCCAAAAAAACTTTCTTCAAAAAAGTTCACAAAAAAAGTTTTTTGGGTGAAATTTCCTGATTTCTCCAACTATGCAGTGAACTTTATCCTCGGAACAAGTTGTTGCTGTGTCAGGATCAGACAAGGACTAGACAAGAGAGAATATAAAGCGATGGAGAGAAGAGAACTGTGTGTGGAAACTGACAGATGGTGTCAAGAAGAGCCGCAGATCATTAACTACTTAAATTTATTTGTATGTATTTAATCTTGACTAATGTAAGCAGAACAACTGTACACAACAAATCTGATGGATATTGTTTCGTTACAGAGCGTAATGTAATGCTATATTGAACTAATATTTTATCCAAATTTTCTTTAAGTATATCTTGACTGGCTTTTAATGCTATTGATTGTTGTTAAATTGTTTGTACATATCGTTCAGCCTGGCTATTGGTTGCAGGCTGGTACGGGGCTGAACGTTGATGCACAATTCCCAAATGTTTAACATAATTTAAAAATTTTGGGTTTACAAACACCATTATCAGTGCTAATACTGCAGGTAAGCAAAAACGTGCAAATACTTTTCGCAATCTGTGTTTATCTTTCTCAAAATTTGCACATCTGACCATTTAAAGTATGTATCTACAATAATCATAAAATAAACGCCCAAATAAGGACCTGCAAAATATAAGTGGAATCGTTCAAAAGTAGCAAATGGATAAGTCCAATGGTGTTTGACGGGTGGTGGATTACTTTTATTTTTAATACACTCTGAACAATGTTCCACTACTTGTTTAACATCCGAATCTATGCCTGACCGCCAGTAAAAACTTCAGGCCAAACACAACATGCTGGTTATATCAAAATGAAAACTATGCAAATCTAGAAGAACTCGATTTCTTAATTTTGAATGTATAAATTTTGTAGGGTAAATTCTGATCGATCAATCCCAAACCGATTTATATGTAGAACAGCCTTGCCCTCGTTTAACTCCTCTAATAAAGGTGATTTCGAAAACAAAAATCAGTTGTGTTAAATAAAAAGATGCATGATTTGTCTTCGACTGTATTAATTTGTTTTCATCAGAGCAACAAACGAAATACTGGTACCAACTTAAGGCAACGTTGTCACTTTTTCACTACTCGAGAAGATTATAATTTATTTATTTTCTAGAGAGATTTCTTTATTTTTTTTGTTTATATAGTAATATTTTAATTTTTGTAGTAAAAAAGTAAACTTGAATAAGATTTCTGATTAGAAGAATTGTTTTTTCGTCATTTCTTCATGTTTTTAAGTTAAGACTCGACATTCAAAAGTTAATCTTTGTCTTTAAAAAGAATAATAATTAATTAAAAGCATACATAAATATTAACTTAACTGTTTTCACTTGCATTCTGATCAAACTAGCATCGCTAGAGGCATTATTTGAAGCAAAACTATGTAATTATTTTTGTTTGTCAAAATAACACAACTTTTGGCTCAGACTACTCCACCACAACTTCCTTAAATAAAAATAATCAACTAATGAATACTACATCAATAAATCACAGGGTTCATTTATTCTTTGAAACATAATGTCAAATTAGTTGTATGTAACGAGTTACTTGTATCAAATAAATAATATCTAATAAATGGAAAACTAGTGTCTGCACCCATGTAGGAATAAAATTCCATCGTCATGAGATTACATCCTTCTGATGGTGAGTAAAATTAAAAGACAGTGGCTGAGTTTTATTATTTATTAAAAAAATATACAAACACAATACGCACTCAATATATTTTAACCTTATGCTGCTTTCCAAAGGAAACGTCTTTGCTAATAAGTCAATCCTGGTAATATACGCAATTACTCTAAAAATATCTTTTATATATAAGTTTAAAAACTTAACAGAAAATTAACGAAGCCAAACTTTTAGAATTACCAAATCTTGATAATAATAATAACTAAAAACAGTTTATTTTAAGTTTGTTGTTTTGTTTCAATTTCTTTTTTTGTATAAAAATAATTAAAGTGTCTACTTTACGCAGATGATTTCAAAATCTTCCTTTCTGTTTATAGTGAATCTGACTGTGAAGCTCTTCAGGAAGATCTTAATAGTGTCGCTGGTTGGTTTAGTGATAATGATCTTGCACTAAATAGTGACAAGTGTTACATAGTCAAATATACTAGAGCAAAAAATACTATCCACTACAATTTTGTACTTAATAATAAGCAATTGAAAGAAAAATGTGAAATAAAAGATTTAGGAGTGTTGTTCACTAATACTTTCACATTTGACAATCATGTCAATGATATTGTAAGAAGGAGTTATAAGAATTTATTCTTTATAACCCGAAATATCACGTATTTCATTGAAACTATTATGTAATCTTTTTTATATCTATGTACGATTTGTCCTTGAATATGCTATAGTTGTATGGTCACCTACTAAATATGTATTGATTAACAGTACTGAGAAAGTTAAAAAATTGTTCATTAGGTGGTTGTATAAGAAAATCACAGGTATATATCCTAAATACCCATTTACCATATCTTATTTGGATCAATTGAAATTTATTGGAAATAAGTATAATTTAACATTAATTACTTTGGCAAGAAGGGATATAGCAATGGCTCTATTTGTAAATAAGTTATTAAATAACTTTATTGATAGTTCTATTTTACTCGAACTCATTAATTTTAGAATACCAATAATGCATCTTAGACAAACATCAATGAACTTATTTCAGATACTAATGATAATTACCCCCTTAAGCCTTGTGCAATTAACTGCCAATAGAATACTGGAGGCTTTAGATATTTTCCATGATTAAAAAAAAACAATAATTAATAAATGTTGTTTAAATTAACTACTGCAGTTACCTGTTTACATGATTGTATTAACGTACTATTTTTTCCTGTTATTTATAGTACCTGTGTGGAACCCCGACACTGCAAAATGCGGTAAAGGGGAATGGATTATGTATGTATGTATATGTAGTTTTTAAATTGTTGTACACTGTGTAATTTACTCTGGTGTATTAATAGTATCATTTTATATATTTATCAAGTACATAAAGGGGCGTAAGGGGCAACTATGCCGTTTGTATTTTGATCAATAAACCTATTATTATTATTATTAATTATAAACTGACGTTTAAATTCTAAATGTATAATATTAATTCTATTGTTGATGAAGTTTTCATCATTCACAATACCTTTTTCAATATAAGGATCAGCAAAGCTCAAATCTTAGTTTTGCTTAATGCAGATATTGTGCAGAACAGCACAAGCACATATGATTGCAACAGTCGTCTCAAGCTTAGTTCGCAGCATCTTACATAAACAGGGAAATCGTCAGAATCCGAAAGTCCTGCAATACTTCTCGTTCTTTTATGGGCTCTGTTATAGTTTTCCTCTGGTGATGTACTGGGATTAAGTAAGGGGGTCAACATATAAGATCGAGCTGTGCATTCATTATCATCTTGTTCGAATCGTACCCTGGTAGCACTCCTATCATGGATTACACTGTCGTGTATTGAGCCAGAATGACGAACTATTATATTAAGTTATATTTTTTTGAAATAAATTTTCTTTTTATATTAAATTTATTTCTTTGTAGGCTGTAATTTTATTTATAAAATTTTTTTGGTTTTTCAGTGATTGAGGACTGGCAGCCTTTAATGAAACATCTATTTTAAAAATCAATTTGACGTTTCGCCACTCAATGTGGGATTTTTCAAAAATATTTTATTATTTGTTATATGTATAAAATTTTGAACATAGTTTTGTTTTTTATTAATTGTTACACTATTTTAAAAAGTTAACCTGAAACATAAGTAAATTAATTAGACTTGTGAACGTGTTTAATGAGGTGTTGAGGGGCGAAACGTCAAATTGATTTTTAAAATAGATGTTTTATTAAAGGCTGCCAGTCCTCAATCACTAAAAAACCAATTCAGATTCATTGAAATATATCCTTTGCACTTTCGGAAAACTTTTCTCTACTAGGATTTTTCTAAAGCAACACGCGTGCAATCTATATATCTAGCTACATTCATCATATCCAGCTACACAAGGGAATACATAACTTTTAAAGAAGCAATTATGTTTCTTTGTTGATCTAATTCGTTATTAGGAAAACATACAAACTATGGCAGGTTTCGCAGTTCTAACTGATACTCTATTTATAACATTTGAAACTGAACCTTGGCTTATGTACTGTATATATCACCCATAATAATAATAATAGAGTTATTCGAGATATTGGAATATTTGCCGCTCTATAGAGTTGTAAAATCCAGTTTTAGAGGTGGATTACTCCTCACTTGCTAGTGTAATAAAAAAAATCCATTCCTGCTCATCGGAGAATTGAGGACCAAAGTTGACCAAAAATAGAAAAAACGAGAACTTCAAAATCCCATAAATACTAAAATAATGAAGTTTTAGATTTGAAATATTTTATACATAAACTACCCCTGTGTACCACTAACAAAAAAATTAGCCCTCAGAGACTTCACCTTCATCTGGAAATATAGCCCTCTAAAAAGTGAAAATTTTTCAAAAACGTTATTCAACATTTTATTACTTATTAAACAAATATGGCTGATATACTTTAATCAAAAGGAATAACAATAAAATAGCAGTGGTTTTGAACTACCAATATTTAGAGGTGATAACACACAAAAAATTATTGTTTTCTGAAATGGTCGAGCGACCGGTGTTGGGCCACTTCATATGGATTGACCCATTGCTGTTCCAACCATTTGTTTATAAACCTAATTATTAATTAGGAACAAATTTTGTTTTAAACAAAGTTTTGTCAAAGAGACCAAACTTTCCACTTCTTTATCATCCATATGGATATCACTTAGCACATTTTTTTAAATATTTTAAAGCTTTGTCGACTGGAATACTCGGAAACAATAAACTTACACCAAATGATACAAGAGTTTCATCATCCGTAAGCTCAATGTTTTTGATCTTATCAATAAACTCGTATGAATTTTTAATTGCCAAACTGAGTTGTTGGATAAGATGTTCATTAAACCCATTGGATAACATTTTGATAACAAATAAGTAGGACCATTAATGTTGGAAACAATGGGGCGCCTGCTTTTCCCTGGTTTATGTATCTCATAGGTAAACAATTACATCTTAGGGATTTAAGATTCAATGAAATTCTGTTAGACCCGGAACGTTAATTGTGTTAACATTCAAGACGAAGTAATAACTGATCAAAAAGAAAAATATTTAATTCTCGTTGTCTCAAAATTCGCACACAAACTACATAATCTCAATTTTAAAACATAGTATTTTGAAATTACTACTAATTACTACTATTACTAATTACTTGTAGTTCATGAATATAGTAAAAGAAGAATCTTTCTAATTATTCCACTTTCAAAATCGCTTTGCTGTCCACTTGTGTAGGCCACACAGATGCACTGTAAAAAATGAGGTAAAATTACCTTGGGAAAGAGGTAACTTTTCGCTATTATTTGCGGTATTTTTACCCTAAAATTAATTTTACCTATACATTTAGTAGTTTTACTATTTGTGGTAAAATGCCCTGTAATTATGTAAAATTATACAAATATAAGTAATTCTACTACATTGAACTGGTTAAAATCACTATCCATAATATAAATTTACATAACTCAGACAATTTTTTCCTTACAAATGTATAATTGCTCAATAACTTAATTCATTTTTAGTGTAATATTAAAGATAAGATGAACTTGAACAAGAATAGTGTAATTTTACCCTTAATATGTTTTTAACCGTTGAGATGCTATGTCGCTGATCGCACTTGTTTGTGACCTTCATTTCGTGAAAGAATTCAGGAATCCATTATGAACAGTCCAAATAGGCTTTTTGGGGAATGGTCGGAATGGTGTGTACCATTCTTTTATGATTTCGGCGAGGCGTACTCTATCGATACCGAACGAAGTGTTCATTGCTCATTAATATTTTGTTTTTCGTTGTAGTGTAGTACGGATTTATTAAAGGCAAATATTTACACGTATGACCGAAGATGGGAAGAATTTTATTTTATAGTAGAAGTTAAAAAATAATAATCGGTAAGTACCTATATGTTAAAATTACAAATTTAAACCAATAAAATAAAAATATTTAATTTAATGTTTTTCTAGGATGAATCAAAAATTGAAGAATTCGAAATAAACTAGCATAACTGTAATTGAGAAAGGTACTCGTGTATAATTGTTTATATAATTTATAATTTTTTTATTTTCTAGGTGGAATCGAAACTTTATCTGAATGTCTTTGAGAGACCAAATATTTCCGAAAGCCCCTGAAAAGAAGTTCTGTTAATGTCTTATATTTTATATAAGTACATACGTTCAATAAAAATTACTTTGATTTTATTTTGTTTCATACAATTCCCAGAGGAACGATTGAATTTGCAAGTACTTTCGTAAGTACTTTCGCAAGTCATCGTTACATTCAAGAAGTATTTTCACATTTGTATTTTAACCCTGAAAAGTACTATTGCCATGAAATATTAACTTTGTCATGTAACTTTACACAGGTGTTTTAATGTTAAAATGTAAAATTACATTGAGATTGTAATTTCAATCTGTAAATTTACTTAAAAAGGAAACATTACAATGCAAACTTAACCTAATGTTGAAATTTCCCCACTTCCTATGAAAATTACACTTTGAAGTAAATTTACCCCAAAAAATGGAGGTAACATAGTTGCCTCCATTTTTTAGGGTATAATTCACCGGTAATTTTTTAGAGTGTGGTTTTTATGTTATGTCCGCTGTATTGCCACTGCAAGTAGATCAAAAGTGTTTGAAGAATATCAACTTCGCTTATTTACGTTGAAATTGAACCTTTTCTGAAATGACTCCTAGAGGTCTCTGATACCTACCATTTTCATGGATGACCCTTGTATAATCTTAGTTAGTAGGACAATTAATAGCTGAAGTTAGAATATTGATCTATACTCATTTCTGTGGGATACCTATTTTTTACAGCCTGTGATAATGAAATACTCTGGTACATATTGCTATCTTCTTCTATTCGTATATGTATGGTTTTATTATGTATGTATGCTCTTATCTTCCGGACAGCTGTGCAAACTAAGTTTGACTGTAAGCATTTTCTGTAGATCGTTAATGCATTCCATTCACATACTATAGAATACATTCAAGTTGTATGAATACTTTCAGTTTAAGTAAACTAGGGTTTGATAACTTGAATAATCTATTTATTACAATGTATTTGAGTTGTGCATCTTGAAATAGCGTCATAATGTGAAAAAGTCGAAATACTATGCGAAGATAGATGATATTGCAAAGTAAAGTAGGAAAAAAACAAAGAAAGTGAATGCAGAGCTATGGAAGCACTATTCTCCTCCCTATTATCCTTTAGTTTTCAGTTTAAAATTATAAATAAATGTAAATTGGTGTCACTTCAACGACTTTATTTTAATTAACATTTAAATCTAACACATTTTACTAACTAAAACATTCTAGAAGTTAAATTCAGTTGAGTTCCGCGTTAGATAATATTTATTAATCATTATTTCGGCAACGGTTTAAATATTAATTATGTCTATTTTATTAACAACGACTTAGTCGCATCCAGATTACGTTAAATGAAGAAAATCGTAAAATATAGTTTAAGGTATAATTGGATTACGTCGTTCCACATGTGTGAAACGAATAAGATCCTGGCTTAGAGGATAATGAGGTTGAAATTGCCTTATGTAATCGAATTGTTACAATTAGTAAGCGACAGCCTGTTTTCAGTCAAGAGGGTCTGCTTTAGTGGTCGAACAGGATTAAACCTTTTAATGAGAAAATTTTGATTTTTACAATAAGGTAATTTTGATATTCAAATAGATACCAACACAATTAAATATGTATTATTGAAAATCTCAGCACCCAGTTGAGAAAGTGCCTAGTTTATAACAATTTTGTATTGATTTTATTTGCCGATCATGCTTAAACATACTTATAAAGTAACGCTTATACAGTACTATTTATTTACCATGCAATATATGTAGAGCGTTTAGCCCCTCTATTTCAAATAGTAGCGACATCGTGGAGCAAACCTGACCCAAACTTTAGTAATGAAAAAATTACTACATGCATGATGTTACGGAAATTCAATAAAAAGTTGTTCAGAAATAACAATTACGGAAGTATATAACATATTAATATGGCCGTTTTCACAGAACATGAATGTCCATTATGAAATTAATGTTAAATTGTGAATATTTTTGTGCATGATTATTATTAAACCCTTAAAATATAAAACTGTAGGAAGGAGCGTAACTACCCGGCGCAATGAATTTTAAAAGCGACGGATATGACGTTACACCTACGAGCAAATAGAAACAGGAGAGAACATTGCATTATATTCCACGCGACGGAACTGCTAGAAAAAGTGGTTTATAAGAGTGAGTGAGAGAGGGTACGAGTGAGTGAGAGAGGGTACCGGCACCCGATGAATATCGATCGATTGTATACGTCAACAACCCCGACCTGACACGGACAATATCGAACGTCGTACGTCAACAACCCCGACCTGCTCAACGTGGTTTATATAATGGCCGACTTCCGTCGCGTCGGTTCCTTACCCCCGACCATTGAAATGTTCTCTCCTGTTTCTATTTGCTCGTAGCGTTACACTGGCCGCCATTAGACACCATCAAGATCTGCTTTTCTTTCAAACTTCGACAAATACAAAGAACCCACCAAGCCTATAATTGGTAGATCGGGGTGGCAAAACCATTAAAATACCAAGTCCCGCCACAATTGAGGTTGGATTCGATCGGGCAGTGGTCCCACTTAATAACAGCGTTAAGCTGGGGAATAGTCCTATTGCTGGACGAGGTACTTCGCCCCGTATGAAAGAGGACGGGAGGGTGCCGGCGGGTGAGCAACAAGTCAATTGCTCCGGCACTATGCCTGCGATACCTAGTAGAGGGTGGATAGGCAACCTCGCTCCGATCAGTGAGCTGATCTGGTAGCAATTGCTGTACTGCCGGCTATGCAACTTGCGCGAAGAAGAAGGGAATTACATTTCATAAGTAAGTATTCGCTTGTTTAAAATATTAAATATAAAATGTATATTCTAAGATTAAGTTCAAAATACTATGTTTTAAAATTGAGGTTATGCAGTTTATGTGAAACATTTCGAGACAGTGAGAACCGCCAATGGAAATTATCTCATTACAAAACCGGAAACACCTACTCCAACATATTAAGACCCCATCCCAGTCGTATGTGGTAGATGATTATGTTCCTTCCTACAGTTTTATATTCTAAGATTAAACCTAAGATTTATTGTTAAGATGGAATGTCAAATCTGATCCTATTCAATGTCGCTATTGTCGTTGTTGCTACTATTTGAAAATAAAGGGGCTATAGTAGAGCGTATATAAGAGTGTGCTGTATAATTGGTTGCCTATGTGTGCATAATGCTTTGACTCGATTATTTTCAAATGCAACATAGGGAAATTGGACATAGTGCAATTCAATTTTATAGCGCTGTATACCTATACAGATGAGTTCACGGAAATAAGGAAATGGCACGGTAATTCACGCCTTTCCCGACTTCTGCGGTATATTTATAGAGGGGTGAAACAAACAGTATGTGCTACAATTTCTGAACGTAAAAAACTTCTTTATACGTGGAAGGTTTCCAATGTAACTTCATAATTTTAGAAATGTAACTTAATTTTTAAAACATATTCGTTTGACACCCACTGAGATTCGACAGGTTCGATGATAGAACTGTTATAAGAGATGCTTAAACAATTGATTTTTTTTATGAAATCCGACTAATTAGATATCAAAACGGGTTTGATAGTCTAAATACTCTAAACTGTAATTTTAATTGTTAAATATTTAAAAACAGATTATCAATACATACCAAACTCTACAACATTTAATTTATATTGAGAACAAAGATTTCTATACAGTAAACTAAAGTTTGTAATGTCTCAGGATCGTATGCACTAGATGAAGATGGTTCAGGTTATACTTACCGCGTGATTATAAATATTTAACAAAAGAAGTTAGTAGAATACTACCTACCCTAACAATGACGAATTACGTTACGATAACGGTAACTACAAGATAATAACGATTGATTTATTTCATAAGGACGGAAGAAGAGAGATAAACAAAAATAAAAGAACAGGTAAATATGATTGTTGTATTTTATTAATTTATTCTTAACCTTGAGTGTAGGAGGGACGGATTTACCCTAACAGACAATAAACGGCTAGTTTTGTAAAAACCGCCTTGAAAATATGCTAACACAGAGTAAATACGTCATCGCTTCACGTTCAACAGTGGTCAAATTATTATTTAGTTCGATTACAAAAAGTTTTTGATTAAATTGAACGATACATATTAATAAATCAATTCATAAAGTTGATACAGTCTATACAAGGTACTTATAAACAGTTAAAACCATAAATCTCTCATTAACCTGAATCAATCAAAAGTAAGTGAAATTGAGTCCACCATATAGATTTACATATAAACTAGAAAAGGTAAAGTTGCTAGTTTAAAATAAATTCACAAGAACAACAGCACAGTAATTATCTAATATTTGATATAATAGATACTTTGTGATCAGACATGTTTACTTAAAAGACATAATATAATAAACATTATGTAAACGTCTTTTTGTATGACGTTAGTTAGTTAGTTAGTTAGTTTAGGAGCTACAGGAGCACATACCTAGATATCTAGACAAACAATAAAGAAAAATAGGCACATGACAATAAATACCGGGTGGGGCAAAAAAAACGCATTATGTTTGCAGGCTTACTGTGGTAAGATAGAAAGGCGGATGATGCTGAAATTTGCAGTACGTATTGGGAAAGCATTGGAAATCATATCTCTGGAGTTTTGGAGAGTTATAGCCAAAAACACATAAACGGCGTATACCATAAACTTGTTAATTAAAAATACGTTTCAGTGTACGTAACAAGTGTAAGGGTATAAACTAAGCAGCCCAGCGTGCCGTGACTATCAACAACTGAAATAAATGAATGCCTCCAAGTAAGTTTTTGACGTGTATGTCTAATGAGTAATTTAATAAGTGCTGTTGGGCGTATTTTGGTGTATAGGTATACGCAATATGGCCCCTCATTTAAACAAGAACGATCTTGCAATTATTGAAGCGTGTTTTGTAGAAAATAATTGGCAAGGAAAACGAATTGTACGCGAATCTCCAGGCTTCCGGCTTCCAGGAGTGTTTTCTTGAGATAGAGATAATTGCTCGACAAGGTCTTCATTTTATTTGTTATGAGTTATTGCAGTTGCAGGTCTTCCAATTCCACGTTTTCTAGAAATGGAACCTGTTAAGACAAGTCTTCTGTTGTTAGGAAATTTGAGTACAATTCGTTTTCTTTGCAAATTTTTGCAATTTGCAAGGTTGTTCTTCACCAAAATACCCCCAACAACACTTATTAAACTACTCATTAGACATACACGTCAAAAACTTACTTGGAGGCATTCATTTATTTCAGTTGTTGATAGTCACGGCACGCTGCGCTGCTTAGTTTATACCCTTACACTTGTTACGTATACTGAAACGTATTTTTAATTAACAAGTTTGTGGTATACGCCGTTTATGTGTTTTTGGCTATAACTATACAAAATTCTAGAGATATGATTTTCAATGCTTTCCCAATACGTTCTGCAAATTTCAGCATCATCCGCCTTCCTATCTTACCACAGTAAGCTTGCAAACCTAATGCGTTTTTTTTGCCCCACCCGGTATATCACATATAAAATATAATAAATTAAACATTTATATAAAAATACTGTTGAGGGGACCTCTACACAGTTCAAATATGATCCGATGGATGATCACTCTCTCTACCAATTGCGATAACATAGAGGGGACCTCTACACGGTTCAAACATGATCCGATGGATGATCACTCTTTCAGGTATAATAAATGTGTATGTATACCTGCTGATAGCAACCACTGTTCCGGATCAGCGGCATTTCGACCAATGTATATTATTTACAGTAGGTTTTTAAATCAATCAATAGTTATTACCTATGCGCTGACTGTGAAACACATGAAGACAGTAGTAGCATTTAAGGCACTTATAACATGTTCAGTTAACAATGAACTGTAGCCATAATTCTACTACAAACATTAATATAATTGTTGTTTTTTTTAGTAATCTTTCCAAATCCAATTAAATGAAATTCTAATTTACAATGACATGTCAAAGGAACACTTTCTTGATTTAGTTTATCTATGGATTTTTGACTTATTTAGTGAGACTTAGGTTTCAGATGTTTTCAGTAATATAGAATTCACATCACACTACTCAAGTCAACATAAGGAAATTAATAGACGTAAAACTTGAAAGAAATTACTGTTACAGCCGTGACAGGTAAAAACAGAAATGTCTACCGTCTTATTATTTTTTTCGTCTATAACTACACAAAATCTGATTACCAGCTGTAAGAAACTGTAAGAAACATCCCTAAACATTTTGTATTCAAACCAAATAGTTATTAACTTATTATTCTAAAGATCATTTGTGTCTTTTCTCCGTATCTGTATATGTAACAACATAACTAAATAAATTGATTATAATGCAATTTGCTTTGTGATTAAAAAAGACTTGTTACAGCTGCTGTAACGTATTTTTGGTTAACTGTAGGTCTGACCACTACGAGTTCAAAGAAAATTTTAGTATACATTTTGGTGTCGATACCCGACAATAATCATTGTGGCCATGAAAATAGATCATTTACAAAATTATGAGAGATGCAATATTAGCTACTTTTTGTTATACACTTTGCTAGAAATTCAAGAGATATTTTCTTCTCTAAACGAAATTGAGCCATTCCGAATATTGTAGCTCAAGTCAGGCATTTGTTGGTTTGCCATTTTAAATTTCTCTCGGTGCTTTTTAAACTGTCCATATCATACCATGTTACCCAACGGAAAGTTCATCTCGTGCAATTTTTGAAATGTACCACATCGCTCAACACGACCACTTTGCCCAACTCCACAAAGGATGCCCAACAGGTCCAACTTCACCCACCTCGACTACTTCACCCAACTTTTGTATATGTAGACCCACAACGGCAAAAATAGGACCACATCTTGCGTCGTATGCAACCCATTAAGCACAGGCTTGTATCGTTACAACGCTGTTTTGAAGTTATCGATGCAGTAATCGATATGTAAACATAGTAGCGTCTGCTACTAACCTTATTTAAAAAAACTTATAATTTGATAATTATTCTCCACTTATTAATAAGTACAAATTAGAAATATTGATATTTTTAGGTATTATACATATTTAGTACTTACTTACTAAAATAAGTTATTTAAAGTATGCAATTCATAATTTTGTAAACAAAGAAAAAACAGTGATTTTGGTTTGTAGCACGTTATTAAATATTTCCATTAATACGTGCATCGTTTGATTCAGTATCTTCTCTATACTACTAGGTATATATTTTATTTTATCTAGATCAATATATTAGCATCAATATATTATATCAATATATATTAGTCGGGGAGCAGCGTGCCGAAATTCGCCATGGACAAACAAAAACGCGCTTCTTTTCAGTTTGCATCGTCATAACTTCGTCTTGGATGGAGCTAGAAAGTTAATTTTTATTTTGAAAACTTCTCCCAGAGTTGTTGATTGTAATGCACTACTTAAAATCAGTTTTGAGAAAAAATTCTGAGAAAATTACGATTCTGTTATGGTATGTCATATTTGTGCACTAAAATTTTCACCATGCGAGAAACTTTTTTAATACAAGAGATAGACGCTTATCAGTGGCGTGCGGTCCATGGAAGCAAGGGAAGCAATGCTTCGCTTGAGAATTTATTAAAAATAAAAACCAATGCTAACAAAATATTTTTACAAAATTATGGTTATCGTTTATTTAAATTTGTAATATTTAATCAACTTAAAGCTCAATATCAATTCCGTACAGCAAAAAGTATAATTATTTAGAGTACTATTTTAAATTAGGCTCATTAAACTTGCACGGAAAGGTAATACCGATTCAAATGTGTTACATACACTGCATATAAGCACTGCTTATAACTGCTCTTCTCTTAGCCTTGCCGTGAATCAGAGGGCGTGGTTATATAGTAGACGATGCTGTTAGCATTGCTTGGCCGCTATTTTTAGTGTGCTTCATACCCAAATGTTTATTTGTTATTATTTGGTTATTTGTTCGATTTAGTGTTTGTTAAATTTAATGTTACTTAGGTAATGTAAATCTGCGAATGAGACTGTATTTTGTCGCATTTTATTATTTCTATTTATATAAGTTGGATTTTTTTTAAAGACAAATAATTCTATTTAGTTTGCCTTTATGCAAATTTAAAATTGCATTATCGTCATGACTGCAAATTCAACTGCTTCGGTGAAAGACTCGAGTACTTGCGATACATCCGAATCGGTACAATTTTTTTGTGCAGTTTGTAAATTATTAATAACGAATTTTCTGCATACAGTTTTTGAGATAAATTACAAATTATTAAGAAAGGCAGATCAAAACCAGAACTTTCAAATTTAACAACAAAGATTAAAACCTGCACCGGTATTTTGCTAAGAAAGACCGGAAAATTGAGTTGCAGTATAAATACATAGTAGTAGTTTTTTAAAATAAAGAATAATAGTCAACAAATTCAAAAACAAATTCCATAAGTATAAAGTGTAAAAGTTCTTCTTTGAAAAACTTTTAAGCTTAATAATTATAACACTGTTTTTTATTGTACCTAGCAGGGGCGGATCCAGAGAAGTATTTTGTGGGGGAATCTTTGGAAAAATAATTGTTTTAATAAATAATAATTAAACAAACATTATTTGTTTCTATTCTATGTATACTTATTTCTAAATTGGGGGGGGGATTATTCCCTCCCTGTTAATTCGCACCTGTACCTAGGTGTATTATAATTAAAATCGTGGTTGCTTCCCTAGCCTAAATTCTCACCGCACGCCACTGCCGCTTATATAATGGAGACTATACGTGGCAAAAGGTTCAAAACAGTTTTTGATAAACAAATTATTTCGATATCTGCAATATAGACCAAATTATTGCAATTATAATATCTGCTACAGTGCGACTATGACTCTCGCGCTCTAACGAGGTAGCTAAAACCTGCTAAACGCATCCTACCGTGCCCTTATTATAAAGTTCCCGTCTTCTTATTAGTCAGGAAGCAGGCATTTCAAAATACGTCTATTTAAGAAGTCCGTCCAGACTAGATGACACACTCACCTTGAAAACTGTTTTTATGTAGATTCTCCTGTTGAATCAGAAGCCGAAGAGCGCCCGACAATTTGAAAGGTCTTGGCCCTTAAGAAACTAAGCAGGGTTGTAGATTGTAACAGTTTTGAGAAAAAAAATCTGAGACAATTACAATTTTGTTATACTATGTCATATTTGTGTTAGAAAGTTTTTTATTTTAAAAGATGCTTAATAAAGACGCTTAAATATAATCCAGACTATATTTAGTAAAAAGTTCAAATTTTATGGTGAAAATAATTGTTTTCAATTTCGGCTTTCGATTCCGTCAGAAGCTATAAGCACTAACACAGTCAATTGATGTTATGACGCTATACGGAAAACTCATGCAAATGTAATTTATAAATTGTTATTGTGTATGATTGTGGGTATTGTGCTAGTACTTGTGTAATTTGTTGTGACTAAAAGCGACACCTCATAATATGTGATACTTAACGAACTCTGATTAACAGTTAATATAATACAAAAGGAAAAAGAACTGAAAGTTGTAATGAATAATAGGGAATAACTATCAAAACTGAAACATTTCGGAGAACCTATTTGTGAAAAATACCTTTTAGAAGATGGGGACCAAATGTTTTCGATGTGCAGGCTGTTCTTTACCGCTTTATACGGACGTTTAGGTATCACTGGTTCGATAGAAGAATTCCGTGCTCTTTGTTCCCGACTTGTAAAACAGACATTTGGTAAAAGAAACATTGATCACCGTTTTATAAATATCATAATATTCATAACCAATTTTACTTATATTTACAGCCATTTGCCTCTAATACAGAATGCTTCTTTTTATATATCACATTCGAAGGGCATATTATCAAACATCAGTTTAAGATTGCTACGAATGTTAATGCTAATTTCCCCGAAATACTAGAATTTGGATGGGCTATGGATGCAGATGGAACAGTAGCACCTACTACAACGTCGTTAGCATCTCAACCAGATTTTCTCAAAATACAGACATTTTGCAAATACAAAACAAGTATATGTAGATGTACATATAAGAATGATGTACAGTGTGCAATATGTTGTCTATGCGAAGGCAAATGTCATACGATAAAACAATGGGGTTCACATATCACAACTTATGCGTTTAGCTGCCTCATTAGAGCGCCAGAGTAATAGTCGCCCGCGTAGCAGATTTTGATATTGTAATAATTCATCTATCTCTTGTCATAAAAATGTTTTTCGCATGGTGAAAATTTTAATGCACAAATATGACATAGTATAACAAAATGGTAATTTTAACACTGCTAATACACCATAAACTATACAGAACGCAGATATAAAAACATGAGTCTAACAAACACAGCGACGCGACATAACTATGAATTTATTTCAGCTGTTGTTAAAATATCTTGTTGCTACACACATTGTTTACGCATTTACACATTGTTTATTAAAAATTTTATAACTTGAATCCTACAGTTTTGTAGGTCTATCCTCACATATAAACTACGAAAGTACACATTTACAAATTCGTATGTGCACATGATGACGAGTATACCAATCTCTAAGGTAAATAAACTTTAGTTGTGCGTATGCTTTATTACTTTGCTAACTTAGGTAGGAATAGCGTTATTTATGGTACAAGTGAGTTAAATAAGATATTGTAATGAACGAGAAAACCCCTATGCACTGGAGGCGAACAAGCGTTCTCGCTTCTGGTTTCCGTCGCATCTACAATATTCCAAACTGTGTAGAATGTTCCGTAGCGATCGACGCATGGATATATAAACGCCGCAAAGCAAGAAGAAATTAGTCAACAGCGAATTAATTAAATACGCGCATCGTGTGGTAGAAGAAAATAAATGTTGAGATAAATGTCATTGTATAAATATAAATCGTGTAGTAATAAAAACCTTGTAATTAATTTAGTTAAGTAAGTTAATAGTTTATAGTTGTGTTTGTAATTAGTGTTAGTGTTAATATTTTCCCTTGATAATAAACAATTAAAACAGCATTTTTAGTATTATTTAAAAAGAACGTTACGACCCAACTGGGTTAAATCTTATGAGTGGATAATATCCTGAACGCGTGTGCCATACAACCTTTTATCCAACACTTATTTAAGTTCAAATATTTAATTTGTAATGTACAGTTTTTGACGGTAATACATTTGCTACTCTAGCCCGATGACTGGATTCTAATAATATGCAATATTATTGGCTACAATAGTAGCCAATCGCCAGTGGCCAAAGCGAATAGTTAAAAAGTTTTTCTACCCAAAGTAAGCCAAGTTCAACTTTAATTGCTTAAAGACATCCAGATAGAACCCTTTTTAGTTAGAAGTATGGGATAAAATGAACTACATTTGTCACTTTTAATGCAAACGTCTACTTTCTTTATATTGAATTAATAAAATATCATTTTTACATTTGACGTTATAAAAATATAATTTATTACTAGAACAAAATCTATATACTTAAATATCCATATATAATATAACGAGCTTGTTCGGGGTTTATATCCTACAAAGTGGTCCTGATAGCTATCGCTACTACGCGTGTAAATTGTTTAATTAGTTTAAGTGCAGAAAAAACCTGACATAAAAGCAGCTTTCTTTTGCTATGAAAAGAATTTCAAGGTTCGTACTCATATTATTATTATATTAATTAAATGAATTTAATCTAAAGGTTCGAAATTCGAGTTCGAACTGGTGGTGTTCGCTATTTCACAAATAATGATGAAAAGTTTTATACTTTGTTAGTACAACTCACTATCTTTGCTTTTAGCAAAATTTCGATGAATTTAATCTGTTGTTATTTTTGTTTGTCTGTATTCATGTATTGGATTTATTACTTTGTCTTAATTTTATTTACTTTTTTTTATTATTGTAGAGATTAACGTACGAAAGTATTAAAAAGGGTATTTCTCGTAAAAAATTCCGTGTAAAAATTTTAATTTTTACCACTTTGATTACGGTATGATACATCAACACAATAAAATATAGTAAATATATCCAATACAGTAAATAGTAAAAAATAATAGTAGTTGATTCTATAAAACTGAAAGATAAAGTGATATAAACGCAATCCTCAAAACATTTTCAATTAGGTTGATGAAAAGAGAAAACTTTGCTTATATATTTTGAGGGTGTACTTCAAAGAAAACAAAAGAAGAAAAATGATTTTTCAAATTATATTTAAGTAAAAGCATAAAAATATCAATTTATACTAAAAATTATCTTTTGTTTATGAATACGTTTCCATTGAACTAAAGAAAAACGCATTACATTTGACAAAGACAAACGATTTTGATAAAAACAACTCTCTAGCAAAGTTAGAAAAAACAAACAAAAGTGAACAAAAAACATAAAATTCGTAGCTCGTAAAGATGTGACAAGAAACGTATTTGATGCCCCAGCAACACTGTCCTGAATAATCTTGAAATTACTGTTCTACACGCCCTACATATAAGTGCTGAAAGCGTGAAAATATAAGATACAAAGGAGAGAAAACAAGTAACAAAAAACAAAAGGATCCCTAAAAAAGTTTCAACAAAATATTAATAAGAGAGGTATGAGCTTGTAGTTAAGCAGTTAAAACTGCTACTTTTTCTTTTATTTTAATTAACACTGTTAGCGGTGATGATGATAAATGAACGATAATAAATTTCTTCATAAGTTCAAAACTTTTTGTGTGTGATCGACCCTGGTATTAGGGCAGTTTTTATGTCACGAAAAAGCCTTGTCATCGACTTCTTAAGGATAACTACGGTCAACATTTTTCTTAAGCTGTATTTTCTCTGAAAAAATATATAAAAGATACCGGACACTTCGAAAAGCTAGCGAAATATTCTATTTTTGAAAATTCACACAATTTTATTTCATAAAATTATCTAAATTGAGGAATGCAAATATCAAAGAATAATTTTCTAAAAAAAATAAAACCACAGATACACATAATACTATACACAATTACAGGGTATGTTATGCTTTTAATTTATGTAATTTAATGTTAATAACAATATTTATGTAATTAAAATACTGACTAAATAAATACCTAAGATACACCAACATTATTATTACAAAGGTAACTTTCAAAGAGGAATTGGATTTGACGTCGGAAACTGCACTCGAGGTTTTAACATTTATCGACGTCTTAAGGTCCTCAGAATTTAAAAATATCATTTTTATAAAATGGTCTGTGTGTGTATGAGCGCGAGCTTTGTGCATGTGCGTGTGCCTGTGTACAAGATTTACGAAAAACTATAAAACGTACGACTTTGAAACTTCAAATCTAGCTTGATCTTTCCCGTAAGACGCGGCGAGAATCTTTTATATTTACGTTAAAATCCCTTAAGAGGGTTTGTTAGTGTTTTGTGCGTCGCGTTTCGTGCGGAACTGTAAACTCTTCGGGTCATTCCATCGAAATCGATCACTAAAATGGGTCGATCTCACGGATTTCGATGAAAATCAATTATGAGGTAGTAATCAACTAAAGAACATAACTATCATTCATCAATTTGCTATATTACGCAGAACTTCGGAAATATTCAACCTAAAAAAATTGTCAACACTGCTTGCACGTCTTTAAAGAAATATAAATTTCTCGAAAAGTATTTATCCTAGAACAAACATTTTTTTTATAAATTACTCACAAGAAGACGGGCTTTTTGGACGGCCTAATAATTGTTTGCTACCAAACGTATTTCTATTTTTTTCTTAACGAAATATTCTAAAATTGCAAAACAATCGGTGTGGTGTCACATTTTTAAAAATCTGAAAAAAATTGTACAGATTATTTGAACATTTCTGTATTTAAATGCAAAATGGCAAGCTGGACATTTTAATAGTTTTTGCAGGAGAAATTTTTATGAAGCGCATTACAAGCAGTTGGTGCACCATAGCCCACGGCCGGCCGGTGCAATCCTATCGCTACCTTTTAGTTAGTAATAATACGATTCGTATAATAATAGCGATCTGTCTTAACTAGTGTACATAAGATAAATGCATCTATGTGGATATGATTATACTGATTAGTTAATTACTAATTTAATTCGTATTTAAATCGGTTTCTTCGGGTGTGTTACATAAATAAAGATCCTAAAATATTATAATGCAATAGCTTATTTAATTTAAGTTTTATTAAACATCAGAACCTACAATAGAACTCGGAAAAAGCGTTTATCGGTGCAGCTTTTCCGGACTAAGTGTAAACTGTTTTTAAATTTAATATTAAAAACAACTCATTTTCTGGTTGGACGGAGAAAAAAATAGTAACAGCTTGATCTAGTAAACATCACTAATAAGGTTTGTAAACAAAAATGTATACTGATTCACTCTTGGCCAATAACACGTCTTAAATGATATTGCTCGACGGAAACCACGTGAAGGTTTTGAATCGCCTTCCGTCAGGAAAGGTTTAGGAAAGAGGATAAAGGAAAAATGGGAAAAATAGAAAGTCGAGGATAGGAAAGATGAATTTAAAGAATTGCACGAATTACCTGAACAACGGAGCTTTCCTCTGAGGAAGAAAACGTTTTGGCTATAAGCTCTGTCTGAGATTGTGGTAAAAATCCATGAAACTTTCGTGTACCTTTTACGGGTACAGCTAATTGAAATCTATTTGCTAGTTCGACAGTATGCTTTGGTGCAGTATTCTATATTAAGGTTTTTTATATTCTCATTAGCCCATTGGAATAATTGTAAAGGATCTGTAATTTGATCAGTATGTGGTCTTTGCAGGCTCGCATGCTTGGCTAATCGTTTGATTGTACCCCCAAGTCCATCACATGGGCCCTTTCCATGGGAAGTAGCAAGAAAGTGCCATTCACCTTGTATTCCAAAATCTCTTTGGTGATAAACTAAATTTGCAAAATTGTACTTATTTTTGTACTGGGAAGCAGCTCCATCCGAAAAGTAAAACATCTTTTCAATTCTATTTTCAAATTTTGTTTTTACGAATGAAGTTAGCCGACATTGAAAAAGATGAACAGCACTTGTGTCATGCGTAAGGCAGTCGGAAATTATCACAAAATTTTCACTTTTGGTGTCATTATTACTGCGATGGTATATAGTAAAAGGGTGAATAGTCGCTTGTGTGTTAGTCCAGTGATAGCTTTGTACTTCATCCTGAATTACGAAAGAATAGTTTTCGGAAAAATCTGCGATTACTACTAATTCATCAATACTAAGATTTTCTTTTCTTTCTTTCAGAAAGTCGCTTTGCGTTCTGGCAATAAAATCATGCGTTTGAAGCTGCCGCAACTGTTGTAATAATCTATCAACATATTCATCGGGTGTACAAATGGATGTTCGCAAGGTACACCTATCCGTTTGTGTCCACTCTTTATATTCGATTTGAGTTATAAAATGTTCATCGAATAATTTTTCCATACGTAATTGTATGTCTTCAAATCCAGGACACAGACTGCAGTTTTGTAAATGACAAGACGTGGAAGGTGGTTGGCACATTACCATCGCTAGTATTCCCTTATAAGTTGTAGGAAAGGCGATTGTATCCGTGTCAAGTTCGCCTAGTTTTGCTGCCATTAACATTAATTTGGGATTTTGGTGTATGACACATACACACACGGAATGAGTACCACTGGATCCTGCTAACACGCATTCTTTTGGCCGCAAAGACGCAAATTTAGAAAATCCTACTTTTTCCAGGGGATATTTTTCTTTGAAAGCCTCATATGTTTCTTTTAAATTGCACAAAACCAATCGCTTCTGTACGTGTATCCGACGATTTTCCTGCTTAACTGAGACAAAATCTTTTGCTCCAGGCATCATTCGGTTTATGCTATCATCTTTGTAAAAATCAACTACACGGGTTGCTGTAGCTGCTGATAAAGTCTGACCAGGTTTCAAATTGGGAGAAGAAAGTAATCCTTTTACTTTACGTAGATTTTTAGCCTTACGTGCCATATAAAAAGTTGTTCCGAATTCTTTTATTATTTTTCTTATTGACCAACTCTCTGGAAGTACTGTGAGAATTCGAACTTTTTCACTGGAATCTGCCACGGACACGAACTTCTCCTTTAGGTCTTTTATGATAGTACCGCCGACCGTTTCTTCTTCCTCCGAACTATCACTACTATCTTCGAATAGCTTTCTCTTTAGCGCTTTCTGGATTTTATCAATCTTCTGACGCTTGTTTGGATCTCTGCTAAAATCTTCCTTTATTGGCGACTCTTTGATTATTGGAAGCACCTTATTAACAGCTGTTATAATCGTTTGCCTCTCAGTTTCTTGGTCAACAAATACAGCGGAAGTAGTTGATGTGGAAGATCCTTTATTTTCATTTGATGATGACGATGATGATCCTGGAATATCAATTTCAGATCCTCTTGATGTGCTAACATCAACATTTTCTAACTCCCTTTCGCCTGTTGTAGCTATATTCTTAAGTCGACATAGATTTAGTCGACAACTAGAACATATATATTCTCCTAAAACTAAGTTAATGTCTTCACACAACGCACGTAACTGTCCAGGCACTTTTCTCACATTTTTTGTTACGCGATTATGACCTCGCTTCTTATGGGGGTTACAACAATAAAATTTTGGCATTATTGAAAACTCGTGATATGTAACTTCATGAAGTTCACAGAACAACAACACGTTATCAACTGCTGCTGTTTTCTAAAAACCAAGTTTATATTTAGTTGTGGGTAAAGGGAAGTAAATAGTATAAAACCAATAAAAGATAGAATAAAAAGACTAATTGTACTCTGTGTCAATGCCGTTACCGTCCTTTTTTCTAAAATTGCCTGTCGAATATTTATGACTCGAGATCCAAAGCTATATGTACCGTTATAACATAGTTTGAATGTTGAAAAACACTCTTCGTCAAACTCATTTGTAGAAATAGGTAGATGTTTTATTGTGCCTATTGTTCAAATAGGTTTTAAATGCTATTGTAGTAAAAGAGGACCGAGACAGGACATATCAATTTTTATACCATGCTACCAATAAAACTTCAGTACTTCATCATAAACATTTTAAGAGTTTATGAGATCATAAACATTAATTTACTATAGGTACCCTTTTAACGGAACAGTTGGAATTTATAATACGAAGCCGATCTGAAATACACAAGTAATTAACTAATCAATATAATCATATCCACATAAATGCATTTATCTTGTGTACACTAGGTAAGACATATCGCTATTATTATAGGGACCATGTTATTACTAACTAAAAGGTAGTGATAGGATTGCGCCGGCCGGTCGTGGGCTATGGTGCACCACCTGCTTGTAATGCGCTCCTTAAAAATTTCTCCTGCAAAAACTATTAAAATGTCCAGCTTGCCATTTTGCATTTAAATACAGAAATGTTCAAATAATCTGTACAATTTTTTTCAGATTTTTAAAAATGTGACCACACCGATTGTTTTGCAATTTTAGAATATTTCGTTAAGAAAAAAATAGAAATACGTTTGGTAGCAAACAATTATTAGGCCGTCCAAAAAGCCCGTCTTCTTGTGAGTAATTTATAAAAAAAATGTTTGTTCTAGGATAAATACTTTTCGAGATATTTATATTTCTTTAAAGACGTGCAAGCAGTGTTGACAATTTTTTTAGATTGAATATTTCCGAAGTTCTGCGTAATATAGCAAATTGATGAATGAAAGTTATGTTCTTTAGTTGATTACTACCTCATAATTGATTTTCATCGAAATCCGTGAGATCGACCCATTTTAGTGATCGATTTCGCATGGAATGACCCCTTCTGGTTTTGTGCGTCAACCAGATGGACAATCATGTTCGGTACTAATGACTTCTGGTTTCGTGCGCTCACCCAAAATTTACCTGCTGACTTTGGATATTTTTTAAAATAAGATTTCTACATACAAATTGTTGATTTTCTTTTCAGTATTTGATTCATGTATATTTTCACACTAAATACAAAAATCTAAAGTATTATAAAAATTATTAGTTTAGACCAGATACGAGTAATTAATTTTATTCTCAAATTTTTTTAGATAGTCATGTGATTTTTTTAAACCAGTTCGATTGCTTCATCAATTATATTGATTTTCTAAATTCAAGCTATTTATTTTAACTACTTTTAGATCCTAATTGATAAAAGGGAAATAATAATATATAAGGACATATAAATAAGAAATTTATCAGGTATTAAGAATAAAAATGTATCAGCTTTAACAGATGTCATTTACAAAGCATCCACATCGATACACTACGGAAAGTAAGGCTTTCCCATATTAGTGTTTCTTTAAATCCTGTATATTATGAATTGCTGTTTCACATTGCAAATTCAGTTATGTTATGAATTTCAAGGAAATTACAGATAATATTAGCGGTACATAACAAAGTAGGTATGTAGAACTGTATTATCCATCAATATTCTAAATTGAGTAAAGTTTCCATTTACTTTTTAGCGCTACTAATGGTAAACAAATGATGCTTAAGTAAAAGAAACTACCAAAGAGAGAAGAATTTCCTTACTTTTTAGCTGACTCTGTGAAATGTAGAATATTAAAGTTGATATTATACTTCATATTCAGATA
Organism: Agrypnus murinus; assembly: GCA_929113105.1. NCBI lineage: Eukaryota > Metazoa > Arthropoda > Insecta > Coleoptera > Elateridae > Agrypnus > Agrypnus murinus. The sequence continues at coordinate 126,588,610 of OV816024.1, read as the reverse complement.
AGATCAGGCAAACATGTGCAGGTAATAACGCATGAAATAAGAAGTCATTAACGCCATCATTTGAATTTCGCACGAAACCAGAAAGTTTCAGGTAGATTTTCGTCGGCGCACGAAACCCGATGGACGAAACAAGAATATACCCTTAATAGTTAGGGGTAGTTTACTAATGCGATTTTTCGATTTTTTTTAATTTTCTCAAAAACGGCTTTAACAATTTTACACAGAGACAAATACTTATAAGAGCTTTGCACAATATTGTTCAAAACGGTGTTGGAGAAATTTATATTATAATTGTAGAATCGTAATGTCCAGCGTTGTGTAGGTTTTCGTTACTGAATTGTCTAACAGAAACGTACGACATTTATTTAACACAGTCAGATTTAGTTCTGTATTCTTTGGAACAATGTTGTAGAGGATAAGCTAGCATATTATGTTGAAGTATAATTGTAAAAAATGTTTAGAAAAATACAATATTTTGTTTGAATGAAATCATAATCCAGTGTTCAAACTGCTTGCTACTAATTATTGTGTTTCGCAAAGTTTATGGATGACATCTTATAGATGTCACCACTTGTAATTGTCGCTATTAATGTAAATTCGAGATTTATATATAAACAGGCGACAGCAAAAGGAAATTTCAGTGTTATACCTGTATATACTATACATTGTATAGTTATATACATATTAGTTACATATATTTTAATATATGTAAAAATGTATATTTTATTTGAGATACCTAACCTTCTGCATAGAATATTTGTGTCAGAGTATTGCACAATTTGTATAAATGTGAACCAGTAATTGTGTTAAATACTATTAAGCAATTGTGGCACAACTAGCGCAACAATTGTACAATTTTGTATAAAATTGTATGTAACAACATTACACATTCTGTTTTATGGAATTTTTGCACCAAAAATTTGGGTGCTTATTGTGCAGAATCTAAACTATATCTAACGTAAGTTTGATCAATACTTGTTGTAGCACGTAGATTTAATATACAATATTCATCGAAAAAATAGTTGCATTTTTCTATGAATAAATTGAAAACTTGAAGAAAAATGGTGATTCCCAATCACCAATGTGATGTAAATGTGATTATTGACAATCTGACATTTTAACATAGGTTTACAAAAGATTTTAAATTTTCGGATAATTGCTCAGGAAGTACAGGGTGGTTTAAGCAAGACGACCCTGTCTTGACCTGATCTTGTGAGTTGTACGCTAGGAATAGTATCGACTGATGGAATATGTATAATATATTTATAATGGAACACCCAATATTTTTTACGATTTTTGATTCTACACTTTATTGTATTTGTAAGTACTTTTGGTTTGAAATATATACTAAAAGTCCGCACAGTCTTTTAATAAATTTTATTTTTTCCTATGAATGCAACATATACAAAAACTAAATTTGCCTACTGCAACCTGTATTTTGTTTGTTTGTTTGTTTTTGGGTGAGGAATCGGGATGGCGGAGCATCCTTCGTACCTCATGGCACCGATTGCTATGATCATTTGGCCGACCCTACTAGAATTTAGCCGAATCTGGGGGAATTCCACCCCCAGTAGGGTGGTTTAACTAACTATTATAATAAATACCTATGGCAACGTTTTTTTATAAAGGATCCCGCACAAAACAAATGGAAAACAGGGTACAGTCAGATTGAACTGAAACTGATGTATGATGCAGTTCATGACATCCTGATCAAAAGGTACTTTTTGGGTACAAAGTCTGAAAAGGGTCAGTTATTGAGTTATGAAGCGTCAAAATCTACTGACCAAACGGTCAAGAGTACGAAGTAGAGTTTGAAGTTTTTTTTTAATGAAATCATCCGAATGTGTTAACATACTCATGTGCATAATCCTCTTCTCACGCAAACAAACATATATACACATTTATATACATATGCTATAACACATACATTTAGATACGTGTAACCGTTTGATCAGTAGACTTTGACGCTTCATAACTCAAAAATTGGTCATTTTCAGACTTTGTACTCATGAGGACTTTTGATCAGGATGTCATGACTACAACATACATCAGTTTCAGCTCAATTTGACTGCACCCTGTTTTCCAGAGTACTTGGGTACCAACTTTGGAACTATGCAGTTTTGAAACGGAAAATCTATATATATAACAGGGAAAGATTGTCTGTCTGTCTGTCTGTATATATGTATGTATGCGATTTTCTCCGCAACCACTGGACCGATTTGGATGAAATTGGTATCATTGGAAAGGTCTTGGCCCAGAATAGAAAATAAGAAATTGGACTCTGATCGGCCATCGTGGTCCGAAATAACAGCGAAAAACCCATATATGGAAGTTAAAAATGGGTACTGAGATTGATGTGACAAGAAAATATATATAGATATGTTGTCAATTGTCAAATTTGGTAATTTTTGAAATTTTTGAAAAGCGCAGCAAAGCGCGCCGGGTATTTGCTAGTATATTATAAAGGTAGACACTTAAGAACTAAATTATATTAAATATAATTATACAGGCTCTCTCATTTCAAAAATATATATTTTTAGGAACATAAAAGTATAAATCTTTATGTTCAAAACTATATATCTTTGCTCTAGTAGATTGAACAACTTGCATATTATTCGCAATAGATTTATGAAAAAACGTTGACATAGGTATTTATAAGCATCGTGTATTATTTATTTGCAATAGATTTCATCTTTTTATGATACATTCTTAAAAAAATAAAAAAAATTCAATATATATTTCAGTATATACTTCAAACCAAAAATACTTACAATAAAGTGTAGAATTAAAAATCGTAAAAATTAAGGGCATTCTATTTAAAATAAGAAAGTCGAAAGTAGCCATAACAAAACCACTTACCCTGTACACCAATACAAAAATATTATTAAATAAAATTTGTTTTAAATCAGGCATTGTTTGTCGTAATTCTTACAGTTTCCAAAATAAGATACAGGTTCATCTTCGTGAACCACCCTGTACATATTTAAAACCTACCTTTACATGAAAAATGTAAAATAATAAATGGTGCTTAAGCTAAGCAGTTGCTGAAACATTCCATGCAAGCTGTTTTAAAAATATAGTAGAATTAAATGTTTAATAGTATACACTGTGTTCATTTCAAAACTTCCCACCGCAAATAAATATCGACGCAACGCAACTATACAAAATATCAAATTTGACAAAAACGAATCCATTCACTTTTCCAGGGGGACATTTAGTTGTAGTATCGTCAAAGTTTTGCATCTCTCCATCTCATACCCAGCAACTTTAACATTAAAATGTCTAGTGCCACTCCCTCTTTGGATGCATTACTTTAAAGGGTATAAAAGCGAAAATTATTAGTGTAAAAAAATTATTTAAATAAAAAGGAAAAGTTCTTTAACAACCCTCAACAACTCAAATGTTTTATCTGCAGCACCCTTTTTTAAACTTTTTATTTAAGGGTTTGTGAATAATTGTTCATACCCATAAAAATAGCGTACCTCGCAAACGGGATCGGTGTTTAACAGTTTTATTAGAATAACATAATAAAATAAAATGACTGTCAATAGAGTGATGAGTAAAAGGGATCCGACAACAGCCCGATGTTAATATCTCAAATAGTTTAATAAGAGATATTATAAAAGGATTAGTAAAGAAAGTTCCCCTTTATCGCAGCAACCCGAGCTCCGATTTCAATCTTTTGCACTAACAATTTTCAATTTTAAGCTCTTTAAAATAAGTTTAAATAAGTCATAGAGGTGGGTTTGTTATTTGACATTTAAAAATTGGGAATGCTGGAGGTGAGGAAGTAAGATGGAGAATTTTGATAGCACAATTAGATGCCCCTCTCGAAAAATCAATCAGCGTGTATTTGGCGATATTGATATTTTGTATATTTTAAGAGATATGTATTTAAGGTGGGATGTTTTCAAATGAACACACTGTATAATATGTGTTTTATTTTCCTTACTTTCTAGGAATATATTTATATTTATATTTTTTTATATTTATTTAAAATTATTTCATATTAATTAATAAGAATAATATTATTATTATTATAAAAGAACGTCATTCTACATTGTTTTAAAATGGTCTGTGTTTTAAATTTGACGGTTCATTTTGCCCCAAAATATTTAAACTTTAAATATCTAGTAAATTTAGTACTAAGATTTTCTATATTCAAATACTGTGTTCTGTAAACACCATTTCATTAAAAATGTTTTATATTCGGTTTTTTGTTTTAAAGTATGCTGTGTCAAGTCTTTTTTTGAATCTAATAGGGTCATTCCATGCGAAATCGACCACTAAAACGGGTCGATCTCACGGATTTCAATGAAAATCACTTATGAGGTAGCAATCAACTAAAGAACATAACTTTCATTCATCAATTTGCTAAATTTCGCAGAACTTCGGAAATATTCAAACTGAAAAAATTATCAAAACTGCTTGCACGCCTTTAAAGAAATATAAATATCTCGAAAAGTATTTACCCTAGAACAAATATTTTTTTGTATATTGCTCACTAGAAGACGGGCTTTTTGGACAGCCTCATAATTTTTTGTTATCAAACGTATTTTTATTTTTTTCTAAACGAAATATCTTTAAAATGCAGAAAAATCGGTATGGTCAGATTTTTAAAAATCTGAAAAAAATTGTACAGATTCTTTAAACATTTCTGTATTTAAACGCCAAATGACAAGCTGGACGTTTTAATAGTTTTGGCAGGGTAAATTTCCAAAGACCGCGCTGCAGACAGCCCGCGCACCATAGATCACGGTCAACCGGCGCAACCCGCATTCGCTACCGCTACCTATTCGTTTGAATATTTCCGAAGTTCTGCGTAATTTAGCAAATTAATGAATGAAAGTTATGTTCTTTAGTTGATTGCTACCTCATAAGTGATTTTTATTGAAATTCGTGAGATCGACCCATTTTAGTGATCGATTTCGCATGGAATGACCCAATACTGTTTATACTTAAGTTGTGGTGGGATAGTCTGAGCCAAAAGTTATGGAGCTGTGCTATTTTGACAAACAAACAATTACAAGTTTTGCTTCAAATAATGGCTCAAACGATACTAGTTTTATTAGAATGCATGTGAAAAGAGTTTAATTATTATTTATGTAGGTTTTTAATTAATCATTATTAGTCTTTTTAAAGTCAGAGATTAACTTTTGATGCCGAAAAAGATTCTTCTAACCAGAAATTTCATTCAAGTTTACTTTTTTATTAGTAAAAATAAAATAACATTACTATAATTGTATAAACACTAAGAAATAAATAAATAGCATCTCAAATAAATTATACTCTTCTGCAGTAGTGAAAAAGTAACAATCTTGCCTTAAGTTGGCACCAGTATTTCATTTGTTGTTCTGATGAAAACAAATTAATCCAGTAAATCACTTTGACTCGATTTTTGAAGTTATATTATAAATATATGTATTGTGATGATATTTTAGGGTAAAAGGATTGTTCAAAAGGTTAAAAATTTTAATAAAAAGTCAAGGAGATACATTCCAGATTTTAAATACAAAAAGGGTGAGGTATTTAATAATACAAGAGTATTGTAGGGATAGTATGGATGAGTCAGCTATAATCATTGTTGATGAGGTATCTTGTAAATTGACTTTTCTTTATGAATATAATGTCATATGAATCATCCTTGGGTTTTGCCACGAACTAAAAAGAAAAAAGAAATTGTATTAGATTAACAAATAAAATAATAATCATAAGAGGTTTTGACAAAAGTGATAAGACTCAGACAACATAGAGGCAAACGATTATTGATAACATCACCATATTGATAAAAGATAAAGGATGAGTAAAAAATATTAATAATCGTTTCCTTGAGAGAAATAAAAACAAGAAAAATTGAAAGATAAAAATTTTGAAAGAAAAATTTTGATAAAGAAATTTTAATGATAAAAGTTATGTATTAAATGTAAAATTAATGTTTATTGAAAGAAAAATGTGTAAAATATAAATACTATTGTGGTTGTACAAGATTAACAACAAAAGGTTTGGAAATAAAATAATACTACGTACCTGTATATCTTGTGTACTATTTATCAATATCATTAAGAAAATCGAGGAATAGGTATCTTAAAAAGAAATCATATCTGGATTAACCTTCATATGAGTTTTGGAGACGACTTATCTAAAAGAAACATAAGGTAAAATTGGAATAAGTGGTAAGAAGAGCGGAACAAAAAAGGTAATCAAGTGATAATATGTGTGTGTTATAAAAACAGAGTAAAAGTGTACATAGTTGATTAAAAGAAAAAGCATCAGCAAAGAACCATATAAGCAAATCAAGAACATAAAGTTTACTTACTCAAAATAAAACTTTTAGAAGAGTAGATAGTTTAATTAATAGTAACAACAATGTGTTTGGTAAGTCGCAAACCATGATTCTAGAATTTGCCTAAAAGGGATAAATGAAAGTTAGATAAAACTCATAAAGGAAAGTACACTCTAAAAAATTCCCCTTCAATTTACCCTAAAAAATGGAGTGTAATTTTCATAGGAAGTGGGAAATTTCAATATTAGGTTAAATTTGCATTGTCATGTTTCCTTTTTAAATAGATTTACAGATTAAAATTACGATCTCAATGCAATCTTACATTTTAACATTAAAATACCTGCGTAAAGTTATAACTTTACCTAATATTGACCTAATATTGAAATTTCCCACTTCCTATGAAAATTACACTTGGAAGTAAATTTACCCCAAAAAATGGAGGCAACATAGTTGCCTCCATTTTTTAGGGTAAATTTACCGGTATTTTTTACAGTGTAATACTTTACCTGTCACACTAATAATAAAAAAAAAATTTAAGGTTAAAAGTAAATTTTGAATACTTACGTCGAAAAGGGATCTAAGTGTGTGGAAGTTGTCACTTGTAACTGATGAAATTGACACTGTTCATGAAGAGAGTGAACCCTGCTATTCATGATACAAAAATTGTGTCAAATAATTATTAAAAGCAATTAGGATTTGGATATAATAAAAAATAAATAAAAATTATTTTATTTAAACATTTATTACAGTATGTATTTGTATATGAGTATTTGTATATAAAACGATGGATAAAACACTATTTATTCAGATTCATTTAAAACGTAGCAGTAAAAAAAATTCCGAATTATGTATCCTTTTATTTAATACAACTGATTTTGTTTTCGAGATGTAAATTACGAGCGGCCAGTGGTGCTGCATGTAGCTATATAAAGCATTTAACTTTCTCGCTCGTTTGTCGCAGTGCGACGTTGTTACTCTGCGAGCTATATCAAGCGTTCAATAGACAAATTCTTCGTATTAATTTTTTTTTCAAAACTGCCTACCTTCGTAACAAATTTGAAACTTTAACGGCACAATCTTTCAACGTTTTTACGTGAAATGTTTTGGTGTCAAATTTTTTTTCATCATTTTTTATGAAGTTATTACAATAAATGTATCAACAACTTACCATTTTGCATAAGATCGCGTGTTATTTTTAAATGCGATTTATGCATAAACAAACTTCCTAAACATTAAAGATTTTTCAAAAAATAATTTTGTACATTAAAATCTATCAACTGCACTATTTTTTACATTTTCATCATACTTTTCTACAACCACTACTTCCTTAATTTCCTTTTTATAGTGTTTAGTTTCCTTCTATACTTTCTTACAAACAAAAAAATGTCTTAAAAAAAATCTTACAAACACAAAACAAAGTGTTAAAATAAAGAGGTCTTGCAATATCAACAACGTGTAAAAGAATATCGGTTGGGGTGGTACATAGATAATGGCAATATCCATTATAGGAAATGGACATTACATATAAGTAAAATAGAATAACGAATCATTAACGGATTTAATACAACCACTAATACTAGTATACAATAACAGGCACGTCGTTATCTGGTACTGGGTGGTATTTTTAGTACGCTTTAAATCGATCATGTTGCATGTTGCATTAGCAGCCTTACGAGTCATATCTCGTAAATCTGATTTCAGCACTTGCATTAACTTTTTTAGGGTTATTGCGTTTCTCGTGGAGAATGAGGGTTTCTAAAGCTTATTTACAGTCTTTGTGTTCAAAAAGTTTTTTAAAAGTTCTATTGTATACTTATTTCAGAAACTTTTCGTAGTGAAAAGCATTGTATACTTTAATTATAGCAAGAAGAATATATTTAAACAAAGTGATGTTCCCTAGTTTTGCAATTATATTAAACTTACGTAAAATGCTCACAATACCTTCTTTAAGGTGTGCTTTCAAAATCTGTGCTTCAAAAGTTGGAATACAGCAAAACTGTATTTTCCCCTCGAATGCTTTAAAATTTATAAACTTTCCCCAAACAATATAACTAACTTTACTGTGAAAAACAAAGTAGAAACGAAAAATAAGAAGTTATCCCAAACTGTTCTTGACTTGATAAGCAGTTTTATCCATTTATTAAATTTAGAAGAAAGAAACGCTTCCTGCTTGTGTATAAGAATTGGAGCACAAATTTATAGCGCATAAACTTTTACAAGCAAGAAGTCTTGTAAACGGGGCTTCTGCATAAGCATCACTTCAAAGACAAGTCCCATATATCCAGATTTAATAAATTTTCATATAGAGACGTTTAAAGTGTTATAAAATAAAACGCTCCCCTATGAAAACTTTAGATTGATGCACTGCATGCTTAGTAACTTCTACGATTTATTTAAAGATTCATAGCTTTGGTTAAATACGTGTAGGTCGCTCTTTGTAAAGAAGATTATAAGTATTTTCCGACAGAATAGTTTTTCGCTACCTTTTGTTACATCGATTAAATTGAAAGCTAAACTTCTGCTTTCATTATAAGTATCGCTACTAAAATGCAGGATGTAACCATTGCGCTTTCCCGCAGGAGTCAGATGGAATGAAAATTCTAAAATTACTACGCAAAAGCCGTTTATGTCCGAGTTGCATGCAACATTTATTGGAAACTGGCATAAAAAATTGGGAGAAGATGTTTTGAAGAAAAAAGTACTGAAATTCTATCCGGTGGCGCAATTTTTGTACTCTAATTCTAACAATATATAAATAATAGGCAATGTTCGTCGATTAAATATTTTTAGAAGATTCTTTTCAGTTTACAGAATCTCAAATTTATTTAGGTGGGGCACCTGTCATTATCCTTAATCCCCACGTTCCTTCCAAGAGGAAGTAATTGAGATACGCCCAATCAGCGCGCATTTGTAGCAGTAACTCACGAGTTGGAACAAGGTTATCTAACCAACCTCTACTAGCTTTCCAGGCTAGTACCGGAGCTATAAACGTACTCACCCTTACTTACTACTTATATACTTCGGGATCCACCCCAAGGGACGAACCCCTTTTCCAGCATTAGGACTACTCCCACTACCTGAAACTTCACTGCCCGATCGAATCCAACCTCAGACGCGGCGGAACTTGGTTTTGAATGGTTTTGATCTGCCAGTTATAGGCCTGGTGTGCCTTGACAAAGCTTTGTTTCGAGTCTACCGAAGTAGAGTCCCGGTATGTACCCTTAGTTGAAGGTGAAATTGTCTTGAACATGAAAGCACCAACGTCTCTTAAGCATAGTACTCTAGGCCAACAAATCCGACCGAATTTTGGGTTGTGAAATTTAAAAATGAGTGGCATAAATATTTATTTTTATTATATCATTTAGATTCATGTTAAAAATATATGCTATAAGGTTTTGTAATTTTAAGTAAACCCTCTCTACCTCTATTATGAGTCACCTTATAATTCTATTAATATTTTTGGATCGCTAGATAAAAAAGTTGCCGAACGCTGCTCTAGACGGTTTCTGAGGATTAGACGACTGGAACTGCACAGCCAAAGCCTAACCCCATACTTTCATCAGGCATGCAGTTTTCCATGGGTCAAATTGAATGTCATGATTGTTTTACGTGGGGTACCTGTGTGAACTTACCCCCACGTTCCCTTCCAGAAGGAAGTGATTGGGATACGCCCAATCAGCGCGCAAGTTGCATAACCGGCAATACAGCAATTGCTACCAGATGAGCTCACTGGTCGAGGGCCCACCAAGCCTAAAATTGGTAGATCGGGGTGGCAAAACCATTAAAAAACCAAGTCCCGCCACAATTGAGGTTGGATTCGATCGGGCAGTGGTCCCACTTTGCAATAGCGCATAGCTGGGGAATAGTCCTATTGCTGGACGAGGTACTGCGGTACCGGCGGATGAGCAACGTGTTAAGTCAATTGCTCCGGCACTAGTCCTGCGATAGCTAGTAGAGGGTGGATAGGCAACCTCGCTCCGACCAGTTTCCCATAGGTCAGCGGGCGAACTCCCTGGTCGGGATACACCTCACTTTTATTCTCCTTCATTCGTCCTGACCCTGACGTCAGGTAAGAATCAAATCCCCCCACACCGGTACCTCATGTTAGCAGAATTTCCTCTGCAACGTTTATGAGTCTAAAACACTTGCGTGCAACTCTATCACACATTACTTTCTGACTATGTCATTTGTTACAGAGACAAACCTGGGATTGGCTGGACTACTAGCCACTTCTAAGGGCGAACGCCGCGTGATCAGCACCCAGACTAGTTTTGGATACTAGTCATGCCCGACACCTCAAACGACTGCCCAGTCCTCTGTCATACTGGGCTAGTCTCGGATACTAGTGAATCTATGCCCGACACCTATCAGTATACGAGGTGAAAATCTAAAGTGAATAAATTGTTTAATTAATTTGTAAATAACTTTTGTTAAGAGTACTCGGATGCGTCAATTTTGTTCTTTTGCACATGAAGATATCGAGTTACAAACTTTACATATATTATGTGTTCAAAATGTTTTGTTCAAGTTTAGCCAGTTTTCATTAAACCACATTTAAATTGTCTAGAGGGCGAACAAAAATACGAGCAATCTCTACACCTGTGAACCAGGTCCCAGAAGCTATGAAGCTTGTGCAGGAGGGAGGAGACGATTATTATCGTTACACAGGCCCAACGTGCGGCTGCAGCGGACTTACTTATGGAACAGCGCAAATTCCACATTTGTGTCACAGCTAAGGAAAAACTGCAGAAAACTTTAACCAGATCTGCCGGTATCAGGAGTCGAAGCTGGGCCGCTTGGGTGAAAGTCCAGCACGCTACACAATACACTACCAAGGCTATAATACTTCTGTATTTGCAATGGTTTTTTTACCAGATTGTTCTTTGTTATTCACCTATATTAGCATTTACCACTTATTCTACTTAATTACTTTTTTATAATTATTATTATAATTATTATATACTATTTATAATTATTTTATAGTGATGATTATGCCAGTTTCAGACTAACCTTAACCAACGTCCAAACGATTGGATGATTGCCCGTTGGTTAAAATGAAAAGGAGCTGGAAACCCTCAGTAATATTACCGTAGGTATTGTGAAATAACCATTAACATCACTTTCCCAGAAATTATTCTGTTAAAATACCAAAAATGACCATAAATGGATTAAAAAATGGCCATCTAACCATCGCATTAGAAATTGAAGAAGGCTTTCGCATTTGTTGAGAGTAGTAGGGTAATGTACCTTCTCCGACAGGAAGTGACGTCATAAGCACATGTGTTATAGGTAATATGTAAACAAACATGGCCGCCAGATGTAAACAATATGGCCGCCGGATGTAAACAATATGGCCACCGGAAGTGACGTCATACGTAAACAAAGCAGCTGATTTAAATAGCGGTATGCTCTTATTAGATAAGCCCGCCAAGCATATGTAAACATACAGGGCAACCAAATGACATTTAGTTAAAAGTCACTAGATTTGAAATATAAACAAAACAGTTGATTTAAATGGCGGTATGCATGTAAACAAAGAAAAAAAGTCATTAGATTTGAAATGTAAACAAAGCAGCTGATTGGTTGATTTAAATGGCGGTATGCATGTAAACAAATAAAAAAAGTCACTAGATTTGAAATGTAAACAAAGCAGCTGATTTAAATGGCGGTATGCTCTTATTAGATAAGCCCACCAAGCATATGTAAACATACAGGGCAACCAAATGATATTTAGTTAAATAAAAAATTATTAAATAATTCCCTTGATTTAAATAGCTGTATGGTAAATGCTCTTAGTAGATAAGCCAGTCAAACATATGTTGCATGTAAACAACATTCAATAAAAGGAAGTTGAAACCACAAATATTTGACCGTAATAATACAAGCTAAAATTAGTACATTTTTAATATAATTTCAAACTTTAAAAATAATGAATTACGCGTGTGCACATTCAGGTGTATATAAAAGGTTGTTCAAAATATACCGCTGCATTAGTTTACAATTGTATGTAAAACGTGATAGTAGAATTATGGAGATGAACAACACATTTATTGATACCTGTGATGCAGGTAAGCTAAACAGTAGATAATAAAAAGCAATATATAATATTCTTCTGTTTTCTCGTTAGATTATTGCAATCGCAAGGAATTAATTTCTTCGTGGGTATTCTTTCTAAACAATAAGAAAAGAAATCTGTTAATGATTGAAGTAGGATGTATTAATACAGACAATTTTGACCCAATCGTACAAATAACTAACATTAACGATAAGAACTGTTTACGACTTGATTATGATGAATGGGAAAGCTTATCGTCTATTCGAATTGAACATTTATTTAGAAAATTTAAAAATAATAATGAAACAACCAAGTTTATGGAATATTCGGTAGATAGCTGCATTAAAATACGATTTGAAAGCGATGAAAATAAAACAAAGACTGTCAAACTAATAGGGTTATTTGGTTGGATATGCTTTAGTTTGGAAGAAATGGAAAAACTGTTCTCAACAAGAGATGTAATAAATCAAAAATTAAACACACTTCAAGAATATACTAACCAGTGGACTTATACCAATTTTATTTCGCTTGTTGCTTCCGCAGCGCATAAGGAAGATCTAACAGATGATTCAAGTATTTTATCTATGAGCAAATTTTTATGTATTATGATTAAACCAATGATGGAAGTTGTATCATGGAGAAAAACAGATTGTGATTGTTCTTTTATAACAGAAATTGTGAACCTTTATCCAGATAAATTTATAGAAGATGTTAGAAAAGAATTATTGCTATTGCCTAATAATCCTTTTCCTATGCAAATAAATAATGTATTGTAGATGCTATTTTAATATACAGAGATAATGTAATATTGTTGTTTTATTTAAGGTAATAAGAAAAAAACAAATGTTTTTAAAAAGGTTTATTTAAGATGCTATACATAATACAGTTACATATTTTTATTTAAAATGTTTGTTTTATTAATCCAAGAGTCTTGAGACTTGGAGAGACCAAGCCAACGAACAAATAACTTTTCATTTTTTCCACTTCCTTTTCGACGTAACACTTTTTCTATTAAAAAAATATTCGGGTGATTGGTTTTTTGCAATTCTTCAGAGTAAAATTGTCCAAGGATAGGTTTACCTTCCACATCCTTCAACAGATAAGTAACAGGTTTGCCGCGTTTGATTTTATCAATTTTAAAAATTTCTGCAGACCAGTTTGGTGTATATCCCTTGGCAAATATTGATTTAAATTTAGAAATTCTAACATGATCACCAACATTATACTTTGCAAAACCCACTTGCTTATTATTGTTGTAAACAGATAGCTTTGTTGAGGGAGTAACATCTTTAGGTTTTTTACCAGTAGTTCTATGGCAACGTGAATTATATTCAGCAGTGATCTTATCTAAGATATCTATCCATTTGTACTTCCCTCTAAGACTGAAAGCTTTATATAGAGCGGTTTTAATCGTACGCACAGCTCTTTCTGCAATTGCAGCTTTCTTCACGCTATATGTAGAGTAATGGTTGATGTTGTGTTTCTTCATGAGCGCAGAAAATTCTTTGTTGTAAAACTCTTTCCCCATATCAGTTTGTATATTGTTAGGAATCCTACCCTTCTTTAAAATAGAATCCAAAGCTTTGGTAACTTCTACACCGCTCTTTGATTTCAGAGGTCTGGTCCATATAAATTTTGAATAAGCATCAATCACCAAAAGAATAAATCTATATGAACGATTGTCTTTAGCATACGAACCAAGCTCTCCCAAGTCAGCCTGCCACAAGTCATCATACTCCTTGATAATCGTTGTTTTCCTAGGGAAATTTCGTCTAGCCGGTTTGTGTAGTTCCTTCACTACCTGCTCCATTGGGAATATACTTTACTTTAGTCAATTTATCCAAATCTTCTCTCAACTTTTTCACCTGTTTACTGATAGTTGATTGAAATTTATCAATATCATCTATGATTTTCTTAGACGTTATTAAATTTTGATTGGCTTCCTTTATATGGTTGTTAATATACGCATATAACTTGTCTTTAATTTCATCCACATACACCTTATTTGTTGTATCTTTAAGGTCCTCCTCAAGCAGTGTTATTTTGTTAATAGCATCATTTTTAAAATTTAAAATGTTGTCTATAGCAGATCCAGAGCGCTCCACAGCTTGATCTGCACTGACTATGTGTCTAGTAAGACGGTCAAACAAACTCTTTTTTATGGAGTCTACATAAAATTTATTTGCAGCATCAGTTTCGTTTTCAGGATCAACAACGTTTACAATCCTAGCTTTCTTAGCATTATAGTGACCATCTTCATCTAACGTCAGACATCTCTTTTCTATCATAGCTTTAATTCTCTCTCTGATATCTGCATGTATACGATTTATGGTATGTCCACAAGCAGATCTGCATGCTTGGTCCACATAAAGCTTATTAACAGCATCAGTATCGATATGCGGACCGGCTAGGTTCACCAATCTTTTTAGATCACAATCATACTTGGTATTCAAATAATGTTTCAGAGTTACAACATCACCCTCGTTAACAGGATCCGCAACGTTTACAAATCGTTTGTTTTGAATTTCATAATTACCATCAGCAGTGAGGTTGAACCCGATACCTGGATCACCCTTTTTTCCTGCTTTTAATGTCCAATGATATCGTCCAAACTTGTCGACACTCATTTTTACACTGATGCTTTAATCTAACGATTTAAGCTATTATACCTTCTTCTCTAAGTTCTTCAACAATATTCAAAATCTCATTATCATGTCCAGTATGACCAGCCATTTTAGATGCATGCAATAATCTCAAACGTTCAACCAGTTCTCTAGGGGTGTTCCAATAAACATACTCTTTTTCTTTATTGGTTACATGTTTCATACCATCTCCAGAAGTTGACTTGTTTCGCATTTTAGCAATCTGTGGTTTTATCACATTTTGATACTTATATCCCTTTGTACCTTGTATTGGACCAGAGGCCTCATAGTGTTTCCGATATGTATTTGTATCAGTAAGTATATTCATATATGCCTCTACATCTTTGGGAGTATATTCCTTAGGCTCTTTTAACACCAACAGTTCATACAAACCGGGGGTACCAACATACCTTTTTCCTTTAATAACTACATCAGGACCAACAATATCAACCACAGAATCTCCAATAGCCCATTGATCAATATCTATATTATAATGTATACCATAAGTGTTGTCAACCAATGCTTTATTATCATGAATAAGCAGATCAACAAACTTGCGTGGAAGCGGATCGTACTGTTCTAGAAATTGTTCTTCACTAACATTAGAGGATTCTAATAGTTCTGCTAACGAAGGATCTTCAGTTTCTTCTTCAGGTTCCTGTTTAATTTCAGGTTTAATTTGTTCTAAAAGACTTTTTGATTTAACAAGCTTGTTTAGAGGCTCCACAATAGGTTTGTAGGCTTTCTTTGCAAACAGTTCGGTTTCACGTTCACCCCTTTGTAGAGCTTCATATTTACGTTTAATAGCAGCTCGTGTCTTTATTAATTTTTGTTTGATTGCCTTCTCAATAGGATCCATAATAATTGAAAGCGTTTTTAAAAGACGGCTCGATGTACTTAAAAACAATCGCTTGAAAACCGCTTTCAAATCAATATATTCACTTGGATCACTTTAACTATAATGACATTTATAATGCTTGATGTGTTCTTATATAACAGTCAAATCCACGTCGATATCTACCATCTTCGAAGTCTTTAACAACAGTAAGAAAACCAAATTTTTCTTTCCAACATTCTGAACATAAAGATTTGAACTTTTCAAAGGTCATATCTGCACCAACATGATCATCATACACATGCTTCAAGTTCAAGTGGTCTTGTTTAAACAAAACTATCAAGTTTGAATTATCTCGAATCAATTGTTTAGGTATAATGGAATATGTTTGACAGAGATAGAACGAGTCTACACCTCTATGACGACCCATACTGAAATAATCACGCATTACATCTTGTTTATCGCATGCAATATCATCAAATATCATAATCGAGTGGTTTTCAACTTCTTGCGTTGGTATAATATCATCTTTATCGGTGAACTTGTTGAACGTAATACCATCTAATGGTTCCAACAAATGCTCTAAATATCGATACTTGGGTTGTTCCAATGATTTTGCGTAAACGTTCACGTTCTTAAATTTTAAACCATTTGGAGATTCCAATAAACTAATCATCACATTTGTTTTACCGCACCCCGAAGGTCCACAAATAATGCCTCTAATTGAAGATGGAAATAGAGGTCCATGCTTTCTTGTTGATGTAGGCTCTTCCAAAAAATTATGTTTTTCAATGTGCAACGAACATGGTTGCTTAACAAACTCCATCGCGGTTATGAATCCTCAGGCGTATGATCACTCATATAAATAAGATTTGTTTAGTTGTTAGACATTTAGTCGATGGCGAGCCGTTGTAGAGGTAAAGGTGTTGTAAACACCTTGATAAATAAACTGCCTTTTGAAGCTCATATACCTGGGTATCGTTTTTGTGGTCCAGGTACTAAGTTACAAGAAAGGTTGGCTAGAGGAGATCGAGGTATAAATCCATTAGACGAAGCCTGTAGAGAACACGATATCGCTTATTCGCAACATAAAGATTTGGCTTCCAGACATAAAGCAGACCATATTCTTCAAGAACGATCTTGGCGTAGAGTTAAAGCTAAGGACTCTAGTTTTGGAGAACGAGCTGCTGCTTGGGGTGTTACCACAGCCATGCGAGCTAAAAAAGCTATCGGAGCGGGAATGAGAAAAAAGAAATGTAATAGAATGAGGAAAAAGAAACATAATAGACGCATAGCCTTTAAAGGAGGTTTCCTGAAACACATAAAAGCAGCTGTGAAGTTTGGAAATCATCCTTTAGCTGAGATTATTAAGAAAGCTTTGAGCGTAGCTAAAAAGTTCGTTAAAAGTAATGGGGGAAAGAAAAACTTTTTGGTTCCTAGAGTTATCCCAATACCGAAGCAGGGCGGAATCATACCCTTCCTAATTCCCTTATTTGCAGGCCTCTCAGCAGCTGGGTAAGTCTAATAATGATATTATTTAAAATTATTATAAATAATATTTCCTCAACAGAGCGATCGCAGGCGGAGCCTCTGGAATTGCAAAAGCTGTGAACGAAGCTAAGGCTGCTAAGAAGCAGCTTGAAGAAAGCGAACGACACAACAAAACCATGGAGTCGATCGCTATAGGAAAACAAGGCTCCGCTCTCTATTTGAAACCTTATAAAAAGGGTGCAGCTCTTTATTTGAAACCTTATTCAAAAAACTAACAAGGTTGCCTCGGAGATCGCTCACAGATCAAGATTTAAAAAAATATGCTAAGGATGTTACATACTTCAGAGGTGTGTTTATGCGTGATACCTTACCAACTAAACCGCATATAAACGAAAGCGGAATAGTAAATTTGGATGATATAAAGGGTCCTGGTACTCATTGGGTTGCATACAAGAAACGTAAGAAGGATGTTATCTATTATGATAGTTTTGGAGATTTGCAACCTCCTATGGAGCTCATACAATATTTTAAAGGATGTAAAATTAGATACAATTATGTTCGACAACAGAATTTCAATACAGTCGTTTGTGGACATCTTTGTCTTAATTTCTTGAATGATGATAACGTTATATAAAGAGTTGCAATCAGCTTTCTCAACTAGTCATGTCTCAAACGTTCTCGTTAACGGGCGTGGGTAACGAGCTTAGTCGCAACTATTTTCCACCTATTGAGTTGAATTCCAAGTACCGTTATACGTTAGGCCTTGTTGGGTTTTACGGTTGTAACTCAATCAGAAATATCTTTCCTGGTAACAACAAGATTTATTATAACGATAAAGAGGTGATTATTCCTTCTGGAGCGTACGAAGTAGAAGAAATCAACAAGTACATTCAGTCAGTCGTTTGCAACAACAATAATCGGATTGATTTTGTCCTGAAAGCTAACAACAATACTCTAAAGTGTGAACTAAAATCCATATACAACATTGATTTTACTAAACCTGATAGTATAGGACGTATGCTTGGTTTTTCACCACGCATATTAGAGGCAAATCAAACGCATACTTCTGACCTAGATGTGCAAATCATTAAAGCAACAAATATTCACGTAGAGTGTAATATTACTGGTGGAGCACACCGGAACAGTTCGTTATCGCATATTATATACGCATTCGGTATTTCTGTGGAGCCTGGTTATAGATTGGATGAGAAACCCTCGCCCGTTACATATTTACCTGTGATAGTGAATCAGATAGATAACATTACTTTGAGACTTGTTGACCAAAACGGTGAATTGGTGGACTTTGGAAACGAACAAGTTACCATAACATTAGAGCTGAAGATATCTGTAGAAGAATTGTTATTGCGAATGATAGATTTGATAAAGGGATACCTGCAATCTGGTTAAAGAGGTTATGGGGCTAATTATTTTCTATAAAAAGAAAGACATTTCACAACCTTGCAACAGTGAGCAGTTGTTCGCCAACAAGTACGTACCGCTGACAGACGAAGACGTGCAGGTTTTACAATCTTTGGGTTATACAGTGTTGAGTAAATATGGAAGACGGGTTAAAAACCATATTCAGCGAGGTCCGCTTTAATGACATGATTGTAGAATGCGATCGACGTTCTTATCATCCATATGCAACTAATGCATATGATAATTCAGATGAAATAAATCTGGTTATACAAAAAGCTGATCTGATAACAGCTACCTACAACAGTGTTGTTTACATTGAAGGTACTCTCACACCAACCGATGCAACAAAAGCATACAACCTCACGAATAACGCACCGCTCTTTCTATTCGATGAAGTACGTTTCGTGTTGGGGGATCAAACAATAGAAGTTGTACGGATGCCGGGCATCAACAGTTCAATGAAAGGTTACGCTTCCTACTCTACAGAACAAACAAATTGTTTAAAGCAAGCTGGTTGGAGTCCCTTCAGCGAAGAACTACAGATTGTAGATGGTACTAAAAAATCTTTCTGCGCTTCCATCCCTCTACGACACTTCTTAGGATTTGCGGAAGGATATAGAAAACCAATTATTAACATGCGACAGGAACTGATCCTTGTGCGAGCAAAATCTGATTTGGATTGCTATAAGGGTGAAACTAATGTTAAGATTGCTATTACCAAAATGTTGTGGAAAGTACCCTATGTAATTCCAAACGATGCAACAAAACTAAACTTGTATGAAAAAATTAATAAAAATGCTATTATTCCAGTTAGCTTTCATGCAAGAGATCTATTCATATATCCAACCCTACCTGCTTCGAGATCTTTAGTGTGGCCTGTAAAGAGCAGCACAGGCTTCCAAAGACCTCAGTGGATATTGGTTGCATTTCAAACGGCGAAACGTAACAGCAAACAAGCTGTAGCATCTGATTTTAATCATGTATCTGCAACTAGTGTGAAAGCTAGCATCAACAACAGAAGATATCCTTATGAACAACAGAATTTCGATTTCGCTAACAACAAGTACACAGATGTTTACGATGAATACCTAAACTTTAGAACTCAATATTATGATGATAATATTGCAGGTTCTTTGTTTGATTACAAACAGTTTAAAGATAAACCTATTTTTATAGTTAATTGTACTAAGCAAAATGAAAGTGTATACAATGCTGTTGTTGACTTGAAGTTAGAGGTAGAGGCTGTCAATTCTTTTGATCCAAACACTATCGCTTATTGTCTTATTTTACACGATGTTCTTTTTGAATATGAACCATTTACCGGATTAGTACGTAAAACATAATTTGTAAATATATAATGTATAGCAATTAATAAATGATAAAGATGTATACTTCTTTTTTATTTCCTTTGCCCTTCTCAATATAAGCTATGATGTAACTTTATTTGAACGATATTAAACGAATGTTGATGATGGGTAGTTTGATTATGAAGATAACACACAATAATAAAAAGGCAGAACAAGTACATGTTTCAACAGTTCTCTGCAAGCAGTTGAAAGAGTGTGTGTTATAATGGCTTCTAACAAAAGAAATTCTCCGTTTCCAAGTATCTCAGAAGCTAAAAAGTTTAAAATCGATGATGTTTCTTCAACTATAGACCGCTTTCAATTTCATGCTACAAAGCAATATGTTAAATGGTCGCCTTGGGAACAGTTGTGGGAAGAAGATCTTTTGAACACTCTACAGTTTTGGTTAAACGAAGATAATACTAAACTAATTAAAATTGGTTTAAACCCTTCTACAAATTTTACACCTGTTGTGAAACTTTACGATTATGTTATAAAAACTACTGTTACCATGACTCCTGAAGTTTGGCGTACGTTTATTTCTAAAAAGGAACAAATACTAGAAAGCTTTGATTATAAACAAGATATTGGATTTGATGAATTTATAGTGCGTTTCATGAAATCAATTAACGCAATACAAATACATCACTATGCTGGAGCTTTCATTGTTTTGGAAATGCAGAGTTTAAAGACTCTGTGGGATGCAACCAGTTTAATCGACTATAAGCTATCCCTGTTACAACATCAAGAATTTTCTGTTTATTATAACAACATTATACATAGTGCAGCACAGATGCAAGCTAGAGGAGATGATCTTGAAAACATAAAGTTTATATTAAATAGTTGTTTAAATGTAAATAATCATAATGTATGCAGTATGTTAGAAGTGATGTGTTTCTTTAAAAACAAAGTGCTAGAGGATATACGCGAAGCTTTGCTTTATTTTTTATGTTGTGATATCGAACCATTGGACAAACAAGCTGTGAATTCTAATGCTGTTATAAATATTATATAGTAAATATGTAAAAAACAATTAATCAATAAAATACTGTTTAATGGGTGTATTTTTTTATTTCACATGTATGTTTACAATAAACTTAGTCTACAATAAAAACTTAGTCTACAATAAAACTTATTCTACAGCCATTAATTCATCATTAATCCTATAACAATAAACTTAGTCTACAATAAAACTTAGTCTACAATAAAACCTAGTCTACAATAAAACTTATTCTACATCCATTAATTCATCATTAATCCTATAATGTCCCCACGGTAAAGTATCAATACCATTATCTAGTATAAATCTTTTATTATCTTCATTCGAAAGAGCTTTCTTTTTTTGTTCAACACTATATACATTGTGTTGCTTACTTTGTATACTACTCTGATTAACAATTTTTACATAATTATCTTTAAAACAACTTAAATAGTCGTCAAAACTTATATTATGTTTTACAAGTTGATTTACAACTCCTTTAGCCTTTTTTATAACATCTAAACCATAAATTTGAATTGCATACATTTTTGCTTTTAGCCCAACAAATTCATACATAATATATCCTTTATTTTCATCCTTCATTAAACCCAATACCTTTTTATTACAAAGTGGAATATTAAAAGGATTATCTTTAGCATAATCAGAAGTGTCGAACATATTAATGTTGTTTTTAATAACTTCATACACATCATCGCATGTTATTTCATATAACAAACTATCTGTATCCATATAAAGAAGCTTACAGTTCTTGGGATTAAATTGTTTTAACATAAACTGATAGTGAAAGTCATACATCAAAGTTTTTGAAATGTCAAGGACTGCCATACCAACATATATAGGTTTATTAAATAAAATTTCAAGTTTATTTAGTTCAACAGCAACCAAATCTTCACTAAAAATGGTACGGCTATGGAAATTAGGCTTAGAAATATATTGATTTGCACCATACCGACCATTCCATTTTGTGCAAAGCTTTACATTTCTATATTTTCTAACGTTTTCAACAGATTTGCCAAATATTGCGTTATTCAATAATTTAAATAAGTTTTTTTCAAACTCGTTTTTTGCTTTTGATCTTAATTTTGTATTTAAATCAATATAATCTTTCAACCAACAAGCCTGTGTGAAACTTATTGCTCGATGAATTTTTCTCAATATCAACCCTTCCTGTAAACATTGTTTCAATGCACTATGATGTATGACATACCTCGTTTTAGGCTCTAGAGTGGTAAGTAACTTTTTCTGTTTACTGTTTGGGGGAGCTTTATGTTCTGAACAGAATGGCATATTATGATAATCGTGCAAATGGTTTGGGTAATCCAAATCTACCTCATAAATTAAACCTTTTTCAATATCGGTAGGTATATTCAAAATAGTTTCAGAATCTAGATCATTGATTTGTTTATCACTTAACCACTTAAAATCTTTATAAGGTAGACTTTGACTCATAGCCCAACCATATAAATTATTTGCATCAAGATACAACAAATATTTATTGGGTAGTTTTGGATTATAATTTGGCAAATATTTATTGTTAGCTTTGCTGTATCTGGTACATACCTGACTAATACCTCCCCGTATACCCCGCTCTAGAAAAAGTAACATGTCTACATCTGTAACCAACTCTAACTTTATCTTAGTATGTTTTAACATAGCATCCCAAGTATAACTAGGTGATGTAAAATAATGAGCTGGATCTAATCCATGGGTCTTTATTAAATTTTCCCGAAAATTTTGAAACACATCTGCTAAAAGTAACACATCAGTCTTCAAATATATATCGCTATATTCCCCTAAATTTTTTATATTAAATGTTTTCCAAAGTTCTTGAGCATGGTTATAATCTTCCTCAGAAATATGGCTATTTTTTAATTTGCTATAGAAATGTTTTTTATCTGGTAATTCAGTATTGTTAAATTTTTCCCAATTATCCATATATTCATATGGGTATACACCCTTTCGAATTAATAATTTCAACTGCACGCTACTTAAATCAGAACAAATATTACGTAAAATTTTCAAATTGTTAAAATCTAAATAAGAAACAAGTTTTTCTAAAGAATCGCTCATGAAGCGAAACGAATCTAGAAATCTAAATTGAATATTTGCATTTGGAATATTTTTAGTAATCGAAATGTAGCGTTCTTTATTTTTAGGTAAAAGCGATACTCTACCAGGTATTGCAGTCGCAACAGTTTTTATTAAAAAATGTGCATCATACCCAGAGAAGTTGTGAAAAAATATTGGAATTCTATGAGGAATCTTGTGGTTAAGATTACACCCCATGTGGGCCGATCCGCGATATCTACCAGTAAAATGACAATGATCTCTAACGCGAATGTGATCATCTAAGAAGGGTTCCTCACATATATGACATACTGGTGCTAATTTAAACTCTCTTTCTTGAGCATCTAATAGCGGGTCCATTGGTTTAGGATGATCAAAAATGTGTTGTAATTCATCTGCAATTTGCGATAACTCGTTGGCAAACCAATCAACACAATTCTCACCCCTATAAAGTCTAAAACGAGATAAAGAATTATCGTATGCGCTATGAAGATAATATGCAATACTATTGGCAGTATGTTCTTTATACTTAATAGTATCTTTGGTTTCATCATCTTTAAAATCTTTTAACAAACATTCTAAATCTGCATAAATTGTAAAAGGTACTTGAAGTTTATGATGATGGTTCTTAAAATGAACAGTAGTACCAGGTTTTGGTAATATAATTTTACATTTATTTACAGCCCTACAATCTATTTCATGAATATTTAATTTTTGTTCGTTATGAAAATAGTGCAAACATCTATCACAAATAAATGTTTTCCTACGGTGTGATGTAAGTTGACTCTTAACTAATCTAGACAAATTTTTAATCCAACAAAAATGATATTTTATTGAAGCTTGCTTTGCCTGGTCACTTTCAATCTCATCTTCAATTTCATCGTTTTCTTTTTCAATTTCATAACTTTCCTGAATCATTAACAAATTTACATGTTGTTGTTTCTTTTCATCACATAAATAAAGCGGAACGGTTACATAATTTTTTTCTGATTTTCTAATCAAACCATAAATGTTTATCGAAATATTTGGATTTTGTTTTAAAAATTTTGACAATTGATCAAACGACATTGGGAAATTAATCCCCTCAAAATTTAACACTTCCCCATAATAGGGGTATGAATTAACGCGATGTGTAGGAGAATTAGAAGGAACTGGATATAATGCCGATACTAGAGCCCAACCAAAGCAAGCTTCGTCATTATTTTGTACATTTATTATAGCTTTTTTTAATTTTATTTCTTTAGGCAAATCTATATATGATGATGCGTGATATAACATAACTTTATTGATATTTACCGTTAGGGACATAATTTTTGATAGAGTCCACCCACTTCCCTGCTCTTCAAACTCGGTTATTTTTTCCATTAACACTGCGCTAATGTGCTTTTGGAACCATTCATTCACAGCAGCTCGATCCCTTAAAGTTGAAAACAACAATTTATAATTTTTGGTGTTGAATGTAAATTCTTTGAACAGCAACTCCTCTGTATTGGCAACTGGTTTTGTAAATTCTGCGCAAAATTCCATATTTATTTTTAATGGTGTTGTTGAAATATGTTTTTTTATGTTGGTCCAAAAAAGTGTAAAACAGTCTTCGAAAAACGCATTCAAATCCTTATGTATTAAGTTTATTATAATTGAAGTTTGTAAACGGGATTGAAATGCTGATGTTAGATCCCTCCAAATTACACTTCCTTTTTGATCAAGCTTTGCTCCAGCACCCGTTTTTCCTAAAAATAACTTTTTGTTAAAGCTAAAACAATAATTATTTATATTTTTACCTTTCAGAAGTTGATTGAATAATTCTTCATATCGACTCAATTGTCCAGCAACCGCTTGCATATGTTTTTTATTTGCATTTGTTAAAATTTGATTTGTATTTACTTCAACACTTATTAATCTTAAATTATAATTAATTAATTTTATGTATTTTTCAATTTTTAATGGATTTAAAGTTTCTTTATGTTTTTTATATGTTTCTTGAACCATTTTCAACACAACATCAATTTTATTTAGGAATTCCATTTTTAGTTTGTTGTAGGTATAGTACTGTGTGAACAAAAAACAACTTTTAGAATGAAATGTTCACAACCATGCTTGCTTATATATGCATCAAACGACCTTGTTATTTTCATTAAAAGTATAACCTTTACTAAAAGTAAAAAACATCTAGCAAAATATGTTTATTTATTAAAGCATACAAAGAAAATATTTATAATATTTTATAATATTTTGTGAAAGAGGAAAGCCCCAAACTTTTGTAGATAAATATAATAATGATTTTTGGTTGCGTTTTCTAAATATCTACAAATTCAAGTATCGCTGTTTTTCGATCTTTTCCAATATCCTGTTGTCCTTTGTATACCAATACTACAGATGAAATTGCTTTATTTAGAGCTGTAATTCTTGCTTCGGATAGTATTTTTGAAAATCGTCCTGGTAGAAACATTGAATTGTCTGCTGTTTCAACAATAATCTTGCGCCCATATTTCGTACTCACAGATTTTATTTTTTCCAATTTATACTGTCGATCGATCACCAAATCATCAATATTTATCAAAGGTTTTAATTGCAGCTTCCCAACGTTGTTAAGTTCTTTTAAAAACTCCATTTTTGGAACTATTTTTCTAGAAGTTTATCTAGTAATTTTTTATTAAGACTAAATAATAATTGAATAATGTCTGTATTTATATGTTTGTTCATACGAAAAATTGTTTTTTCTAGAACTGGGTGGAAAAAATATGTATTGTTATTGAAAAACAGTGTTTAATATTAGAAAAAATATATTTTTTCACCTTGACAATATCCTGTGTAGAAATCAATTATTTATTAGCAAAATATGTTTACATCCGGTTTTTGTAATCACCTATTTTTCTAAACTTTCAATACTGGAAAAAATATATTTTTTACCTTGATAATTAATATCCTGTGTACAAAATCAATTTTATTAACAAAATATGTTTACATCCTGTCTTTTCTTATCACCGGTTTTTCTTCAACTTGATGTGTGTATATATTAAGATTTACCTTTATAAAATCATTTATCAAATTACTGCGTTATCTGTTGTTTAAGTCAGGTAAGAATTATTTATTTTTATAATCTAAAATTTTTTACTTTTTCTAAATTGTGTTAGAAATGTGGACGGATGTGACGGATGTGGATGCTGTTAATCTATATTGGTGCTACAACTGATAATATTAACATAATGTATGATCCAAAACAACCTGGAATGGAGAGCATTATGGAGCTTTTGATAATAAAGGTGTTCAGGAAGCTAATCAACAAGCAAAAAATCAAGGTTAATAGAACAGAGTAAAATCGATCTGTGAAAATTATATGTAAATTATTTTTTTCTGTAAGAAAAATCTTAAAAGGTTATTTTTTAAAAGAAGTTTTGTAAACATGTAAAGAATTTTTAAAAGAAGTTTTGTTAATTTACATTATTAAATGAACTAAATAAAATTTTTACACCTGATTGATGTTTTTATTTACAGATTAAAAGCTTTTGGGTTTTCTTTATTTAAAGTTTACCTGTTTAGTAAGTAGGTATATTTTTAAAATAAAAAAAGCTTTTCATATGGTCTAATTAATAAAAACAGAATATTTGTTATTTAGAGGTTGTCTGATAAACAAAAATACTTTTTTCTAGATGTTTTTTACTTTTAGTAAAGGGTTCCTTTAGATATCTATAAACTATGTTGAATAATAATAATAATAATTGTATTATCTACTCACCCCAAAAATAATGGTGGTAACAATATATAAATCACAAAAACCTTTTTTGTAAAAACGTGTTTTTAACTCACTCTAAATTAGGTTGTCCACGTTAAAACATAACTGATAAAAATAGTTTGTGGTTTAAACTTCCGTTTTTCTAGTTTGATTAACATGATTGCAGCATTGGGTTATTTAATGAAAACTAATTTTTTTTAGCTTATATTATTGATTGTGAATAACAGATGGCTGCACTAGGATGTTTTAGCGCATAAATATGTAATGATAACCCAAATGTGATATCATTTTGGCGGGCTTATTATAGGATATGTTTACATGCATACCATCATTTAAATCAACTGTTTTGTTTACATTTCAAATCTAGTGACTTTTAACTAAATGTCATTTGGGGAATTATTTAGTAATTTTCTATTTAACTAAATGTCATTTGGTTGCCCTGTATGTTTACATATGCTTGGCGGGCTTATCTAATAAGAGCATACCGCCATTTAAATCAGCTGCTTTGTTTACATTTCAAATCTAGTGACTTTTTTTATTTGTTTACATGCATACCCCCATTTAAATCAACCAATCAGCTGCTTTGTTTACATTTCAAATCTAGTGACTTTTTTTATTTGTTTACATGCATACCGCCATTTAAATCAGCTGCTTTGTTTACATTTCAAATCTAGTGACTTTTTTTATTTGTTTACATGCATACCCCCATTTAAATCAACCAATCAGCTGCTTTGTTTACATTTCAAATCTAGTGACTTTTTTTATTTGTTTACATGCATACCGCCATTTAAATCAGCTGCTTTGTTTACATTTCAAATCTAGTGACTTTTTTTATTTGTTTACATGCATACCCCCATTTAAATCAACCAATCAGCTGCTTTGTTTACATTTCAAATCTAGTGACTTTTTTTATTTGTTTACATGCATACCGCCATTTAAATCAGCTGCTTTGTTTACATTTCAAATCTAGTGACTTTTTTTATTTGTTTACATGCATACCCCCATTTAAATCAACCAATCAGCTGCTTTGTTTACATTTCAAATCTAGTGACTTTTTTTATTTGTTTACATGCATACCGCCATTTAAATCAGCTGCTTTGTTTACGTATGACGTCACTTCCTGTCGGAGAAGGTACATTACCCTACTACTGCATTATTTATTAAGTGCAATTAATAGTTTATGGCGTTATGCTTCATATTAGTTTATCTATTTTCTTCATTATACCTGCAGCTTATTAGAAAAAGTGAGAGAATTTATGTTATTCCAGCAAAGGTATTCTATATCTCCATTCTAATCTTTTTAGAAGTGTATGAGAAGACGTTCTAAAATTAATAATGCTGAAATGAGTTTTTCAAGGTACGTAATTCAATTTTCAATCACTTCGCCATGAATTTTATATTACAATGAGAGATATGAATATTTAAGAAAGAACTTACAAAAGAATTTTTAAGTCGATATTTTTCAAAGGAATTACCCTTAAGAAATAAAAAAGTGCTTGTAACTTTTTACAATAATTGTCAATATTTCATTCAAAAAAAGTTTCAATCATGCCGTTTGTTATGATGCTTTCAGCTTTGTTAAATTTTTATTGCAGTTATTAGAAAATTTACAGTAGGTAGGGATCACGGTAAAACTTAAATAAAGTCAACTTCGTAAGGGGTGGTATTTAGTTGTTTTTAACAGTTGAGATATAAGGCGCAAAAACATAATGCATCATCAACAACTATGCATGGAGTAATACGAATAATACCGGTAAATATTTCTTGCAGTGCTTACACAGAGAAAAATGTATTTAAATTTCATCAACAATTGTGTGGTATTGTAAAACAAATTGGTCTTAAAAAAGTGACAGGGACAGTTTGTGTACAATTATAAAACAAGATTGTGTCATTTAGTTTGTCAAGATTTTGTGGAAGTCAATAGTAATTTTGTAAAATCAAATGAATAGTTGTGTATAAGTTTCCATAACAAATTGTGTTACTTATTAAAACAGAATGTGTAATGTTATTGCATACAATTTTATACAAAATCGTACAATTGTTGCGCTAGTGCCACAATTGCTTAATAGTATTTAACACAATTACTTGTTCACATTTATACAAATTGTGCAATACTCTGGCACAAATGAATTCTCTAGTATCAAAACCCCTTAAATCCACTTTTGGTGTAAAATGAGTTAGATACGCCAAAATTTTCTTCATCAAATGGCCTACGGATGCGGATATTCGAATAGTTGCAAAACCCACCAAATCTCTTGTAAAATGTACTTTAAAAATTGGCTTCAGATTCAAACGCCACTAAATCCATTTGAGTTTACTTGCAAACTCCCCTAAATCCACAATAGCCAATCAGACAACGGTAACGTGAACATGTGACGGCCGTGCTGTAGAAGGTTTTATGCACTGCCATTGTTCTGAGAGCAGCGGCTTGTGCCAATTGTGTTGTGATTTTCAATGTTAATTCTTTAGTGAGTGTGAATAAAATAAAATAATGTCGGATATTGGACAAAAAATTGAAGTTCAGATAAAGCTAGAAAGCGAAAGCGTAACCCAGATCTTTGGAAAATGAATGTACAACAGTCCAGTCGGTAATGATCCATGATGTTCATCATTTTTAATAAAGATTTTGAGTGATCCTTTTTTAATTTATAGGTATGTAGCTTCAGATTTACCACAATACCCGAAATGCAAACATCATACCAAATCATACAAATGCAGCACGTTAACTATGATGGATGTTAAACAGTTTCACAGTAACTTTTATAAAAATCAGGCTAAGGTTAACCAAGACAACTTTATTATAAAGTACTCCCAAATTGCAATACCCACTCGTCCCCGAAACATCAAAGGCAACTCGAGTCGAAAATTCTCTAGTAAATATTTTATTACGAAATGCAATTATCAAGAGGTACCGGTCTGTCTTCAAGCTTTTGTAAAAGTACTCTGCATTGGCGTAGATAGAGTCAAGGGTGTCTTAAACCGACATTTTGCAAGTCGTAGTATGGCAAAAGAAGCTCGAGGTGGAAATAGAAAAGAAGCAATGTTTCAAGACAGGAAAGAAGCAGTTATTAAATTTATAAAAAAGTTCAAAGCAGTCGAGTCCCATTACTGCCGCAGCAAAACGGCTTGTAGGGTGTACTTACCCAGTGAACTCAATATTCGGATATTATATAAAATGTATAAAGCAGAAGCTGCTCCTGCAGTTCAAGTAAGAGAGAGCTATTTCCGTACGATTTTTAATACTTACTTCAATATAGGTTTTGGCTCTCCACGGCCAGATGTTTGTTCAAAATGTTTGGAACTTGGAGAGAAATTGAAAGAAGAAAAAGATGCCTCTAACAAACTAAAACTCCTAACCGAACTTCGAATACACAAACTCAGGGCGAAAGCCTTTTTTGCAGCATTAAGGGAGAAAAGAGACGATTTACTAACCATAAGTTTTGATTGTCAGAAGAACCTCACTCTACCAAAAATACCCGATCAAAGTGTGTATTATAGTAGGCAACTATACATCTATAACTTTACAGCAGTCACAGGAGATTCTCATGCTTCATTAACACCAGAAAACGTGCGAATTTTTGCTTGGACAGAAGAAAAATATCCCAAGGGATCAAACGAGATAGCAAGCGCAGTTTTCTTTGCATTAAACAATAGCAATCTCGATGGTATTACAACAGTACGACTTGTGGCTGACGGCTGCGGAGGCCAAAATAAGAATACCACAATGATAGCAATGTGCTTAAAATGGTTAAGTACTTCGTCAGTTCAAGAAATGGAATTGGTCTTTCCGGTTGTTGGACATTCATATATTCCTCCAGACCGAGTATTCGCTCGCATTGAAAAAGTGATAAGAAGAAAGGAGCAAATAGTAGAACCTAATGACTACCTTGAGATATTTAAGCAACACGGAACCGTAGTTGAACTAGGTAAAGATGTGCCTGTTATGGACTGGAAATCTGCAACTCAAGAATTTTTAAAACTACCGGGCAATTGGCATTTTAAATTTAATATGTCCAAAAGGTATATTTTGAAGCGAGGAATGAGTAACACTGTAAGCATAAGAGGAGAACAAAGTTACAAGTCCGACCTGGGGACATATAAATCCGTATGTAAACGGGGAAAATCTTTAAATGCACTAAATCCACTTACAGTACAAACCGGAATACCGCCAAAAATCAAAAAGCTTCAAGATGTGGCATCGCTCCTAACAAAACATTATGGAGCGGAATGGAAAGATGTAGCAAAATTGGATTATTACAAACAAGTTTTAGAGCAGTACCTTGAAGGTAACGCAGTTGAGCAAAATAATGAGGAAGATGATGAATCGGAAATTAATAATCTGTGTGAAATGGTAGAAGATGTTCCAGACCTAATAGTTTAATGATAATTGTACCTATTCGTTTTTAATTTACATGATTGCTTTGTTTACTTTTCTTAATAAAAGTTTTGTGTTTCTTTCTTTGATGCCTTTTTTTTAATTTTTGTTTCGAGGCAAACCCCACTAAATCCACTTTATCCAATTTCAAATTCCATTAAATCCAACAGTTGGTTTCAAACGCCACTAACTCCACAATTATTTTCAAAATTGTGGGTTTATTATAAACAAATATGTTGTGTTTGTTGCAATTTATTGACCATGTACTGTAAACAAATCACCAAAACAACATTCATTGAGGAGTTACTACCAGAAGTTAGTTAAACAGTTTTTAGTGATTTCTGAACATTTCACTAAAGTGGATTTAAGGGGTTTTGATACTAGAGGATTCAAATATTCTATACAGAAGGCTAGATATCACAAATAAAATATATATTTTTACATATATTAAAATATATGTAACTAATATGTATATAGCTATACAATGTATAGTATTTACATACTATACAACGTGTAGATATACACGTATAACACTAAAACACAGATTAGGGAGTTCTTACAGATGACTAACGCGCATGTTAAACAAAAGTTTCATTCCAACTAGCGCCTCTGGTGGTTGGTAGCTCAACTAATCGGTTGAGAGCGAAATTTGAACAGATTATAAACTATTACGTTTTCGGTTTTGAAGTTGAATGGTAAAAATGGAGAAAATTTTGTACTCTGATAGATACAATACATATACATCACATTGTGAAAGCCAGGTTTATGAAATAAATTGAACAATATATGTATCTTATGTACAATTTATCCAATACTGAATATCGTAATTCTTAAAAATACAATGACCACATGTAATTAAATATCGTGACTTTTTTTAACGTAAAAGAAAATGACAACAGTTATTAGGAAACTCACAATATAATAAATACATAATAACACAACAATAACTGTCACTTACACAGCCTTTTATAGTATTTTTATGCCTTTTGCTTGTCTCTTTTTTCGTTGCAAATATATTTTTTGAGAAGGTTACCAATAAAACTTTGACACACATATAAAATACTATATTGTCTATTTAAAGTCTAACGTTACACTTAACACTTTACACTTAACTGAAAAGACGAAAAGAATACAAATAAAACTTTGAAACAAACACGAGCGAACAACTCAGGCGGAACAACACGTATGACACGTCACGTATTAAACAGACACAGTATCACAATTGACATTACAAACAGTAACAAAAAGAAAGTCCCCATCTAGGGACTTTATAAAAAAATAGTTTGCGACATCTTACGTTTGGTATCTCAATTAAATTTAGTCACGTGATTGGTTCTATTAGCTGCCATTCAACTTGAACGTCTATTTAAGTAAGTGGTTTGTGCACTAAAATTTTCTTTTGCCGTCGGCTGTTTATATATAAATCTCGAATTTACATTAATAGCGACAATTACAAGTGGTGACATCTATAGGATGTCATCCATAAACTTTGCGAAACAATAATTAGTAGCAAGCAGTTTGAACACTGGATTATGATTTCATTCAAACAAAATATTGTATTTTTCTAAACATTTTTTACAATTATACTTCAACATAATATGCTAGCTTATCCTCTACAACATTGTTCCAAAGAATGCAGAACTAAATCTGACTGTGTTAAATAATTGTCGTAAGTTCCTGTTAGACAATTCAGTAACGAAATCCTACACAACGCTGGACAATACGATTCTACAATTATAATATAAATTTCTCCAACACCGTTTTGAACAATATTGTGCAAAGCTCTTATGAAGTATTTCTCTCTGTGTACAATAACAGCTTTTAACTTTTTAAGTTGGATCGAGTTGGATTTGGTTTTTGTATGAAAATAATCACGAAGCTTTGGCTCGTTCTTCAACATAAATTTTAAAGCGGGCATATGCGGGGGTTTTTTATAACTCCAGCAAAATTTGAATTTTAGCAAAATAAAAGCTCTTAAAGTTTAGAATTTTTTAAAATAAAAACTACAACACATTTTCATGTTTTTTAAGTTGTGTAGCTACAAATACTATGTCTCTTTTTCATTTTTAATTTTTGTATCAATAAGTTCCATACAACAAACGTAATTTAATTTTAAATCTCAAATGTCGAGAAATTGTTAGTTCAAAGTAGTGACAACTTTAAGCATCAAAATTCTTATCAATAACACAGATTTTTAAATCTTCCCACCGGTTCTAGATGCCCTGAACATTTTATAATCAAACGCCAATATGTTTTTTATTCTTTACACAAGTTGGATTTTTACCTCATTGCGCGGTTTTTGTTAAGGCTCACCCCACAGTGCGCCTTCTCCCAGCCCTATTCATTTGACTAACTAATTTTTTCTAAATCTTAATGTTCTTTTCTATCGTGTGGATTTCTGAGATCCCAATGGGATCCAAGAAAATAAATTTTGCACCACTACCAAAACCCAAAGTAAAGAATGTACCTAAACACCTTTGCTTTGGCTTAATAAACCACCGCTAAATGGTGTTAAAGGTGTTAACAAATGTTACTACAACATTAAATAAAATATTGTTTTAGTCGCTTACTTCAAGAAACTTTTGTTCGTTTAACAATAATTTTAGGGTGTGTTAATATAAACCTATCACACAAAATCATTTTCAACAATAATATTACATACTACATTTTTTTATAGTATTTTTAATATTTTATAATATAATAAAAGCCATGAAATAATTCCGAAGATTTGGTAATTTTCAGGATCTTCCTTCTGTTCCAAAAGCCATTCTCTTAGCCTATTTATTAACACACTTTTAAGGCCCGTTGTATCAAAATCCCGTTCTTCCAGTTCACGTTTTAAGTCTATTACCTTCAGATCTTTTAACAATTTCATCGCCATTTTAATTATTAGTTGTAATTGTTTTTAACACTAACAGTTTATTCTCACAGCACTTTGTTTATTACACGATTTTATTTATTTTAAACCCGACACCTGACACCACTGTAACGTTCTTTTTAAAATAATAACACAAGTGCTGTTTAAATCGTCTATTCACAAAGAAATATTTATTTACAAACACTAATGAATACACTATAAATTAACGCTATGATTATAAACCATTAAAACTATTATTTACAGACTATGAATTTCTAATACTACATTTATCTTCAGATTTACTATTTATTTCGTGATACACAGTTAATTACTCGCTGTTGACTGATCCTCTTTTATCCGCGAAGTCGATTTTATACCCTCATATAATCGTACCAGAAGCCGCTAGAACCTACTATGTATTTCTGGAAGGCGCTAGATAAACCGCGTCTGATTTACATACTTGGTGCGATGCGTCATTCTCTCGAATGCTGTAGAATATTCCATTTGTTGTGTGAAGAAGAGGTTCTTTCTTTTTCTCTCTTGTTACAATACAATAAGTAATGTTATGTCATTATCTACATTTATTATTGTTGAAGGTATAGCAAAAGAAAAAGAAATGGAATGTTAAAGGAAAAAAATGAAATTGTGGCTTGGCGACGACATTATCTCCGGGAAGTGCGGAAATTGAAGGCAGAAGGGAAACAAATTTATTACTTAGATGAAACGTGGGTAAATGCAGGTCATACAGTGCTAAGAATTTGGCAAGACACAACCATAACTACAGCAAGGCAAGCTTTCCTACAAGGGTTATCTACAGGACTGAAGAATCCATCTGGCAAAGGAAAACGTCTTATTGTGTTGGACATTGGGTCAGAGGAAGGATTTGTAGAAAATGGCCTACTTTTGTTTGAATCCAAGAAGACTGGCGACTATCATGAAGAAATGAACGCCGAAGTCTTTGAAAAGTGGTTCCAAGCAATATTGCCGGCTTTGGAGGAAGGAGCAGTGATAATTATGGATAATGCCTCATATCACAGCAGTATTTGCATATCACTATGTATTTCTGGAAGGCGCTAGATAAACCGCGTCTGATTTACATGCTTGGTGCGATGCGTCATTCTCTCGAATGCTGTAGAATATTCCATTTGTTGTGTGAAGAAGAGGTTCTTTCTTTTTCTCTCTTGTTACATTATAAACATTTTAAAATATTGGATTGTTTAATGTGTGCTCGATCAAACTTATTTGTGAAATCATATGCGCAAATGACAGTAATTAAATTGAATCTCTTCCTTGGATTCTGCTACCTGAAACCAACACTTCGAGACCAAGTCAATGTCAACGACGATTTTCCGGAATAGAGGCCATTTTCCAATTTCTCATGGATTGTTTTTGTTTGTCTTCTACGAGTTTAGTTGGATAAAAATTAAAGGTATCGTACTTTATAAGAAATTGTCTATTATTGCAATTTAGTTTATGAATCCTTTATACAAGGAACTTTGTAATTTTTCATTAGGAAGAGAGCTCTCTATAGTATCTAGAAAATTCAAATCTTTAATGTTAAAGAATTTTAAAATAATCAATGCTGATAATATTTAGACTAATATAATTTGCATAATATCCTTTAGATACTTGTTTGTTGATTTTTTTGACGAAGTCGAGTTTACATAATTTTAATAATTAAATAAAGTTTACTGAATAATTAATTCTGTTTGATCAATCTAATAAATTTTCCTGGTTATTTTTGCTGATTAAAAGGTTTTATGTAAATCTTTCTTGAGTTATTTTGGTGTAATTATCTTAGAGAGGTTAATCGTTATTAAAGGAATATTGATTTTACTTGTAATATATCTATGAGGTGTGTGTTTTATTATTCAAGGGTATTGTTATTTTTTTATCTATTTTCTTATTGTTTAATAAATGTTTTCAGTTTATACTAAGGATCTAAAAACGGAACCATATAATTATGAACATTTTATTTCATTTTTATTCCAAATTTTAAAACATAAACAAAATCTTTTTGTTTTCAATCTAATATTTAATTCATTTTCTGGTTAGTGGATTTTATATTTTTTTAAAGCTTATTCAATTAACATTTTTCGATTGTTTATACTAATAAACACTTTTAAACTTCATAATCAGATGGCGCCCTTTTCGAGTTATTATTTGTGTTCGGAAACCTTTATCTACTCCTTTTTACAATTTATGCAATTATAGAACCAATACCTACTACCTGAATACTAAATTTGTAAGAGAGAGCTAAATCTCAAGCTGTGGCGAATATTTTGAGTATCTATGATAAAGTAAGTATGACAATTTTTATAGTTGTGGGATTTTATTGTTTCATTGACGGTCTAACGTGGGCCTTGATTTTTAGATTGTTTTGAGTGTTTCATTGGCGCCCTCCGCGGGGCCTAGTCTTTTTTGGTTGTTTCAAGATCGCCCTTGCATAAAAAGAAATATCTTATCGAAAGTAGCAAGAATTTACGATCCTTTAAGATTTTTAACCCCAGCGGTGGTTCCCTTCGCAAAAAGGTTGATGCAACAATTATGGATGGCGATTAATGGATTGGGATGACCCTGTTCCTGAGGCAGTGATCAATAACTGGAATTTGTTCAAGTTAGAACTTCTTGAACTTTCAATTTAATTTAATAATATATAATTTTATTTCAAATTATCTAGATGTGTTAATTTAGACTCGGCCGTCAGAAAAGAACTTTATGCATTCCCCGATACGTCTGAAATACGTATATCTCAAAACAATTTCCACCCCACGTTTGGAATTGTGCGGTGCTGTGTTGGCAACAGAATTGGTGCAAAACCTCATCGATGCTTTGAAGAAGCAGAACACGTTTGACGAATTGACGATACGATCGCTTGGAAGACTCTAAGACATTTGTAGCTAACCGAGTAGCCATCATTCAATTACGTTCCGTCAGTGGAGAGACCGGCTGATAGTGCTTCACGCGGACTTTTGCACTCGCAATTGATAAATCTGGTAGA
Organism: Agrypnus murinus; assembly: GCA_929113105.1. Lineage (NCBI taxonomy): Eukaryota > Metazoa > Arthropoda > Insecta > Coleoptera > Elateridae > Agrypnus > Agrypnus murinus. The sequence goes on along the minus strand of OV816024.1, from coordinate 126,551,506 downwards.
AGGGATCTCCATGGCTCTCTCGTCTTCCAGACTCGTGGTCACAACAAGCTTCATTCTCTGTAAGTTCTTTTCCGCAAGAGGAACGTAAAATTGTACTGACAGTTACTAATGAATCCCGTATAATAGATGATCTAATAAAATTATCTAAATAAATAAATTATCCTTAAAAAACTAATCGAAGTGGGGTGGGGTGCCCTCTAAGGAAATATTTTCCCGGGCCCTAAAATTGACCCAGTACGCGCCTGGTTGCACCACATAATCAGGGGCTAAGGTATCTTGGTATCGGTGAATTAGACTCTGCACCTCTTAATTCCGTTCTATTAAGGTCTTTGCACGAACTAGTTACTCTACACACTAATTTTCCCCGTGGTCTTCAGACAATGGTTTTGGAACATCTGCCATAAGTTTTTCGATTTGACCCGACAATATCACGTCTTCTGTTAGCAAGATCCAACGCAATATCGAATTTTCTCAGGAAGTCCAATCCTAAGATGGAATAGTTAGTGATATTCGCTACCAACACCTCATGATCATGCTCTTCCAATGGCGATCTTCGTCTTCGCTATTCCGTGGATTGGTATTGCCTCACTTGACGCTGTACGGAGTTGAGTAACCGTCGGAAACAGCTAATTTTTCATGGTTTAGGGTAACGGCGACGTAAGTGTCCTTTCGAACTTCTTGAAGATTCTTCTTATGAATATCGTTCTTCTACAGAACCCTCAGTACTAACTCCTCTAATAATATTTGTTATATACTATTTCACACATAATTATCAAACCAAAGTAAACATTCAATAACAGAACATACATTTCTTCTATTAACTCAACATCTCATAATTATTAAACAAAAGTAAACATTTACTAACTGAAAAGCTAAAACAATATGCAGAATAATTGATGATACTAAAATAATATTAGTAAGTATTAAGAAACTATTGTATTAGTATTAATTTATTAACAATAGTAATCTCACAAAATCGTCAAACGGGTAAAATTGTATAGGTTATGTAGTAATGCGACGGAACAAGTAATTATTAATACTCACCCTCTGCGACAAACCACACAATTATTATTCAGTAATTGCACCTACAGATACGCTATAAATGTAGGTACGTCAACAACTTTAATAATAAGTAGAAACGAAACGTTACAAATTAAGGATCAAAACAAATACAGGAAAGACGTTGCTGCTTTTTGAATCTAATATTTATATGAATTTAATATATCACTTTTTGGTTACCTAGATAAATCATAATTAATAATATTAGAAGTCTAAAAACGACTTTATTGTACGTCTAAAAGACGTCGTTTTGAAGACGTATACGTATGTCCCAAACATGACGTCTTATGGACACCATTTATTAGTCATATGACGTCGTCGACCAATAATCACTTAAAAATGACGTCATTATAACGTCAGTGTGCTGGCTGGGTAGCCGAACAATGAGAATACAATAGATTTGTTTAAATATTCTCCCTTTAGGAACCTTATTCGATTAATACATTTATACCAAACAATTGTTTTGCCTTCTCGCTATTGTCTCTGCTTCAGGTGTTATGTTTTCTAAAGGAAAGGGATTTTTGTAAATCATAAGACAATAATTGTAAAGGTAAAGAACAATTTATTTTAATACTGGTAGAAAAAGTATTTACAGATGAAAATGCATGATTTTTATATTACAAAACTTCGGAAATCAAATACTTCTAGTTTTGTTTTCCTTCATCTCACCTGCGGCTTACCACCAGCCACCTAAAATTTATTTGTAAATAGTTAATCAAAATACTCGTAAATACACAATCACATTTATACGTTACCTCCACCTCCGCCAGATTTCCATCCACCACCTCCTCCATATCCACCTCCGTAACCACCTCCAAATCCGCCGCCTCCGAAACTGCCACCACCGAATCCACCTTTCCATCCGCCGCCGCCTCCGTAACCACCTCCATAACCACCACCGCCGCCGCTTGGTACGGATATAACTTTAATCACTTTGATGGAACTGCCGCCACCATATCCTCCTCCTCCTCCTCCTCCTCCTCCATAACCTCCACCGAAACCTCCTCCTCCGAATCCTCCTTTCCAGCCACCGCCGCCTCCGTATCCACCCAAACCGCCGCCGCCTCCGTATCCACCCAAACTGCCGCCGCCGAATCCTCCTTTCCAGCCGCCGCCGCCGCCTCCATAACCTCCACCTAAACCTCCTCCTCCGAATCCTCCTTTCCAGCCACCGCCTCCTCCGTAGCCACCGCCGCCTCCGTAGCCACCGCCTCCTCCGTAGCCACCACCTCCTCCGTATCCACCGCCACCTCCGCCGAGGAATCCAGCTGGAAGTAAACAATAAAATTTAAATCAGATCAGGACAATTTGAATTAATTCGTGTGTGTAACGTGAATGTATTAAATAGTGTGAAAGTACTGATCTATGTAATTGTTTTTTTTGCTTCGGTTGTGGAATTCTTACATAGATTCGTAGATTGTTGATGTTGGGTAGTAATAGTAATCTGAAGGAGTTATGGGATGGAAAATATTTAATTAAACTGTGGATAAAAATTGAAACTGAGAAACGAATCATTTTAACTGATTAATTAAATATAACAAAAGCAAAAAAGTAATAAAATATAGATTTTGTAAAAAACGAGAAATTTGAATTATTTTCGGATATATCAAAAGCAGTGCCGGTCTTAGCCCTCTTGGAGCCCTCGGGCAGAGTCCTACATAGCGCCCTTATTAACTTTAAAAAGTTACTGTTATCGAATGATTTCAATGATTTTACTAATTTTGGCGCCCAAACAGCCTAGCGCCCTCGGGCGCCGCTCGACCTCGCACCCCCCAAAGGCCGGCACTGATCAAAAGGAGCTACTATTTAAATATTAAATTGTAACCAAATATTAAAAATGATAACCGACGCACGTAACTCGGACCAAGCAACTTTGTATTATTTATGTTCGACACTTTATATTTCATCTCGAATTAAAGTGATTTAATTTGTTGCTACTATCACAATCAAAAACAAAATCGTTTAATCACTGATAATTATTTGTTGAATGATTAATATTAATTCCAGAAACATACAGTGGTGCAATTCATGAGTGATAGGGCTTGTATATACTATATTAAAAATGACAATAACTTTTCCAATAATTATTGCTTTTTTTGAAGAACGGAAAAGGCAAAAATCTTAAATAAATTAAAAAAAGTAAAATTTAATAGTAATTGTTAATAAATAAGTTAAAAAAAAAGTCGACAAGAAGTAGTCAGAAAACATATCATGATCTTCTCTTTATTATTATTTTTTTCAATTAGATTGTTTATTGTAATGTATGTATAACTTTTTTTATATGATAAGAATAATTAACTCTGTAAAATGCTATTAGCAATCGTGAAATGAAAATAAGAAAAATAAATATTTACTTTTTTAATATTCACCGGGCCTACAATTTCATAATAATCAATCAATTTTAAATTCCGAAAGAAAATATTTTAAGTGATATTTCCCATAGACTGTGTAACAAAAGCTATTAGTAGTACAATTTTTATGCTTAATAACAACTATTAAATAATAAATAACCCAATTTCAAATCAAAAAGGAAAATACATGATGAATTTGATTGATGTATAAAAAAATACATGGTCTTTCCCATAGACCTAAAATGTAACAAAAACTATTACAAAATTTTAAACAAAAAAAAGGATGTATTTACATAAGAGCATATAACCGCACGTAATAAAATTTTAATGAGAAAGTCCAGTTTCACTTTCGTCTGACATACACAAATTGGATGGATAATCTAAGGTTGTGAATAATGGGATGAAACCATTCACTTTTGTGTTAACCTTTACTACGATAACCGATTTTAATTAAAGTCAAGTACCTAGTTGAATGAAGAAATAATAATAACGTTATTATAATACACTCACCATTAACAGAAGCTGCAACCGCCACAACAACAAGCACAATAAACGCCTGAAAAATTAAATTAAAAAAAATCAATTTTTCAAGATTTTTTAAATAAATCACACTTAATATTTAAATCCATGCAAAATAAAAAAAATATTAATTATTTTTTTTTCTTTAAATACCTTCATGTCTATACTAATAAATGTAACACTAACTGACGATATGCAGCACCGTATTGCTTTTATAGTAAATGCAAACCTTGGCCCCCCTTTCTATGCAAAACAAATTTTGTCCCCTTACACATTAAAAAATCAACATCCCCTCTTTTTGTATACATGGGTTTACACTATAGTCATCATTATATTATTACGAAAACTACGAAGAACACAAAGTTGTGTAAGTCACAATCATTTTCGCTTTAAAACAATTTAATTCGAGAGGAACTTACATCTAATAGAATTTGCTCTTAAAAAACTACAGTATTGTGTGTGCATGTGAATTTTTTATATAAATGGTATCATCAAAATAAACAGCTCGAATGCTGGTTTCGTTAACTAATCGTATTTTTACCATCAAAAGAAGTGAAAAATAATTAATATAATTATATTATAATAGAGTCAAAATTATTAAATTATTCTTCCATTTAACTTTTATAACTTATATAATTTTCTTGTAAATAGCCCTTTATAAATTCTAGGTTATGACATGAATATTGGTTTTGACGATTCTGTATATTTTTGAAAATATTTTCCATATTATTTTGACAATTTAACAAAGGTTTGCCCCTTTTATGTTAATATTCTTGATATACTCTTTAAAACAGTTTGATAATTTATTTTAGCGAACAAAGAACCTAATTTATAATCAATATAATCTAAATAATACTAATACTAATGAGTTTACTATCTGAGTGAGTGTAAAAATTATAAGACTCATTTTTAATAAAATTAAATTTTTATGAACTTTTAATAAAGTGAGTTTTTACCGAAAGAAATTAATATTGATGAATTTAGGTACCTACCTAAGTATTTCGAAATGACATCTTTAAAATGTTGTGTACATAAATTTTATTTTTTAATACCGGATTCTGCATTGTAATTTGATTTTAAACGGATTTAATTTTTAGTACAGACACAGATTGTTGTCTGAACAATTAGCCAGGAAATTAAGCAAAATTTAAACATTAAATTGTGACGGGAGTAACCAGCCACGAACACTATTAATAAAAACATTAATTAAAAAAGGAAGTAACTTTAAAGTTTTTGTTGTTAAATGTGTTTTATGTAAAAATTGTAGGAAACGAAATTGAAAAATCTATGGAGATTATGATGTATTTATTAATGCTTCATTGAATTTCTTTTGACTGTATAATGACGAAATGCACGTATTTGTTTACTGAAATATATTAATTAAACGCATAAAAAGAATTTGTAATTCAATTAAGTTGTGTTTAATAAAGAATTCATAAACAATTTGATTTATATAAGAAACTCTTTATTGATATACTATTTCTCTTGAAACGAAGTCTGGATGTTAATATTGTGTTTACTGCAATAAAGATTTTAATGACGGAACAAATTGTAAGTAAAATCTATTTAATTCCTACATATTAATAACAAATTAATATTTAAATTAAAATTTATGTTTCACTGATTTTCAAGGACGTACAATATAAATTTATTACTATTAGCTAAACTCTTTGTAATGGGTTGTAATTTTTAAATTTTGCTATTGTGTTTAGAAAATTATGTAGGTGGACAAATAGTCTAATTCCTTTATTTATTTAAAATAAAAATTTGTTTTCCAATTATCTGCTCCATATTATTTTATTGTTACTACTTGGGAAAAACATTTTAACTAAATAAATAATGCATCATATTTCTCCAAGATATACGATAAAAAATCAAAACATAATATGTAGAATTAAAAAAGAACAAGAACGTTATTTCCAAAACAATAAAAATAATTAATATTTAACAAAAATTTATCGAAAGTATAGTTATGTTAGAAAAATTATAACAAATAAAGAAATAAAAATAATTATCTAAAAAATCATTTCGTAAATGCCATCCTATTATTAAAAATAAAGATAAATTAGACAAAAAAATGCAAAAAAATCAAACATATGAAACACTGATCAAACATATATGAAACGCAAACAAAATGATAATTAGTTAAACGAAAAGTATTTTTTCCTCACTTAGAAACCTTTATCGTAACCAAATGCAAATAATCAAGAGACTAAAATATTTAACGCTATAATCAGTGAACAAATAATATTTATGTGACCTCTTCTGACAAAAGGGAACACAAGGCGTTTGCTCGTTCTCCGTAAAAAGTACGAAAAAGCAAACAAAGTCGAGTTTAATCGAAATTTAGTTTTTTGCTCAAAATAATATATTGACATCTCCAGATCATCAATATAACGATAGATTTATGAAATTCTTATTTTTAGCCATCCATAATCGCACTTTTAGTAGAAAGGTATACGTCAAATAAATGTTAATATACTTAAATATAAAAACCTCACTTTATAGTGTTATTTAATAACTAGGGGAGAGTCTGGAACAGTGGCCACCTTTTTATAATAACATCAATAACAACCAAAATTAACCCTTTTTTATAGAATCTGTTACCATTAGATAACAAACACTGTTTTTACTTCTACACCATTACATTCTAGAACTGAAAAAATAAAATTATAACAAAGATTTTGGAGTTGGAAGTGTGGGATATTTATTTTCTGTATGCGAATTTAGCATCTTTAGAGATTAATTAATAGTAAATGATAATAGGTAATGTCTTAAATAAGTTCAGTTTTAAATTCTTTGTAGGAACCAAAATGTATTTACGAAATATGAAAGAATGTGTATTCATAAAGTAGTGACCCTTCTGACCCTACATCTGGTCTTAATGGTTTTGTTACACCCTCCGAAGCTAGAGAAAACACATATTTAAAAGTTTACAAGAATGAGGGTTGTTAGGGAAGGAATCGGTGATATTATGCGAGAAGGGACAGTTGCATTATGGTGTTGAAAACGGGCGGTCGGTTTGGAATGTATAAAAGGCATTTAGCGGTTTCGAGTGTAGTGCGTGTATTCTATATTGAGACTACAAACGTAAAGATGCGTAATGCTAATATTTACTGTGTTTGTGGTACGGCACTTACATTAGAAGTGCTGGTACCTGTATTGTTGTTATCATTTGACAACGTGAGTTGTTGCTTGAATTGTGATTGTTGGCCAATGTGTGATATTGGCTTTATGTTGATGTTAGCAATTGGTTGGAATTGCTGTATTATATTGATGTGTTGGCAATTGAGGAATTGCCTGTTGTTGTTGTGTTGATTTGTTAGCAATTTGTAGAATTGCTGTTGTTGTTGATGATATGTGAATTGAGCTCTGTAAAATTAACCGCGCAGTATACTGTTTGCTTAGAAGACGGAAAGATGGGCGGATCTTGACGTTCTCCTTCGACCTGGGTAATTAATTAGAATTACACCAGTGGCCCCAGCTGATCACTGGGCAGCCTTGGGGTGCTTGTTCCCCTCTAGTTTCCTAGTATGTCATTATTTATAAATAAAACTGTTTGTCTAATAAAAATGAATTTAAATAAAAGAAATTAAATTGTTTTATTTACTTGAAAACAAATAAATTCTCAAAAGAACCTTGTAAACTAAATCAAATAAGTTTATATTATTGAGGATGAACTTGATAAGTTAATTATTATTGATGAGATTAACGAAAACCATTTATTATGACCAACCTGGTATGCTACAAAATAGTTTCCTTTAAATAATAATCCTTTAGTGGTAACACTGCTGTCATACACATCAGCTGATTTCCTGTCTTCAAAACATCAATACGTAGATCGATGTCAAAAAATAAATTCAACCAGAATTTATTTAAACAATCACGTTCACTTTATGACTTTATATATTAGTGGCACAATAATTAAATCTTCTTTCAACTTTTAAAAATGTTCAGGTAACACTTTAGTTTAATTCAAACATTATTCATACATGACATTTACGTCAAACACATATGGTTAAAATATCTAACCTCAAATTAAATTACAGATTTTATCCGGAGTCGGGCATAGGTTTTGCCTTGTACGTTTTGTCGACTGATTTTGTTAAAATTTGCTCCAGCTTTTATAGTTTATGCCAGAACAAAAACCGGCGATGACATATTTTCAAAACAAAGGCACATCGAGTAAGCTTGATGACGTCACTAATCCGCACAGCTGTTATTAATCGTCACTAATCTTAATTCTATGATTACAGAATTGTAGCCCTTAAAAGATGGAACAAAAAAGTATTATACATCCATTGTCCAAAAATGTATCGTAACGAAGGTATAAGAGAAAAACGATTGACAATATACAAATCTCGTTACGATTTAAATACATATAAAATTCAACAAATCAAGGTTCATCCTTTACAAAATAGTTACAGAAATACACAATACAAGTAATACAAATAAATTCTCCATAGGAGTATCTTTACAAGTTACTACAAACATAAATTTTTACAGTACGAACTACAATGAATAGACTAATTAATGCATTTGCAAGTTCCAGCTTAAATATTGATTCAAAATTAATCAATTTATGATCAAAATGTCCAGCATACAATACTCCAAGCACTTACATAAAAACAATGGTGAGGAAAATAGGATAAGAGTCAATAATCGTCACAATGTAACAAAACGACGCAATTTAAACCTTCAGTAATTAAAATGGTCAGAAATTTTCTAACCAAATTCAAAAATTAATTGTATTATATAAGTCATAACAAGATTGACCTAATTTATCTGTTTTCAGTTAACTAACAGCGCGAAACTGAGCTGGTTTTCTGGAAAGTAGAAAAATTTACCTAACGTTGAACATCGTAATTTCTAAAATTGAATAAGGAAATTACTTCTTCCTTACAAGTGGGGAAAACATCCCAATGTGTAACTTGGGTTGCATAAACATATTTATGATCAAGCAATCTAACTAAATGATATCCTTTTTCTAAAAATGAAACCTATTCATTATGCATAAAAAATCTAGGTTGTTTGCATGAAATTTTTATTCTTAATTTTTAATTTAAATATTAATGAACCTAACTGTGGTCCTATATATATAGCATTTATATTAATTATGCCTATGACATAGCATGTCTCTCTTTTGATTTAAAACTGATATATAAAATGTTTGTTTTGACGTTTCCGTTCTATCGTTAATAAAATTTTCAATGAGGTGATTTGATATCACCGCAGTATTTACACCTAATGTTAAAATCTAAGATAGTAACTGCTATTAGCGAATTTCTGATTTAAATCTTGAAAACTATTTAACACAGGATGTTAAAGTGGGCGTGTTTTGTACAGTACTCAATAAGATCTACAACTTTGCTACAGTGACTTCTTCTAAAATAATTAAGGGAGCCAATATATGAGAAATTGTGCTTTTACGTGCTATTCGCTTATGTAAAAAACCGATAATACACCCTGTATGTATACAGGGTATAAAATAACTCCACCCACAGTTTTGCGTGCATTTTATTTTAAACCCTAATATTATCTCCTCTAATTATTTTTGTGTTTTGGTTTTGCTGTATTTTTTTATGTAAAATAGAACACAATGTATTCCATACCCGATAAATTGCAAATTATTTACCTTTGTTATAATAAAAAATGTTATTTGTTATCCAGTTTGTTATTTACTTTGTTTATAATGTTTATTCGTTCTAATAAAATTATTGTTTGCTCAACCTTTAAGAATCTTTATTGTCAAAGCATCTTTCCCTAAACAATCAATCATAAATACATCTTGCAGAGACGAACCTAAAGAGTTTTTTTGGAGGGGGTAACCTTAAAATTGCCAACTTATTACGATGAAAATACCAACTAATAGTAAGAAAATATTTTTATTTGTACCTAACATGAAGCAAAATTAGTATTTTACACTTATTTAATCTTACTTTTATTTAAAACTCTCCAACGTGTATGCATGGCAATTAGATTAAATTAAAAAAATAAATTGTTTTGGACACATTTTCTTATCTTCTCATTTTTCTCAAATTGTGAAATTGCCAACTCTCGCTCAAAATTATCAACTTTGAGGGGAAAGCGTCCCCTCCCATCCCCCCCCCATGGGTTCGTCCCTGCATCTTGTCTGCAGAGTACCATTCGATTATAACTTTCGTCTGGTATAATACTTATAATACAAAACCAATAGTCAAGCAGTTTAATATAACCTTAAAAATGACATTTAGGTAGCAATTATTTTCCCTTCATTATTTCAATGTTTCCAATTAGAGGAGATAATATTAAGGTTTTAACTAAAATGTCAGTAAACTGAATTGTGCGTCGGGCTAGTCTGCACCCTGTATATGTAAAACCTAAAACTGCTGTTAACTCAATTTCCACCTTGTGTACCCTTTTCTCAGAAGTGGTCACATATTTTACTCAGAAAGCTTTGAGTAATCTCACTACATATTATAATCAGGAAGTTATTGAATATACACAGTTGCTATAACCCTGATAAGCAACAACTGAATAAACAGATCTTAA